>JAESUZ010004355.1:1657500-1786455 GCA_017311185.1 Proteles cristata cristata | reverse complement strand
GCGGCCTGCACACCGGGCTCCCCACGGTGCGCACGGCACCGAGCTCAGGTAGACGTCACTATCACACCTCGACCTCACACGCTGAGGGGCCGGGGTGAGAGGTTGAAGCAGCTAGCTTCGGAGCTGGTGACAGGCAGGGCGGAATCGGAACTCAGGTCACTACGCTCCTGAGAGCGCTCCCCTGGAAGGTGGTGTGCAAGGGGGGGTAAGCGGTGCACCTGGCATTTTCTTTCTTTCTTTCCTTCCTTCCTTCCTTCTTTCTTTCTTTCTTTCTTTCTTTCTTTCTTTCTTTCTTCTTTTTACTCCTTAATGTTTTATTTACTTAGGGAGAGAGAGAGACAGCGTGACAGTGGAGGCTGAGAGAGAGGAGTCTTCATGGACCAAAACAGGCCCAGGTTTGAGCTGGCAGGGTCAGCACTCCTGGCTCACGTGGGCTCAAACCCAACAGAACCCAGATCATGAACTCAGCTGGGGGCACTGGACGTTAACCACAAGTCACCATGCCTGTTTGGCTTGTCTTACACCCTTTTTTTTTTAGTGCCCTCCTTAGTGCCCATTCCCCACCCCCCTCCCCTCCAGCAGCCCTCAGTTTGTTCTCTGTACTAAAGAGTCTCTTATGGTTTGCCTCCCACTCTGTTTTTGTCTTATTTTTCCTTCCCTTCCTCTGTGTTCATCTGTTGTGTCTCTTAAATTCCACATATGAGTGAAATCATGTGATATCTCTCTTTCTCTGATTGGCTTATTTCACTTAGCATAGTACACTCTAGTTCTATCCACGTTGCAGCAAATGGCAAGATTTCACTCTTTTCGACTGCTGAATAATATTCCATTGTATATAGAGACCACATCTTCCTTATCCATTCCTCAGCTAATGGTCACTTGGGCTCTTTCCATAGTTTGGCTATTGTTGATGGTGCTGCTATAAATATTGGGGTGCATGTGCCCCTTTGAATCAGAATTTTTGTATCGTTTAGATAAAAAAAAAAACCTAGTCGTGCAATTGCTGGGTTGTAGGGTATTTCTATCATCTTAAATATTTTTAAGTGTAGAGTTCAATGGTGTTTAGTGACCATCACCACCATCCATGTCTGGAACTCTTCACACCTTCCTAAACTGAAAGTCTGTACCCATTAAACACTGACTCCCCATTCTCCTCCCCAGCCTCTCGAAACCACCATTCTGTCTCCAGGAGTTTGATTTTTCTAGTACTTTATGTAAGTGGAATTATACTTTATCCTTTCGTGACTGGTTTATTTCATTTTGCATAATGCCCTCAGGGCTCCATGTCGTAGGTGGTGTCAGAATTTGTTTCCTTGACGGGCGCCTGGGTGGCTCAGTCAGTTAAGTGTCTGACTTTGGCTCAGGTCATGATCTCATGGCTCGTGGGTTCGAGCCCCGTGTTGGGCTCTGTGCTGACAGCTAGCTCACAGCCTGAGCCTGCTTCAGATTCTGTGTCTCCCTCTCTCTCTGACCCTCCCCTGCTCATGCTGTCTCTCTCTCAGAAATAAATAAAACATTAAAAATTAAAAAAAAAGAATTTACTTCCTTAAGGCGGAACGATATTCCACTGTACGGATGAACCACATTTTATTTATCCATTCATCTGTCTATGGACAGTTGGGTTCTTTCCATCTTTTGGCTGCCATGTCTGGGGTGCAATGAACACGGGCGTTTGAGCCCCATGCTTTCAGTTATTTTGTATTATACACCCACAAGGGGGTTGTGGAACATAATTTTGTTCTTAGTTTTTCGAGGAAATGTCATACTGTTTTTTTTTTTTAATTTATTTATTTCTAGGACACATGAGAGAGACAGCATGAGCAGGGGAGGGTCAGAGAGAGAGGGAGTCACAGACTGAAACAGGCTCCAGGCTCTGAGCTGGCAGTCGGCACAGAGCCCGACGCGGGGCCCAAACCCACGAACCGCGAGATCATGACCTAAGCAAAAGTCGGACGCTTAACCGACTAAGCCACCCAGGTGCCCCACTGTCATACTGTTTTTAATAGTGCTACACCATTTTATATTCTCCCCAGCAACACTCAAGGGTTCTAATTTGTCCCATCCTGGTCAACACTTGTTTTCTCCTAATGGGCCTCCTAATGGATGTGAGGCGGTATCTCATTGTGGAATTAATTTGCATTTCCTAGTGAATAGTTGATGTTGTGCATTTCTTCATGTGGTTATTGGCCTTTTTAGAATCATCTTTGGGGGGATGTCTGTTCAAGTCCTTTGTCCATTTTTTAATCAGGTTGTTTCCCTGATGTTGAGTTGTAGGCATTCTTTATGTATTCTAGGTATTAACTCCTTATCAGAGATGTGATTTACAAATACTTAGTCCGTTTTCTGGGTTAATAGTGTATTGTATTAACAATGTACAGTGAACATTGTATTAATAGTGTTCTTTGATGCACATAAGTTTTTAATTTTGATATAGTCCAATTGATCTATTTGTTGTTGCTGTTGACTATGCGTTTGGTGTCATATGTAAGAATGCACTGTCTTGGGGATTTTCCAGTTTTTTTCTAACAGTTAATGCATTTGTTTTAATATATTAAAATAATGAGCACTGTGGACATCACTTAACAGATGCTTTATATTATTTTTAGAGTTTGAAAAATATATGATATTAATTTAAATAAATACACTAAGTAAGCAGTAGCAGAGTTTTGCGCTATCTTGAAATTGGTACCCGAATGACTGTTGTCTGGTAACTAGTGTATTACACTAAATTGCAATCTATTAAACATATCTATTGCTGTATGTAGCATTAAAGAAAAAAACATTCATGACACTTGACATGAGTGCTAAGGCAGACTTTATTCAGGGGGTTCATTGTGACAGGTACAGAGACGACTGTAAAGGGGTTTTGCAGCAGGGGAGGAGGATTGGGATTAATTCCCAATACAAAGAAGACTGGGAATTCATAGCCTAGGAGTGTGAGGCGGGTAGGGGAAGGTCAGTGGGTGAAAAATTACTAGGAGGAAACGTCTGGGGTGAGAGGCAATTCTTTCTCAATCAACCCAACAGGATTCTTGCTGAGGGCCGGCCGGGGTGATCAGACTCACGTGGGGAGATGTGGGGAAGGAGGGACCCCTTCTGACACTGAGGCTGATCAGGTGCCAAGGGTGGGCGAGTCTTGCTAAGAGTGGACAATGTAGGGAGGAACACGGAAGCCTCCACAGTCGGGAAGTAGTTGAGCAGAAGAGTTCAGGGGAGCCTGAGTAGAGTTTGGCCAAGGAGATTATCTGCCACCAGCTTGTAGGCTAAGCTTTCCCCATTACTTGGTGGTTGGTTCAAGCCCCTGAAAGAGCAGCCCCAAGTCCAAAGACCAGTGATACCGACACTGGACCACACAGCACATCATGTAATGTGAATTGCAAGACCAAAAGAACAGTTTTTAAAGCAGGGATAGTATTACAGGTTCACAATAGCACCTTATTTTCAATTCTGAAAGGCAAACAGTTCTAAAAATGAGTTCTTCCTGAATTTTGAGCAAACACATTTGAACTGATATGAGACCATTTAAAGCCATTATATATCCCACTTAGGGTGAATATTTCTGAACATTCACACATTTTGCCACAGAAATATTGGGTCTCATCATAGGGTGTTGTCCCAGGCCTTGTTGAAGGTGTTTCACACTTTATATGTATATGTACTGGCCTTCAAACAAAATCCTAAAGATTCTGAATTCCAAAAACACACTGGGCCCCAAAGTCCCACCCCCAACTTTATTGAGATATAACTGGCATAGGACAACTGTAATGATATGTTTATATTGCAAAAAGGTTACCATAATAAGGTCAGTTAGCACATGTATCACCTTACACAGTTAATTTTTTTTTTTATGGTGAGAACTTTCAACACGGAGTCTCTTAGCAGCTTAAATTTCACTCATAACTGGAAACCCCAGGGTTTTGATACAGGCTTGCCAACTGGGAGGGCAGTGTTGGTATAGGAAGCCTAGTAGTAGTAATATGCCATTTATGGGGTAGTTTGTGTCGGTCATCGTTCTAAGTACTTTATACGTGTACACCTCACTTCGTCTTCACAACGCCCTGATTCATCATTATCTTTCACAGATGACGAAACTGAGACAGGTTGGCTGCCTAGCGGGCTGAAGGTCACGCAGCAAGTCGTCCAACGGAGCGGGGAGTCACGGTTAAGAACCGGGCTTTGCAACAAAAAGGATGCTTTCACCTGCAGCAGAATGCTAAACTCAGACCTCGAATAGGTGAAACGCAGCAGAAAGTCTGGAGGCTGGTGGGCACGTAGGTTGGCTCAGAAGCTCAAGGCGTCTGGGCCTAAGTGCCGTCCCACTTTCCACCAGATTTTCCGCCAGCGGCCCTCATGGTGGCAGGACCGTTGCAGGGGCTCCGGGAAGCTCACATTTTGGCGGGAAACGACCGCACCAACAGCCGGAGAGAACGCAGCCCCCGCCCATCCAATCCCTTTTCAACAGACGGAAAACTCCGTCCCGGCGCCCCGCCCTCCGCAGACCTACTTTACCCACTGGCCAGAACTCCGGGCCTGGTCACCGCTGGCTGATCCCCGGCTCGGACGCGGGACACTGAATCAGAGAGTCCGGCCCGGCGCCTGGCTGCGACGGCACGGGGCTGCCAGTCCGCTAGAGCGCGAGCGCAGTGCGCAGCCCGCTCGCCCGGCCCCGGCCGCAAAGCCCCGCAGCCGGCGCAGAAGCTCCCCGCCCAGGGCCACGCCCCGGCTGGAATCTCGGCGCCGCCCCCAGCCCTCCCCCGGAAGTGAGGCCTCCTCCCCGGGACTACAGCTCCCAGACACACCCGCCACGGCAGCTCGCCCACACGGATTGGCTCGTGGCGCCATCCATCAACCGACCAGCCACAGGAAGACGGCTGCTGTCGGGGCTCATCAGCCAATCACAAGAGCGAGGAGGAGGGAGCTCCCCAGCCGATCCACCACTTTCAGTAGAAACCCGGCAGGACCCAAAAGGAGTAGGGTCACAGGAGACCTACCCCCGGTTCCGTGATCGGATAAGTGACAGACTGCGGTGTCTGTGCGAAATGACAACCCGGGGCAGAAGTCCCCTTTTGCCCAGAAGACTGGTCTCCGCTACTGCCCGCAGCCCTTAAGGGGCGGGGCCCAGCTGTCCTCACGGCGCCACGCCCCCCGCCCCTCATTGGCTCCCCGTGGACACGTGGGGGAAAGGGGCGTGGACGCTGCGGCTGGGTAGGGCGGCCGCGGTCCGTAGGTCATGAGCGGCCCGTGGACCCGGGCTCGGGGCGGCATGGACACCCTGCCGCCGGGCCCGTGGCGACGGCGGAGGCCGGAGGAGCTGCCGGTTCCGGGGGACGCGGTGAGCCCCTCGGGGCCTGGGCGTGAGGAACGGGCTGGCGGAGACGCTGGGCGGGCCCCGCCGGGCTTCGCGGCTCCCCGCGGGCCTGCCCGGGACGGAGAGCGGCGGGACGCGCGCCGGCGCCCTCCGGCGGAGGGGGCGGGCCGGGGGCGGGCCCGCAGCGCGCGCACTCCGCCTCCCCGCGGCCGCGCCTGCGCAGAGATGCGGGGCCCGGAGGAGCGGTGCCTCCGGAGCCCGGCGGACTCGGGGTGCGGGTCGGGTGGCGCCCCGCGGTCTGCGCGCCGCTGCTCCCGAGGCGGGCCTCCGCGTGCGGGCGCTGGGCTGGGTGAGGTGGGGCTGCCGGGCGAGCAGACGCACCCGGATTGAGCACTTTGACCGAGGGAGCAGGGTCAGGTGAGGTGACCTGCGTGTGGGTAAGGGGCCTGCGTGAGCCCGGGAGGGAGGCAGGGCGCGAGGCAGCGAACTGCTGGGCCTTGTAGGGAACGGGGTTGGAGCGGCAAAGCAGAGCCCCCCCGAGCAGCGCCTGTGACCTCCACCCCCGCTTGCGAACCGGCTGGGCTCCGGCACCTGGCTCCTTGCTCAGAGCACCGGCAAGCAGCCAGCATACCCAGCACCCGAGATTTTCTGTTTCTTCTGGATCCGCAGGCTTGATAAACGCGGGATCTGTCCCCCGAGTTCATGCGGGCACTGTTTTCTCGTCTGTTTTGCACAGCCTAACAGGAGCGACTAGCTTCCTTCCCTGCATGTGGTTCCTCACCCACCACTGCCAGGCCACGAAGCCCAGTGTCACTTCACGCCCTGTCACAGAAGTACACCACTTCCAGGGCCCGTGTTACCAAGGCACAGATTAAGCTGCTCTAAGGAAGGCTTCAAACTGCATTGACCCCAACAAGGTGGAAGCTTGATTCTGCTGCCCATAGTGTAGGGAGGTGAGCGGCCCAGGGCAGTGGGCGGAGGCCCTAAATACAAGTGTGGGGCTGGTGCCACCCAAGATCAGAGACCTCCAAGGACCCAGATTCCTCCTGTCACCTGCTCCCTGCATTCCCTGGTGGTGTTCTCTTACGTGAGGTCAACGCCAGGTCATCACTACATTGCTCACCTTCCATATGGTGGGAAGTAAATAGTAAAGTGACATGATCATACTGACATTTTAAGAGCCTATTCTAGGAGCTCTGGGGAACATGAAAGGGATGGTGGTCAGAGTGAAGGAGGGAGGCGAGGAGTATAGATTACGAGAGGTGACAGGTTGGGACCGTGAATGTAGACGGCAGGATCTGTGTATTGGAGGAAGAATGGACCGGTGGACGCAGAAGGTCACGTGAGAGGAGGAGCCCAGTCTGACTCCCAGGGCTGTGACTTGAGCACCTGGCTGGGCAGTGGTGCTCTTATGGGAGAAGATTGGTGTGGACCTGCAGGAGAAAACCAGCTCTGGTGGCGTCACTGCGTTTTCCACTTTTGGGGACGTTTAACAGAGATGTCACAGGTAGTGCAATTCCTTAAGTGCTCAGCAGGTGGGTTATCTGAATCTCACAACAACCTGTTTTCATTCCCGTATTACAAACGAGGAAACGGAGGCACAGAGAGGTTAATCAGCTGGCCTGAGGATACACAGCTAGTAGTGGACATAGGTCTTTGACCCCGCCGTCTGCCTCCAGAGCCTGTCCTCTTAGCCACAGGGTCCGGCAGCCTCCTGTGTGGGGCTTGCAACCGAATCCTGAATGGGCCATACAAAGACGAGAGGTGTGATGCCACAGGCCATCGGGAACGAGAGGGGACGAGGCACCGGAGGTGGAGGTCGCTATTGATCTGAGAGAACAAGGAAGGCTTACGGGAGAAACCTGGAATGAGCTTTGAGATTGGAATGCTGAAATTAAGTGCCCAGCTCGAGGCTGCAGTACTTCCTGTTAGCAGGGAACAGTGAGTTGGGTGTCTTATTGCCGTGGTGCGTATGGCCTCTTAATTTGATAAAGTTCTTGTTTGTATTGCATTGTGCCTCAGTCTTTGATCCAGTAACCAGATTGAGTCCTCGCCCCAAGTTTTCCATTCTCTTTCTCTCACTCTCTCCCGCACACACGCCCCCTGCCCCCAGAGTCTGCTTACTTGGGAAGTGCAGCTCATTCCCTACCTGGGTTCACAGACTGGTGGCTTGTGCGTTGTAACCACCAGTGGAAACCCCTGCAGCTGCCAGGACCCAGCCCTGGTGGCTCCACAGTGAGTCTCAGGCGGAGCCACAGTCAGGCGCCTCCTGTAACCCCCTGGGTGTCCTCGCTGTGGGAAGGTTGCCCAGGGGGGTGGCGTGTGTAGCAATGGACTATGAATAGGGTTTATTCCTGTTAGAGCACCTGCTGAATAGCAAGCACTATTCTGGGTTCTGCAAAAAGAGAAGAGAAGTGAAATCCTTGGTTAGATGGACCCTGAGACCTGGAGGCATCCAGCACTTGGCTCCTTCGTGACCTACAGTCGTGCATACTCGGCCTTTACAGTCCGTGAAGACACTCCTTCCAGACGACCTCTGTAAACCAGATTCTCGGGGGGAGGTGGAGTGACACCTGAGATGTCTGGGCTCACCCTTGAATTGGTATCGTTTCTTGTTTCCTCTGCGTTGATCCAGGAGCCCATTTTCCAGCTTATCCTAGGATAAGCGACCATTTCCTCTAATGTAATTTCATTCTTTGTCAGTATCCTGTAGAAATAACATACCAGGATGCAATAATTAATTAGCTGTTAACGGTTTTTTTGGTCACTAGTTTTTTCCTTTAAACATTTTTACTTTTGTATTTCTTTTTTGATATGTACTTTTTAAAAGTGAAGTATAGGGGCGCCTTGGTTGCTCAGTCAGCTAAGCGTCCGACTTCGGGTCAGGTCATGAGCTCACAGTTTGTGATTTTGAGTGCCATGTGGGGCTCTGTGCTGAGAAGCTCAGAGCCTGGAGCCTGCTTCGCATTCTGTGTCTCTGTGTCTGTGCGCCCCTCCCCCATTCCAGCTCTTTCTCTCTCTCAAAAATAAACGTTAAAAAAAATAAATTAAAAAATAAAATTGAAAGATAATGTATTTACAGTGTTAGTTTCAGGTATGCACTATAATGATTCGGCAATTCCATACATTTCTCCGTGCTCGTCATAACTATACTCTTGATCCCCTTTAATTCACACATCCCCACACCCACCCACCTCCCTTGTGGCAACCACAGTGTTCCCTGTATTTGAGTCTTTGTTTGTTTTTGTTTGTTCTGTTTCTTAAATCCCTCTTATGTGTGAAAGCATATGGTGTTTGTGTTTTTCTGACTGACTTATCTCACTTAGCATAATACCCTCTAAATCCATCTGCATTGCAGATGTCAAGACCTCATTCTTTTTTATGGCTGAGTAATACTCCACCATGTGTACATACTGTATCTTTATTCATCTGTTGATGGACACTTGGGCTGCTTCCGTAGTTTGGCTATTGTAGATAATGCTGCAGTAAACATAAGGTGCATATATCTTTTTGAATTAGTGTTTGTTTTTCTTAGGGGTAAATACCCAGTCATGGAATTAGTGGATCATATACTAATTCCGTATTAATTTTTTGAGGAACCTCTATACTATTTTCCGTAGTGGCTCCACCAGTTTGCATTCCCACCAATAGTGCATGGATTTCTTTTTCTCCACATCCGCACCATCACCTGTTATTTCTTGTGTTTTTTATCTTAACCATTCTAAAAGGTGTAAGGGGATATAGCTCATTGTAGTTTTGGTTGGCATTTCTGGGGTGATTAATGATGTTGAGCATCTTTTCATGTGTCCGTTGGCCATCTGAATATCTATTCATGTCCTTCCCATTTTAATAGGATTGTTTGGGTTTTATGGTGTTGAGTTGTAGGAGTTTATTACATATTTTGGATAATAACCCCTTATCTTTTTTTCACTCATTTATTTTTTAATTTACATCCAAGGTAGTTAGCATACAGAGCTATAATGATTTCAGGAGCAGATTCCAGTGATTCATCCCCTATGTATAACACCCAGTGCTCCTCCCAACAGGTGCCCTCCCTAATGTCCCTTCCCCGTTTGGCCTGTCCCCCCACCCACGGTATTGACCCTTTATGTATCATTTGCAAATATTTTCTCCCGTTCCACTCAGTAGGTTGCCTTTTTGTTTTTGTTGATAGTTTCCTTTGCTGTGTAAAAGCTTTTGCTTTTGATATAGTCCCAATAGATTATTGTTGTTTTTGTTTCCCTTCAGGAGACATATCGAGAAAAATGTTGCTATGGCCGATATCAAAAGGAATTGCTGCATGTGTTTTCTTCTAGGATTTTTATGGCTTCAGGTCTTACATTTAGGTCGTTAATCCATTTTGAGGGTTTTTGTGTATGTATGATGTAAGTAAGTGGTCCAGTTTCATTACCAGTTTTCCCAACCATTTGTTGAAGAGGCTTTCTTTTCCCATTGCATAGTCTTGCCTCCTCGTCATAGATTGACCGTTTAACTGTGGTTTTATTTCCGGGCTCTTTATTCTGTTCCCTTGACCTGTGTGTCTGTTTCTGTGCCAGTACCATACTGTTTTAATGACTACAGCTTTGTGGAATGTCTTGTGAAACCTCCAGCTTTGTTCTTTCTCAAGATTGTTTTGGCTATTTGGGTCTTTTGTGGTTCCCTACAGATTTTAATATTATTTGTTTCTAGTTCTGTGAAAAATGTTGCCGGTATTTTGGCAAGGATTGCATTAAATTTGTAGATTGCTTGGGGTAGTACAGACATTTTAATACTGGTTCTTCCAGTCCATGGGCCTGGAATATCTTTACGTTTGTTTGTGTCCTCCTTAATTTCTTTCATCAACATTTGATGGTTTCAGAGTACAGGTCTTTCACCTCTTTGCTTAAATTTATTCCTAGATATTTTATTATTTTTGGTCCAATTTTAAATGGGATTGTTTTGTGGGGTGCCTGGGTGGCTCAGTTGGTTGAGCGTCCAACTTTGGCTCAGGTATAATCTCACAGTTGGTGAGTTGGAGCCCCATGTCGAGCTCGCTGCTGTCACATGGAGCCTCCTTCGGATCCTCTGTCCCTCTCTCTTGGCCCCTCCCCGACTTGTGCTCGTTCTCTCTCCCAAAAATAAACATTAAAAAAATAAATTGGATTGTTTTCATAATTTCTCTTTCTGCTACTTCACTCTTAGTGTATAGAAGTGCAGCAGATTTCTGTGTATTAATTTTGTATCCTGAGACTTTACTGAATTCATTTGTCATTTTTTGGGGGGAGTCGTTAGGGTTTTCTACATAGAGTGTCATGTCATCTGCAAATGGTTGAAGTTTTACTTCTTCCTTACCAATTTGGATGCCTTTGATTTCTTTTTGTTGTCTGGTGGCTGTGCGTAGGGCTCCCAGTACCATGTTGAATAAAAGTGGTGAGAGTGGACATCCCAGTCTAGTTCCTGATCTTAGAGGAAAAACTCAGTTTTTCACCCTTGAGGATGATGTCAGCTGTGGGTTTTTCATTTATGGCCTTTATTATGTTGAGGTACGTCCCCTTTAACCAACTGAGCCACCCAGGTGCCCGAGGTATGTTCCCTTTGAACCTATTTTGTTGAGAGTTTTTGTCATGAACGGATGTTCATGTACTTTATCAAATGCTTTTTCTGCATCTGTTGAGAGCATCGTATGGTTTTTATTCCTTCTCTTGTTAATGTGATAAATCATGTTGATTGATTTACGAATATTGAACCACACTAGATCCCCAGAGTAAATCTCACTTGATTGAGATGAATGATTTTTTTTAACATATTGTTAGATTTGGTTTGCTAACATTTTGTTGAGGAATTTTACATCTATGTTATTTAAAAAATTTTAAATACTTTTATTGAGCTATAACAATGGTGTGTATTTAAGTGTACAGTTTGGCTTTTTGGCTTTATAAATATTTTTATGAGCTTTCAAGTGCAAGGTTTTATAAGGACATATTTTTTTTTCCTTTCTCTTGGGCATAAACCTAGTTGTGGGATTTCTGGGTCATATGGTAACTTTTGTTTTTTTAATTAAAAACGTTTTTAATGTTTATCCATTCTTGAAAGAGAGAGAGAGAGAGAGAGAGAGAGAGACAGAATCTGAGCAGAGGAGGGGCAGAGAGAGGGAGACACAGAATCCAAAACAGGCTCCAGGCTCTGAGCTGTCAGCACAGAGCCAGATGTGGGGCTCAAACCCACAAACCATGAGATCATGACCTGAGCTGAAGTCGGATGCTTAACCAACTGAGCCACCCAGGTGCCCCTATGATAACTATCTTTAACCATTTGAGGAACTGCTAGATTGTTTTCCAAAGTGGCTACACCACTTTACATTCCCAGTAGCATTATACGAGAGTTCTAGTTTCTCCACATCTTTTTTGACAGTTGTGGGGTTTTTTTGTTTGTTTGTTTTGTTTTGTTTTGTGTGTCTTTTTGTCTTTTTAACCATAGCCGTCCTAGGTGGCTGGGAAGTGTGATCCCTGTGGTTTTGACTTGTATTTTCCTGATCTCTGATGGTGTTGGCCATTGTCATGTAGTTCTCACCTATTTGTATATTTTCTTTGGAAGACTGTTGATGAGGTCCTTTGCCGATTTTTAAGATAAGTTGTCTTTTTCTTGTTGAGTTGTAATAGCTTTTATATATTCTAAGTACGAGTCTCTTATCAGAAATGTAATTTGCAGAACAGAATTCCACCCCCTCCCCCCAACTTCTCTCATAATTTTAGCTCTTACATTTAGATCTATGTTCCATTTTGAGCTAATTTAAGTTTATAGTATGTGGTAAGGTTCTAACTTCATTCTTTTGCATGTGGGTATGAACTTATCCAATCACCTTTTGTTGAAGACTATTCTTTCTCTTCATTTAATTGCCTTGGCACCTTTGTGGAAAATCAGTCCACTAAAAATGTGAAGATTTTTCCTTGGATTCTCAGTTCTGTTCCTTTCTCTGTTTGTCTATCCTAGGTCAGTACCACACTGTCTTGATGACTGTAGTTTTAGTAACTGTTGAAACCTGCAAGTGTGGGTCTTTCAGTCTTCTGTTTTAACACTGTCTCAGCAATTTGGGGTCCCTTGAATGTCCATATGAATTTTAGGATCAGCTTGTCAACTCCTGCAAAGAAGCCAACTGGAATTTTTATAGAGATTGTATTGAATCTGTAGGTTAATTTGAGGAATATTGCCATCTTGGCTCTCTTCATGGTGTCTGATATATGAATATGGGGTATCGTTCTAAGTTTTCACTGATTTTTCTCTATTGTTTCTATTTACTGTGGCATTAGTTTTCACTCAGATCATTATTATTTCCTTTCTTCTTTTTACTTTGGGTTCAATTATTCTTTTGTTTCTAGTTATTTAAGGTGGACTCTGAGGACGCTCTAAGAGTGGAGACCTTTCATTGTTTCTTGCATAGGCATTTAATGTTAAATATTTACCCCTAAGTACTTCTTTAGTGCAAATTTTGATATGTTTTGTTTTCTTTTTTTTTTTTCAGTTTAATGTGCTTTATAATTTTCAGTTTGACTTCTTCTTTGATACATTTCTTACTTAGAAATATGTTAGTTTCCAAGCATTTGGGGGTTTTCTAGAGATCTTTGCTATTGCTTTTTTTTTCCCCCCTAATCTTTATTATTTCCTTCCTTCTGTTGGCTTTAGACTTCTTTTGTTGTTCTTTTTCTAGCTCCTTTCTAAGGTTGTTTATTTGAGATGCTTCTTTTTTTAATGTTTGTTTATTTTTGAGAGAGAGAGAGTGAGCAGGGGGTGGAACAGAGAGAGAATCTCAAGAAGGCTTCACACTGACAGCAGAGAGCCCAAAGTGGGGATTGAACTCATGAACCGTGAGATCATGACCTGAGCCAGAGTCAGGTGCTCAGTTGACTGAGCCACCTAGTGGCCCTGGATTTTTCTTGCTTCTTGAGGTAGGCTTGTATTGCTATATACTTCCCCTTAGTATACTTCTATACTTCCTGCTTTTGCTGCATCCCAAAGCTTTACTTTCATTTGTTTTCATGTATTTTTAAAATTTCTTTGATTTCCTGGTTGACCCACTCATTGTTTAGTAGCACGTTGTTTAACTTCCATGTATTTGTGGTCTTTCCAGATTTTTCCTTTTGGTTGACTTCTAGTTTCATAGCATTGTGGTCAGAGGAGGTATGTGGTATGATTTCAGTCTTTTTATATTTGTTGAGGCCTGATTTGTGACCTAATATGTGATCTGTTCCGAAGAATTTCCCATGTGTATTCTGCTGTTTTAGGATGGAATGTTATGAATATATCTGTTAAGTCCATCTAGTCTAGCGGTTGTTTCCTTGATTTTTTGTTTGTTTGTTTGTTTAGATCTGTCCTTTGAGGTATGTGGGGTGCTAAAATCCCCTATTATTATGATATTATTATCTGTTCCTTTATATTTGTTACTAATTGTTTTATACATTTGGGTGCTTCATGTTGGGCACATAAATATTTACAATTATTACATCTTCTTGTTGCATTGTCCCCTTTATTACCACGTAGTGCCCTTCTTTGTCTCTTGTTACAGTCTTCATTTTAAAGTCTAGTTTGTCTGATATAAGTGTTGCTACTCTGGCTTTCTCTTGATGTCCATTAGCATGATAAATGGCTCTCCATCCCCTCACTTTCAAACTGCAGGTGTCTTTAGGTCTAAAAGGAGTCTCCTGCAGGCCTCAGGTAGATGGGTCTTTTTTTTTTTTTTTTTTTTAAATCATCCATTCTGACATCCTATATCTTTTGATTGGAGCATTTAGTCCGTTTACATTCAAAGTAGTTATCAATAGATACTTATTTAGTGCCATCTTATTACTTACTTTGTCATTGTTACCTGGAGATTTGTCTGGTCCTTTCTTCTCTTTGTCACTTTTGGTCTCTCCTTTGCACTCAGAGTCCCCTTTAATATTTCTTGCAGGGCTGGTTTAGTAATTGTGAACTTCTTTAGTTTTTTGTCTGGAAAACTCTTTATGTCTCCCACTAGTCTGAATGATAGCCTTGCTGGATAGAGTATTTGTGACTGCATATGTTTCCCATTCAGCACTGTGAATATTTCATGTCACTGCCTTCTGGCTTGCTAAGTTTCTGTTAGGAAATCTCCAGCTAGCCTTCTGGGTTTTCCCTTGTAAGTTAAGGACTTCTTTGTCTTGCTGCTTTAAAAATCTTTTATCACTCTGTTTCAAATTTACTTACAATGTGTCTTGGTGTTGGCCTCCTTTTATTGTTTTTGATAGGAGTTCCCTGTGCTTCCTGGATGTGGATGTCTGTTTCCTTCCTGAAATTAGGGACATTTTCAGCTGTTATTTTCTCAAATAAAAGTTCTGCCCCTTTTCTTTTCTTCTTCTTCTTCTGGGACTCCTATGATACAAATGCTATTGTGTTTAATGAAGTCACTGAGGCCTCTAAGTATTCTCTTGTTCCATAATTCTACTTTCTTTTATTCAGGTTTATTACTTACTGTTGTTGTCTAGGTCACTGATTTGTTCCTCTGCTTCTTCTAGCCTGCTGTTCATTGCATCAAGTCTGTTTCCAATCTCATTTATAGCATTCTTCATCTCTGATTCTTTTTTTTAACTCTTTTATATGTGGTAAGGTCTCACTGGTGTCTTCTTAAAGAATTCTAATTTAAGAATTCTTCAAAGAATTTCTAATTTAATTTCACTGTGTTCAGGGAACATACTGTGAATGACTAGAATCCTTTTAGTTTACTTAGACTTCTTTATTTTTCTTTTCCTGAAAGTTAATTTTTAAGTTTTGCTGTGATAAGAATACTTAATGTGATGTGTAGCTTCTTTACAAATCTTAAGTGTACAACAAAATAGTACTGTAGGTACAGTGTTGTACAGCAGATCTCTAGAATTTATTCATCTTTAAAACAAAATGTTTTTTTAATGTTTATTTATTTTTGAGACAGAGAGACAGAGCATGAATCAGGGAGGGACAGGGAGAGAGGTAACACAGAATCCAAACGAGGCTCTGAGCTGTCAGCACAGAGCCCGACACGAGGCTCGAACCCACGGACCATGAGATCATGACCTGAGCCAAAGTTGGATGCTTAACTGAGCCACCCAGGCACCCCTAGAATTTATTCATCTTGCTTAACTGAAACTCTATACCTATTAATAATTCTCCATTTCCCCTTTCCCATTACCCTTGGTAACTAGCATCCACCCTTTTGATTTTGTGAATTTGACTGTTTTAGATACCTCATATAAGTGGAATCATGCAGTATGTGTTCTTCTGTGTCTGGCTTATTTCATTTGGCCTAAGATCCTTAATGTCCATTTATGTTGTCATGTGACATTCCTTCCTCTTTTTAAGGCTGAAGAGAATTCCATTGCATGTACATACCATATTTTTCTTACCCATTCACCTGTCAGTGGATATTTAGGTTGTTTCTACGTCTTTGCTACTGTGTATATGTACTGCAGTGAACATGGGAGTGTTGATATCTCTTTGAGATCCTGATTACAGTTTTTTGGTAGCTCAATTTTTAAATTTTTTTTAGGAGCCTTCATACTGTTCTCCATGTGAGACCAATTCTTTTATGATTCAAAATATGGTCCATCTTGGAAAAGGTATATTCTGCAGTTGTTGAGTGTTGTACAGGTGTCTAATAAGTCATGTTGGTTGTTAGTTTAGTTTAACTCTTCTATTTCCTTTATGATTTTCTTCGTGTTCTATATGTTTTTGTGAAAACGTATTGAAACTTCTGAATATAATTGTATATTTGTCGTTTTTCTCATATTTCTTTTAGTTTTCTTTCATGTATTTTGAAGTTCTCTTATTATGTGCAAATGCATTTATGAATTGTATATCTTTTTGATGAATTAACTCCCTTGACTTTAGCAAATTACCTCTTATATCCCTTGTAATATTCTCCTCTCTATCTGTATCTTTACATTTGAAGTGAATTTCTTGGGGTGCCTGAGTAGCTCACTCAGTTGAGAGTCTGGCTCTTGATTTTTGGCTCAGGTCATGATCTCACAGCCCATGAGTTACAGCCTTACGTCAGGCTCTGTGCTGACAGCATGGAGCCTGCTTAGGATTCTCTCTCTTCTTTCTCTGTTCCTCCCCAGCTTGAACACTCATGTACATGCTCTCCCAAAATAAATAAATCAGCTTAAAAATAAAGTGAGTTTCTTATATGTAGCCTATAATTGAGTCTTGTTTTCTGTTCAGTTCTATCTCTGCCTTTTCATTGGAATTTTAGTCTGTTTACATTTAATGTGATTATTGGTATAGTTAGATTAAAATCTGTCTTCTTAATTTTTGTTTTCTATTTGTCCTCTTTACTGTGCTTTTTTTCCTCTTCTGGTTTAGTGGCATACTTTTGTGATTTTATGTATTTCTTTTGTTGGCTTATTAGCTGCATTTTGTAATTTGCTTTATGATTTAGAGTGTACGTCTCTAAAATATAGTCTATCTTTAGGTGATATTAGGCCACTTTATATCTAAGAAACTTATAATAGTATGATTTCATTGCTCTGCTCAATTTTTGTGCTATCCTTGCCCTACATTTTACTTTGACACATGTTGTAAATCTGGTACTGTATTGTTACTATTTCCATAAACAGTCAACCATATCTTAAAGAGGGTTCAGTAACAAGAACAAAAACTTATACTCTCTCTCAGAAATAAATAAAACATTTAAAAAATTGAAGAAAAAAAAAGAAAAAAGGGCACCTGGGTGGCTCAGTTGGTTGAGCGTCTGACTTCGGATCAGGTCATGATCTTGTGGTTCGTGGGTTCGAGCCCCGCGTCGGGCTCTGTGCTGACAGCTCAGAGCCTGGAGCTGCTTCTGATTCTGTCTCCCTCTCTCTCTGGCCCTTCCCTGCTCATGCTGCCCCCCACCCCCAGAAATAAATAAAACATTAAAATTTTTTTTAAAAAAACAAAAGAACCCCAAAAACTTATATATCTGTTCACAGAGTTACTGTTACCATTTCCCCTGTGCAATTCATTCTTTTGTATAGATGCATATTTCCATTTGGTATCATTTCTTTTCTGCCTTCTCTTTTGAAGGAATTCCTTTAACATTTCTTTAGGAAAGGCCTACTGGTGGTAGATTTTTTGAACTTTTGTGTGTCCTAGAAAGTCTTTATTTCACTCTTATTTTTATTTTGTTTATTTATTTATTTATTTTTTAATGTTTTATTTCTAGGAGAGAGACAGAGAGAGAGAGACAGCGCGAGCAGGGGAGGGTCAGAGAGAGAGGGAGTCACAGACTGAAACAGGCTCCAGGCTCTGAGCTGGCAGTCAGCACAGAGCCCGACGCGGGGCTCGAACCCACGAACCGCGAGATCATGACCTAAGCGAAAGTCAGACGCTTAACCGACTAAGCCACCCAGGCGCCCCTTCACTCTTATTTTTAAAAAATATTTCCACTGCGTATGGAATTCTAAGTTGACTTTTTTTCTTTTAGTTATTAAAGATGTTGCCGTGCCATCTTCCTGTTTAGATTGTTCCCAGTAAGAAATCTGCCATCACACTGGCTTTGTTCCTCAGTATGCCATGCATCTTTTGTCTCTGGCTACTTTTAATTTTCCCTTTGTCAGTGTCATGATTTGCCCTGGTGTGGTCGGGTCAGACCACGTTCCCGGCTCTGTCTGAGCACCGAGCACCACTGTGTCTTTCAGAGGTCCTTCCCTGCCCTTGGGTGATGTCCTCACGTGTGCGTGCTGACCAGCACTCTACCGGATACAGGCAGATGTTCACAGTTCTGTGCTGCTGTCTTCCCTTGAGAATGCTCTAGCCCGTGAACCTCCCAAGTCCCAGGACTGTGTTCTCAACTCAGAGAAGCCCCCGGGCTCTGCCTCAGTTTCCCTCCCTGTGCCATAGCCTGGGAACTCTCAAGGCGGTGAGGTAGTGCAGAGGTCGGGCTCAGCCCATGCGTGTCCTGTACCTCGGTGGTCACTGTTCTTTGTTTCTTGTTGGTTGATGTCTAGGAATCTGTCGTTTAATTTATTTTGTATATTTTTTGATGTTTCGTGCAGGAGGCTGAATCTGGGCCTGTTGCTCCATCTTCGCCCGAAGAGCTCGTTGGGTTATTGATTTAATGTTTCTAAAAATGTTGAAACCCCCCCCCCCCAGTGTATATACCCAATGCGGTTAAGTTTGAGGGACTCCTTATGAAGTTCAAGGATGTGATTATAAATGCTTCCCGTCCTGTTTGATTCCACCTGTTACGTGTGTGTGGGTTGTACACAGCAGCAGTGATGCCACGGCCGACGCAGGCCTCTAACCACGTGAGTGTTTCCTGCACAGAATTTAGTGTGACTTTGTGGAGCTGCGCTGTCCCCTGCAGGTAGGACAGTGAACTGTGCGCGTTACATCGGCAGAAGGGGTTTTCCCTTCCTTTACACCCACACACGGGTCTTGCCTTCAGCCCACAGATAAGGACGCTTGCACTTCAAAACAGGAGGTAATTTGGGTCTCTAATCTGGAATGTTTTTGATGCAGCCGTGGAAATTCAGATGGGAGTAAACGATAAGGTTTCAGTCTACCGTGTTCACCAGCTCTTGGTATTGTGCGTAGCGGCCTCTCGTATCCAGCGCGGAGGATGTTTTCTGTGCACGCTGCTCTGTGGAGAACTTGCAGACCTATCTTTGCTGACACTTGAAAAAATGATCCAGTAAAGCTAGTCATCCTTGTCAGCAAAACCGCTTAAACATGTTTATGGCTTTAGCTCCAGTCATGTAACCCGAAGGGGTCTGCCTTCTAAGGAGAGAGAACTCGGAGTTGAATCTGCGCGTTTCACCCTGAAGGGTGTACATTGTAGATCTCATCTGCTGAGCAAGGTCCCCCCCGCGAGGACCTGGTGAGCCCCAGCGCGCGGCCGGCCCCACACACCGCCCTTCGCTCCCTTTCCGTGCTCACCCTTTCCACCAAAGTGATTGCAACCCGTGCCTCAAGAAGCAGGACGTTTATTCTCTCGGTCATTTATGCTTTCAAGGTTAATCTGTCAAGCCACTTTCACTGTCTCTTCTACCCCGTTTAAATGTATTCTGCCTGCTTCCCATCTAGAGAAAAGGACGTTTACCAGGAACAGTTCGTCTTTGCTTATAGCTCTGATACCACGTTCACACGGCCGCCTGCCTAGAGCTCGGTCATGTCTGGTTTGGGGCCGAGCTCCTGACACGTGACTTAGGAAGATCAAAATGAGGTAAAGGTCAGTGTTGGGGCCCCTCAGGGGTCTGTTGGGCTCACACGCTGCAGGACCGTGATGTGGCTTGTGCTCTTCACGTCTCAGATGCCCAGAGCCGAGCGAGGCATGTAGCAGGCGTTCAGCAAACACTTTCTGGCTGATGGACGTGTTGAGGCTTGTGTGTGTGTCTGACTGTAACGAAACGGAGGGTCACACGAGTGCATAAAATCGTCGGTGCTTTCAAAGTATGTATTTAGGGGAAATTCTCATTCGGCTGGCAAAGCCCTAACGGTGTGCCCCATCGTCACCCTCGCGGTCGTGACTGCAGTTCATGGCTCTTCAATTTCTTTCTTGCATTTATTAGCAAAACAGTGTTGTTTAGGTGTTTTTTTTCAAGTGTGCAATGAAGTGATTATTATTATTATTTATTTATTTTTTTTATTTTTTTTGGCAAATCAGCAATTGTGCAGCCATCACCCCAGCATTAGGACACTTCCAGTGCCTCGTTTGTACCCATTTTGCAGTAAGTCCATCCTTCCCTAGGTCCAGGCAATTGCTAATCTACTTTTTGTTCTCCTGGATTTACCTTTGCTGGAATTTTCATATAAACAGAATCATATGTGGGGGTTATTTTGTTTTTGTTTTTGTTTTTTGCAGCTGGCTTCTTTTGCTTAGTGTGATGTTTTTTCCAGGTTCATCCATGATGAAGCATGTATCTGTAGCCTTTCCCTTTTTATTGCTAAATAATACTCCATTGTACGAATATACATTTTGTTCATCCCTTCACCTGTCGATGGACACTGTGCTGTTTTTCCTCTTTGGCTATTATGAATGATGCTGGAAATTTGGAAAACTCGCATGCAGATCTTTGTATATATGTACGTTTCCATTTCTCTTAGACCGTAGGGCTGGAACTGCAGCTTCGTACAGCAGGTTTGTGTTCACCTTCTTGAGAAACCACCAAGCCGTTTTCCAAAGGGGTGGCACAGTTTACATCCCCACTGGCATCCCACGGAGCGTTCCAGTTTGCCCACGTTCTCGCTTTGTCTTCCTGATTATAGCCATCCTAGTAGATCTGAGTCAGGTATCTCACTGCGGATTCATCTGCATTTCCCTACTGACTTGCTGTTGAACATCTATTCATGTCCTTATTTATCACGCGTATCTTTTTTGGTGAATTATTCAAATCTTTTGCTCATATTTAAAAACAGCTTTGTTTGTAATTTACATACCATAAAGTTCACTCTTTTAAAGTACACAGGGCGGTAGTTTTAATATATTTACAGAGCTGTGTAAATATCTCCATAATCTGCATAAAGAACATTTTCATGACCCCAGAAATGAACCTGGATCCTGTAGGCAGCCACCGTCTGTGACCCTCCCCCAGCCCCCAGCCCTTAGCAACTACCGATTTACTGTCTGTCAGTTTGCCTCTTCCGGCCACTTCATGTAAACGGAATCACAGTGTTTGGTCTCTTGCTACTGGCTTCTTTCACTCGGCCTAATAATGTTCTTGAGGTTCACCCCCGTTGAAGCAGATATCAGTATCTTATTTCTGGCTGTGGGTAAATCATACTGCGTTGTGTGGATGTACCACGTTTTGTTTATCCGGTAGTCAGTTGAGGGACACTTGGGCTGTTTGTGCCCCTGAGATCTTATAAGCGGTCCTGCTGAGAACATTCACGTACAAGTGTTTGCACAGACATAATGGTTTCATTTCTCCTGGCCAATACTTACTTGTGGAATTGCTAGGTCACACAGTGACCCGATGACACTTAACATTTTGAGGACTTGCCACACTCTTTCCCAGAGCACCTGCCCATTCACTTCCCACCAACAGTGCGTGAGGGTTCATTTCTCCAGCTTGCCAACTCTCGTTATTGTCTCTCTGACCTCGTGGGTGGGAGCTGGCATCCCGTTGTGGTTCTGATTTGCAATTTTTAGCGACAAATGGTGTTGGGGTGCCTAGGGGGGCTCAGTCATTTGCGCGTCGGACTTTGGCTCAGGTCATGATCTCATGGTTCCTGGGTTCACAGAAGGCTCTAGGCTATCAGCACTGGAGCCTGCTTTGCATTCTGTGTCTCTCTCTCTGCCTCTCCCTCTCATGCTTTCTCTCTCTCAAAAATAAACATTAAAAAATGACAAGTGATGTTAAATATCTTTTCATGTATTTTTTGGCTTTTTGTGTATCTTTGTTGGAGAAATCAGGATTTAAATCCTTTGCTTTAAAAAATTATGTTCTTTGCCTTGTTCAATTGAAAGACTTCTTTATATATTCTGCGTTTGTATCTTTTAACATATAGATGATGTACAAACGTTTTCTCTAAGAATGTGGCTTGTTCTTATCGATGCCTTTTAAAGCCCAAAGTTTTGGATATTGATGAACTCCAGTTTATCAATTTGTTTCTTTATGAATCACGCATTTGGCATCATATCTTAGGAATCTTTGTCTAACCCGAGATCACAGAGATCTTGTCCTGTGTTCCCCTCTACACAGTTTATGCTTTTAGCTCTTGCATTTAGATCTCTGATCCGTGTTATGTTAATTTTTGTGTATGGTATGTAGATAGGCCCAAAGTTCCTCCTTTTCCACGTGGACATTGAACCATGCCAGCACCATTTCTCATGAAGACCCTGCCTTCCCTGCTGAGACGTCTTGGCACCTTTGCCAAAGGTGGTTCGCCCTCAGTGTCAGGGTTCATTTCTCGATCCTCAGTTCTGTTCTAGATGTTCATCTGTGTGCCAGTACCACACCGTCTTGATTATTGTAGCTTTTTTAAAATAATTTTTTAAAAGTTTATTTATTTGAGAGAGACGAATAGAATGAGCAGGGGAGGGACAGAGAGAGGGAGAGAATCTCAAGCAGGCTCCAAGCTGTCAGTGCAGAGCCCAGTGCAGGGCCTGATCCCACGAATCATGAGATCATGACCTGAGCCAGAGTCGGCCACTCAACCGACTGAGCCACCCAGACGCCCCTATTATTATAGTTTTGAAATCGTTTTCATACAGTTTTTGGTGTTTAGTGCGTCTTTGGGTGTATTTTCCTGTCTTGTCTGACTAGTTAGACTGAAAACACCCTGAGGGCCCAGCTCTGTCATTTCAGACACCAGACTTGAGACAAGTTAGCCCTTTTTCTCATCTACAAAGTAGAAGGAATGATCCTCCCCCTTGCTCCATCATACGGCGGTTGCGAGGATCAAATGAGGTAACAAATGGGAAGCACCCCTGAACTCTAGTGTTGATCACAGGTGACATTTATCAGGCACGGCCGGGGGTACTGCGAGCCTGCTTTCCTTAAAATCTATGGCGTATACCTTGGTGTGTAGTGTGCTTCGTAATCCCACAAGCCCGTAACGGATCTTCGGGGAGTCCAGCGCTCGTCCATGGTTTTCACTCTAGCTGGAAGTGTAAGTGTGGTTTTCTCTTGCTCTGTCGTCTTCCTCTCAGGATCTGGCCCTCCTAGACTCAGGTTGTCACTCCAGCTTCCGCCGACTGGGAAGCCTACGCAGCGTAATTTGGGTCGTCCGGACAGGGGTCACAGCTGAGGAGAGCACGGTGCCAGCATGCGAGGTCCCTGTGGGCAGTTGGAGCCTGTCTTGGGAGCGCGCGGCGGAGAGCGGGGATCCTGGCCTCTGCCGTCTGTGGCTGGCGTCGTGTTGCATTTCACGGTCCCGTGGAAGGCAAACCTCCCGAGGTGCAGGGTCGTTTTCCAGGTGACAGTTGCGGAAGCAGAACCTGTGCGTGATGGAAACCTGGACTTCCTTCTAGATGACGGTGTGCAGCCCGTGTCAGTCCTGCCGTGCCCGCCTCAGCGGTGCTGTATTTGGGGCCGGTGGCCGCCGCTCCTCCAGTGAACTTTCTTACTGAACTCAACAACCTCACTCAGCAGACTGTTTCTGGTAACTGGAACTCAGTTAGCGGCGGTACACATTGAAAATACAAAAGATCGGGGCGCCTGGGTGGCTCAGGCGGTTAAGCGTCCGACTTCGGCTCAGGTCATGATCTTACAGTTCTTGAGTTCACACCCCACGTCAAGCTCTGCGCTGACAGCTCAGAGTCGAGCTGCTTCCGATTCTGTGTCTCCCTCTCTCTCTGACCCTCCCCATTCATGCTCTGTCTCTCTGTCTCTCTCTCCCTCAAAAACTAAATAAACATTAAAAAAATAATAAAATAAAATATAAAAGATCTTTTTAGGAAAAATGCTGTTAGTCAATAAAAATCCCCATGGTACCTTCAGAATGAAAGATAGGGGGTGTGTATGTGTGTGTGTGTGTGTGTGTGTGTGTGTGTGTGTAGATTTACCAGTAACTGCATCCTAAGCTGTAATGATTTACACTGGTTTTCTGCTCTATAGTACATCTGCTCAGTTCATGTATTGGTGTATGTATTAAATGTGCTTAATTCATGGTGTTTAATGTTTAAAAACTGTGCCGTTTTTTGTTGTGCTGATGGAAGAGAGCACACAGTGCCTTTCTGTTCAAACGTTCAAGGAAGTTGGCATCTTTTTGCCTCTCCACATGCCTCTCGTGTGTGGAGCGGAGCGGGTTTCCGGAGCCGGGCATGTGTCCAGGTTCAGTGGGTGACTGAGCCCCCCGTGTGCTGGGACTCCCCGTTCCCCGGCTCCCCAGTGTGTCCACAGGGGCATAGTGGAAACATGCCCAGCCCGGCTTTTGCAGGAGCCCGGAGCTCGGTCCCTGCCCCGCGCCCCCCTCGCCATACTGGGCGCCATCGCTTCCAGTAAAGGGTCAAGTCCACGACCACAGAGGCGGGGTCGGGCTCCTTGGTGAAAGGCAGCTGCCTTTCCCAGACCTGCCAGGTGTCTTTGTTCCGTCATCGGGTAACACAACACGTATTTTCTATTTTAATTCATGCGTCTTCTTCTCGCCACATGCTCCTGTTTGAATCGTTCTCTGGTGAGGTTGCTGTTTGGTTGATATTCAGTTACTATTAAGTAATGGGGTCTGTGTATATAGTCCGGATTTTAATTTTGTTTATACAATGCAAGTGTCGTCTTAGTTGGGTGGTAAATCTTCATCTGCCTTCATGAAGGCTGACATATCCTCTCTAGGAGGGAGTAAAAGCGAGCCATGTAACACACGCGTCCCCGGGTTAATGCCTCTGCAGGCCTCATTTTCCTTCGGTCCAGGCCCATCCGTAATAACTGGACAGTTTGCCAAGTAGGCGTACAGGTCAATAGCAGATGCAGTCAGCTCTCCATAATCCACAGTAAATAGCAGAAAACATGAATAATTTAATCCACTCAGCTGGCCGGGGGCCCCCAAGCAGGTGACCCGCATATCCCCTAGGGGACCCCTGCTCTTACCAACCACCTCTGTACCAGTGTGAGTCCCTGTTTCGCCTGCCGCCGGGTGTGGGGACCTAATTCCCCAGCCACCTGAGCCACTTAAAGACTGTCGGCTTGTCAGCACGGATGATCACAAGTCTACTGACCTTAACGTGCCAAACGTTATCTGACCCCGTGCAGAAATGCTCTCGAAGTGTCCTTGCGCAGGGTTTTAGATTTCCCCCGGTAAGCGTGGGCCCTGGCTCGCGGCCCCCCGTCCGGGCCCCTCTGCTCTCCCCTTCGCACGCGTGATGCCGCTCCTTTCTGAAAGGAGCAGGGAAGTGCTTGTTACGGACGGGGCTGAAGCCTGCGTTCGAAATGACTTGGGCGCGTTTGCTGTTTCCACCTATCCCTTTAGCCCAGATTGTGGGAAGCTGGCTTTACACACCGTGCTTCCTTTCACGCAGTGAAGATTGAGTATGTCCTCACTGCGGACATCTAGGTCCTTGATCTTGTCTCCCGCGCTACTTTCGTCTGGCTTAGCCGAAGGCACAGAGGCCCCATTGTTTGCAAACGTTACGAAGGTAATCAGTAGGATTAGTGCAGTTTTCGGGGCGAGGATCGGCTGCACTCTGCTAGACCGGGACACAACACGGATGTCAAATTAAATTTAACGAGGGCGCCGAGGGGAGCCCTTCCCTGTGAAGGAAAACACTCAGCATCGGGCTGGTTCACGTGGAGAAGATGCGGGGACATGGAGGACGCCTGCCTCTCCAGGACCCGCCACGCCTGTGGCCGCCGAGCCTGTCCCGCTAGCCTGGCTTCTGCCCTCAGACACACTGGCCGAGTCATGGAAGGAGGTCGTTCTGCTCTGCGCTGTGGGAGCCACTGGCTTTGCAGGTGCTTGTTACGGTTTGTTTTAAGAGGGACGTTGATGGTTTAGAAACCCTGGAGAAGGTGTCTGGGACAAGAACAGTCCGGAACACATCTCGGGTGCGTGGGAGCGAAAGGCAGTAGGAATAGGGGGCTGGAGAGAGGAAGCCTCAGAAGTACCTGAGCGTGATGTGCAAACATCTGGAAGGAAGTTTATCCCGTGCAGGAGGGACTATTTATTGAGGTTGCTCACGAGGGAAAAATTAGAATCTGCGGGCTGAGATTATGGGAAAGCAATTTGGCTTAACTCCGTATTTCTAGACATGTGCTATACATACCACTGGGAGTAGAAGAGATTTTTTTTTCATTTTTAAAAACTTTATTTCAAAACAGTTGCAGATTTAAAGAAAGGTTGCAAAAAAATAGTACAGAGAATTGAGGTGCAGCCTTCAGCTGAACAGCTTTTATGAGATCATAGTACAGCGAGCAGAGCGGGAGGTCAGCACTGGTGCCGCGAGTGAGCTACGCCCGACCTTGTTCCCGTCTCCCCGGTTCTCACGCTAACAGCCTTCCTCTGACCCCCATTGAATCCAGCGTCCACACTGCACGGAGTTGTTGTGCTTTTGGGGTCTCTTCCAGCCTGTGACACTTCCTCAGTGGCTCATGACCTTGACGCTCTTAATGCATAGCGGTCAGTTATTTTGTAGAATGTCACTCAGTTTGGGTTGTCTAATGGTGTCCCTGATTAGATGAAGGCCGTGCATTTTTGACACAAAGACTGCAGAGGTGACATCACACCTCAGCGCGTCACGTCGGGGCTCCATGATGTCAGTTGTTACTGCCGACGTTGACCTTGTCACTCAGCGAAGATGATTTCACCCACTGTAAAGCTACTGTCTTTGTCTTTGTGCTTGACAAGGACCTTGGAGGAGATGCTGGGAGACAGAGCCAGGATCCTGTTTCTCCTTAAGCTTCCACCCATTGATTTTAGCGTCTGTTGGTAAATCTCATTGGAAATAACTTTCACTTCATGGTGATTGTGTGTTTTCCTCATTGCTTTTACATTTGTTAAGTAGAATTCACGTGAAAAGGGGAACACTGTCTCTTCTCCCCGTTATTTACTCACTTGTTTACGTCATGGGCAGACTCGCAAGAATTTGCTTTATCCTCTGGGTTACAATCCAGTGCTGTCGCTGCTTGTTCTCTTGTCCAGGTCGTTCCAGCTTTGGCCATTGGGAGCTCCTTCGAGACGGCGCGCCTCTGCTTTGTAATGTGTCCTCATCCTTTTTTATTTTAAACTTCCTTATTTTGGGTGGCACAGAATGTCTCAGGCCCATTTTAAGCTTTCCCTCTTCTGTGCCCGACCCGGCCGCTGTCCCTGGAGCCTGGGTTCCTTTCGTGGGGGGTTAGACAGCAGTATCCACCTGCTAGGCGTAGTCTTGCTCGTACTGAGATGTCGCCGTTGTCGGCAGACACAGACGGAGAGTGTGTGTTGGTGTACGGTGCGCTAGCGCGTAGGCATTTGTATTGTTTACACGTCATCGTACGTGCATCACACACATCCCTCTGCGCTTCTGCGTCTCCGTCTGGATGTGCAAACAGTGCATCAATGCCACTGCTTCCCGGTCCCTTCCAGCACCACCGGCTTCTTTAATAGCCTCTCTCTTTGTTTTTGTTTTTAATGTTTACTTATTTACTTTGAGAGAGAGAAAGAAAACCTGCAGCAAAGGGGCAGAGAGAAGGAGAGAGAGGGAATCCCGAGCAGGCTCCGCGCCACCAGCACGCGGCACAGACCATGAGATCGTGACCTGAGCCAAAACCAAGAGTCAGAACCTCAACCACCTGAACCGCCCAGGAGCCCTCACCTTTGTATTTGTAACTTGCTTCTGCAGCAGAGAGAAACCTTGCCCTCATTGTTGACAGTATGTTTACGTATTCAGTCTTAGGACGCCAATAAAATAGTGTCAAAATTGCTGACCCTGTGAGAACAGATTTGCTAACTGCAGTCAGTATTTGCATTCAGCGCCACCCCCCTTTTTTTATCCTTAGACTTAAGAGTTTCTAGCCTAAATAGTACTTTCCAGAGTTACTGAGGATAGTTCTGTATTTCAGCGTGGCTACGGTCTTTGTTTATAAAATAGTTTCAGTTGTTATTATTTGTGTTTCGTTTGGGTCTTCTCTCTCTGGCATCCTGGTTGATTTAAGTCTGGTATTTTTGGGAACGTGAAACGTGACTGTGGTTCTAAGACTAGAGCTTCAGAGGACGTGCGTGAAGTACCCGCTCCCACTTAACACCTGCCGTCCAGCATTCTACCTTTTCCATCCGCTCTCTGTGGGGAACCAGTCTCCTTAGTTTCTGGCACACCCGCCCTGCATTCTTTTGTCTGGATGGGCAGACGGGTTTGTTTTCTTTTACCCCTTCTTTCTTACGTGAAGAGTAGCTTGCTTGCATATGTATGTGTGTATGTATAATTTTTTTTAACATTTACTTACTTTTGAGAGACAGAGCATGAGCAGGGGAGGGGCAGAGAGAGAGGGAGCCGACTCTGCTCCAAAGCAGAGACAATTCGAAGCAGGCTCCAGGCTCTGAGCTGTCAGCACAGAGCCTGACATGGGGTTCGAACCCATGGACCGGGAGATCACGACCTGAGCCCAAGTCGGGGGCTTCACCGACTGAGCCCCCCAGGCGCCCCGTATTTCTGGACTTTTTATTCAGTCTCATTTGCCTGTTTGTCTATCACCAGCGCCAGCTGTTTGATGATAGAGGCTTTGTGGTATGATTTGTGTCCAGTGGGTTTAATTTTTTCATTTTTATGGATAAAAATATTAATGTAATGAATTTTTCCCTGATTACTGCTTTAAGTGCATCCCGTAGAGTCTGGTATGTTCCTCAGGGTTTTCTTGGCTATTCTTGCATGTTTGTTTTTCCATGTGACCTTTAGTATCCACTTGTGTAAGTCCATATAGTAATCTGTTGGTATTTTTACTGGCATTACATTGAATTTATCAATTAACTGTCATCTTTCAAATGTTAAGTCATCCTAACCTAGAATAGGAGATGCCTTTTCATTTGTTCATATCTGCTTTTGTGTCTTTCAGGGATGTTTTGAGTTCTCCTGTAGGCTATGTGCAGTTCTTAATAAACTTCTTCTGGAATGTTTAATCTTCTGTGTTGTAATTACTTAAAATGGAGTTTTCTCTAATATCTTATTATAGTATATTTGAAGGCCATTTTGTATGTTACTTTTGAGTCCTAATATTCAAAGGATGGTTTTAATGGTTGGGTTAGTTTTATCATTGATTCTCTGGGGAGGCTTCCAAAGACACATTATGCTATCGTCTGCAAATAGAGATAATTTTACTTCCTTACCCATTCTTATGCCTCTGCATGATTTTTTTGTAACTGTATAGGGTAACGTAATACCTCTAGGGTAGGGCAGTGCTGAGCAGAAATGGAGATCGGGCATCCTTGCCTCCATTTTAGTGGAAATGCCGCCAGTCTTTTCCCATTCGATAAGATACTGGCATTCGGAATAATGTATGTATATTTTATCATGTTAAGACTATAACTCTCAGGGCGCCTGGGTAGCTCAGTCTGTTAAGCATCTGACTCCTGCTCAGATCACGATCTCACAGTCCGTGTGTTCAAGCCCCGCATCGGGCTGTGTGCTGACAGCTCAGAGCCTGGAGCTGCTTCAGATTCTGTGTCTCCCTCTCTCTCTGCCCCTCCCCCACTTGCTCTCTCTCTCGCTCTCTCTCTCTCTCTCTCTCTCTCTCTGTCTCAAAAATAAACAAACGTTAAAGAAAATTTAAAATATATAACTCTTAGTTTCTGTTTTCTGTGACTTTTATAAATGAGTTTTAAATTTTATCAAGGATTTTTTTAGCATCTCTTTAGATTTTTTTCCTTAGGTTTATTAGTACAGTGAATGCTACTGAATTTCTTGATATTGAACCCAACTTTCATTTCTGGAAAAAAATCTACTTGGTCATGGTACATGGCTTCTTACTGTCGTATTAGATTCTATTTGTTAATTTTTTTAAAATATAGTTTATTGTCAAGTTGGTTTCTGTATAACACCCAGTGTTTGTTAATGTTTAATTGAATATTTCTGCATTGATATTCATGAGGAGTGCTGGTCTGTGATTTTCTTTCTTTGCTGCTTTTTATCTGGGGTGTCACTGTTAACACTTGCTTCATAAAAGAACCGGGAGCTTTCTCCAGCCCTGTGGGCACTCAGGAGAGTTTACGTGGAGCACTGGGAACTGGTGGTGAAGGTTCGGTCAAACCCCAGAAGCTGTGTGTCTGGTGCTTCCTGTGGGGTGTCTGCCCAGGAACCCGCTCTGTTTCTTCCCTGCAGCCACCTGTCCCCACGTCCCGGCTGCAGTGGGGCCAGCCTTGGTCATCTGAGTGTCCCCAGGAAGTCGTCCACGTCAGCTACGTTTTCAGGCCTGTTTGCATGGAGGTCTGCAAGGAAGTGTCTTAGGGGTTTGAAAATTTCTTTCATCGGTCACTTCCCCTGTGTCATTTCTTATTTTCTGTATTTGTGCTTTCTCACCTTTTTTCTTGACCAACTTACCCGGTGGATTGTCCGTTTTGTCAACTACCACCCCCCTCCCACACACAAAAAGACAAGACTTAGAGTTATTTATTATTTAGCTCCACTGTTCTTAATAGAAAACCTTTACCTCATTAATCAGCTTTTCTTCCATTGTTTCTTTCCATGCATTTTCTTTTGGGATACTCTGTGCTTCTAGTTTTTATGAGCTAAGATTTGATTTATTCATTTTTTTCATTTTTATTGACAAAAATATTCATCTAGTGAATTTTTCTCTGATTACTGCTTTAACTGCATTCCGTGGATTCTGATACGTAGTGTTTTTTGTGTAGTTCCTTTTTAAAAAGTCCATATTTTTAGTTTGTGTTTCCCCTTTCACCTAAGAGTCAATAATAGGATTTTTAAATATCCACGTGGATGTACCTTTCTGTGTTGTTGTTGTTGTTAATGATGTATACGTACCTTGTTGTGATCACGAAGTATCCTCTGCAGTGTTTCTACCTTATGGAAATTGTCAGTGTTTTCCTTGTGACCTAATATACCGTCGTTCGTGGTGAATGTGCTGTAGCTTCTTGAGACAGTGTACCTTCTGACTTATCAGGGTGTGGAGTTTGCTGCATGTGCACAAGATCTGCCTTGGTTGGTGGTGTTGCTGAGATCGGTGTCCTCACTTAGGTCTTGTGCGCTTGCTCTGTCGCGTACGGAGGCGGCGCAGTCAGTCCGCGTGGCGTCCCCTCACAGCCAGTCGTCTCTGCTTCATAGAGGCGGTGGTTGTATTATCCGGTGCACAGATGTTCATGGGTGTTATGTCTTTGCTGTGGACGCGGCTTTTAACATTCAGTATGCCCTCCTGTGTTTAAGTCTTTAGAACTTGAATTCTACTTGGTTCCCTTCTCTCTCTTTGTTTTATTTGCCTTTGTCCATCCTTTTAGTTTTTGGCTTTCCGGATGACTTTATTTTAGGTGTCTCTCTTGTGTGCAGCATGCAGCTGGGGCTTGTTCTGTGAGCCCAGTTAAAAACCGTTTTCTTTTGGGGCACCCGGGTGGCTTAGTCGGTTAAGCGTCCGACTTTCGCTTAGGTCATTATCTCGCGGTTCGTGGGTTTGAGCCCCGCATCGGGCTCTGTGCTGACTGCCAGCTCAGAGCCTGGAGCCTGTTTCAGTCTGTGACTCCCTCTCTCTCTGACCCTCCCCTGCTCACGCTGTCTCTCTCACTCTCCTAGAAATAAATAAAACATTAAAAAATTTAAAAAAAAAACCGTTTTCTTTTAATAGGGGAGTGTTTGAACCTGTTCTTATGTCGTGGGTAGCCTGTGTTATTAAACTGTTTATCGTCTCATTTATGTTTCTTTCTCACATTCTTTAACACACACCTGTTGCTTCCACATTACTGACCTGTACATTAATCAGAGTTTTTGCTCTTTTCTGCTTCCTTCATCTAACATTTTTCAGTTGAATCATTTCTGCTTCATCACTGTGTAATATTTGCACATCTGCCTTTCAGCTTAATTGCGCCTTTATTTTGGTCTAAGATGTACATCTAAATATTTTAAAAGGTGCCTCATAAATCCTTTCGCTGGAATCCCCCCAGTCATCGCTAGATCGGTTAGAGCTTACCTTCACGTGGGCGGACTGGGGTGCTGTTGTCCAATACGTGCTAAGGCCCGGCTGAGGCCCGGGTCAGTCCACTTCCTCTGCGTCTTCTTAATCCGTGCCCACGGGCCTCAAGGACTTTGTCCTCACCTTTGAAATCCCACAGTTCATTAGAACACGTCTCACAGTTGATTGCTTTGGGTCGTTTTTCCCAGGTGCCCTGTGAGACCTTTCACTTGAAGATGCAGGCCTTCTTCTGTGCTGGAAACTTCCTCAGTGTGAGATATTGGCTTTGCGGTACCGTTTTGTGTTCCTCTTATAGGAAGTCCGATTCTCGGGCGCCACCCTTCGTGTTCTCCCCTCCCCGCGTCCTGTCTCTCCTCAGGGTCTTTGTTACTTTTTGTTTGGAGTTTTTCTCCTTGGATTGTCTGTAGTTTATTCCTCATTTCTTTTTTTTTTTTTTTTTTTTAATTTTTTGATGTTTATGTATTTTGAGAGAGAGAGAGAGAGAGAGAGAGAATCCCAAGCAGGCTCCGTGCTGTCAGCGCAGAGCCTGACGTGGGGCTCAGTCCCACGAACCGTGAGATCATGACCTGAGCCAAGATCAAGAGTGAGGCACTTAACCGACCGAGCCTCCCAGGCGCCCCTGTTCCTCATCTCCGAGATAGTTTTGTTTTCCTTTCATTATTTGATGTGTCTGCTCACCTCACACTCTCCCTGTTTTCGTCCTTTTCTGTTTTAATTTTACATTTCCGATTCAGGGTGGTTTTTCCTATCCTCAAATGTTTGAATATCTTTATGTTTTTAGGGTGTGAATTCCAGTTTTCTTTTGACTCGTGCTGGTTTTCGGGAGGAACTCTTCACGGTATTGAGTGTTTTTAAAAGCTTGCCTGTCTGACGGCGGCAGCCTCTCCTGTTGGTTTGGCCCAAGTGCAGGCGCCATGGCCGCTGTCACCTGGCTGGTTTTAGTGAGGATGCGCAGGGCGAATGAGTCCCACGGTACTTTCTTTTACTCATGGGAACCTGCACTTCCTCTCCCTCTCCCTCTCTCCCTCTCTCCCTCTCTCCCTCTCTCCCTCTCCCTCTCTCCCTCTCTCCCTCTCTCCCTCTCTCCCTCTCTCCCTCTCAGTCTCTCGTTAGCTTCACCACTCAGTTGCCAAAGGTGCTTCTGCCTTCCTTTTTCCCGGTTCCTTCCCCGGAAGCGAGAGCGTTGCCGACGCCTCTGTAAATGGCGTCCATCCCCTCTGCCACGTGTGTGGGCCCCGAGCCCCTTCCCTGCCCCAGGCTCTCTCCTCAGGCACTTTGTCGGTTTTTTGTGTTCGTACTGGACTTTCTCACCCCTTTGCGGGTGCCCGCCTGTGTCCTGCGCCCCTGCCTTGGGCCGCCACTCACCGGGGTCACGTCGCAGGTGCGGGTGTGAGCCCGGAGCTCCTGCTGGCTTCTGTCTGTCTCTCAGCCTTTCTTCCGTGGTTCACGTCCTCTGGCCTCGCATGTGCCTGCAGTCTTGTGCAGGATGCGTAGTTTTGTTAGGGGGGCATTGGGAAGTCGTGACTCGTAGCCGGCCTTGTCTTCCACCACCTGGAAGTCAAGGACTTACCCCGAGAGTCTTCTCAGCAGGTTAAGGGGCTTGGAGTTCAACATTTTCCAGTTTAATCTCCAATGTCCACTTAACCTTTACGGCATGTTAGAGGTCAGTAAAACTAGCCCTCTAACCTCATGGTATAAGGTTTCCATGTTGAATAAATCCACTGAGTTAAAGAAAAAGTCAAAATAGAAAGTACAAACAGGTAGTCGCGCAGACGACAGAAACGTGGTACAGACCACGGTGATGGTTTGCTAGAGGCCAGGAGGCCGAGGGAGCCGCGGTGGGAGGGCCGGTCCGCCGAACGGGTGGGAGCTGGGCCGGCAGCAGGGCCAGGGGCTTCACCGCCGTGCACAAGGGTCCTCTGGCTCGTCAGCTGAAAGCAGGGTGACCCTTCATAGTGCCCAGTGTTGGGATTTTGAGAGTGAGTGAGTGTTTCCTTGAGCGTTAGAGAACTGCTTTAGCAGTTTACCTTCTTCGGTTCCTGGGGAGGCAGAAACCAAATGCTAACTTTCCCAAAGGTTATCAGTTACAGAGCACGTGGGCAGCTTGAAAATAAGTGCAATTAATTTGCTCCTCAGTGTCAGCAAGACAAAGCATCATTCACACGTGGGTTATTCATCTTGTATTAAGAAAGCACGTAACTCAAAATGAGGCAAAACGTGTGGAAGTGCGAAACAAGTTTCTGGCACAAAATTGATGGGTTTTATATATTTTCAATATCAATAAACCAGTCGCAGTTGTTTAAAAGAGTCTTGACCAAAATTGTTGAAGATGGCAGCTCTCAATCTCTCAAGCTACATAAGCAGCAAACAGTGCTGGAAGTAATGAGGTTGGATCGTGTTCCGGAAAGACGGCGTCTGAAGTCACCTCCCCGACGCCCTGTGAACTTGCCCGAGTCCACAGGGGTCTGTGTTTGCAGCTGTTCTCAGAGAGCCAATGCAGTTAGTGTCGTGTCCTCCAGGAGGCGCTCTGAGGTGACATTTCCTGTGTTTCAGAAGCGGTTGTGTGGGAGATTGGAAGCGGCCGGGCCAGCGCTGGGCTGCCCCCCGGTGACGGTGAGCACCCCCATGTCCTGGAGCGGCGAGGGGCCGCCAGACGGCGGCCAGTGGCGGCCACGCGCGGGGGTAGGTTCCCGTTCCCACCAAACCAGCTGCGACCCGTTTAAGTATTTTAATAAAAAGTGTAAATAATCACTGTTCTGATACATCTGCGGCTGTGATCTGTTACATAGACGCCTCAGAACGGAGGAAGGAGCCCGGCCCAGCCCTGCCCGAGGTGTACTGCGGGTGAATCTGTAAGTGCGTTCACCTTCTCGCCGTGACGTCAAAGACAGACTTGTTCTTACATATTAGATCCATAAAACAAAGTTCATAAAAGCGGCAATTACATCGCTAAGGAATGAGGGATGTAAATAAAAAGGTGCAGATTGATTTAAGCTTTTCTTGGCGTTTTGCTGGGGTGCAAACTGATTTGTTTCCAGCTTCAGCTTGGAAACAGAAATGAAAATACGCTTCAAATTTTTTCTAACACAGGGTTCAGGGAAGGGAACAGGCCGCTGGATACGTTTAATAGAGACCATTTGAGGGTGTCTTTGAGAAAAGCCCTGACCTTGTTTAATTATCCGAATAGGAATAGACAGTGTTTTCTCTTTTCCCTGCTTTAGCTCTGTCTCGTGTTCCCATAAACTTGAGAGAAACCACAGATTTCAGAGGGAGGAATGCAGTATTCACACCAGTGAATCAAAGTGAAGGAGGTCTAACATGCCAAGCTCCCCGCCTGCCGTGCTGGGCGGGATGTCGTCAGCTGCTCACTACCATGATACCTTTCTTATTGATTTTGGACTTACTCTAAGAACAAGTTAATGTGTCTTTGATAACCTCTGTAATTCTTGTTTTTTTTTTTAATTTAATTTAATTTTTTAATTATTTTTTTAATTTTTTTTTTTTTTTTAATTTCTGAGAGAGAGAGACAGCGTGAGCAGGGGAGGGTCAGAGAGAGAGGGAGACACAGAATCCGAAACAGAATCCAGGCTCTGAGCTGTCAGCACAGAGCCCAACGCAGGGCCTGAACCCACAAACCACGAGATCATGATCTGAGCTGAAGTCGGACGCTTAACCGACTGAGCCACCCAGGTGCCCCTAAATTTTAAATTTAGAATCTTAATATCACAATAAAATAGAATTGCATTTAATTGACGCGTAGAAATCGGGGAGAGAGAGAGAATGTGTGTGTGTGTGTGTGTGTGTGTGTGTGTCTGTGTGTGTTTATTTCTTAGATTTCGCCCTACAGATTTTTAGAGAAACGTGTTTCTGATAAGCAAAAGATTGAGTTGGTAAGTTATAAGATTTTCAGTGGATTTAACGGTTTTGTGTTTGGTGAGGACCTAACTGCTGGTCATCGCCCGTGTGAACCTCTGCTCACCTGAAGTCATTGGAGAAATAGAAACCGAGCTTAGTGTTTGACGTGCCCTGTGAAGGTGTGCTTTATGACTTGTTTTTTTGTTTTTTTTTTAATGTTTATTTATTTTTGAGAGGGAGAGACAGAGCACGAGCAGGGGAGGGTCAGAGAGAGAGGGAGGCACAGAATCCAAAGCAGCTCCAGGCTCTGAGCTGTCAGTACAGAGCCCGACACGGGGCTCGAACCCACGAACTGGAAGATCGTGACCTGACCCAGAGTCAGACGATCAACCGACTGAGCCCCCAGGCGCCCCGTTGTTCGACTTTCTGTGGTCTTCTGGTCAGAATTCCCGCAGGCTGTGCCGTGTCCGTGGTGTGGTCCCTGAGCACGGGCGGCGCAGACCCAGCAGCTGGAGCTTACTGTGCTCTATAGGTGGGTTCCTGAACCAGCCACGGCCGGCCTGGGATACAGATCCGTCGTGTTTGCCTGGAGAAACACGGCCTTGTTGTGAGTAAGTTGTGTTAATGCTGCGGACTAACCGGAACCCTCCTTGTCCTCACCCCATTTCCATGGAGTGTATCTTTGGAAGCCCCCTCCCCCACCCCGGCATCCATTGGGCAAATACTTGGAACGTACTCGGGATCCTTCTCTGAGAGGTGGTGCTCTGCTTGATGGCTTAAAGAAAAAAATAATTGGCTCAAGCAGCTGATTGGATCATTTTAACTAATATTCTGTTTGAACAACAGTATCTGTTTGATTAGGATTTTTCCTTCCTTTGTAACTCCCCAAGCTTGCCTCTGTTATGTTTCATAGGAAATGAATCCGTGAGCAGAGAACCTATATTGATATGTAAATACATCATTTTTTCGTTACTGCTCGATATTCTTTTCATCTAAATTTCAGAAACCGACTTTAAAAATTCAGTTTCCCTTTATCTGTAGTTATTCTCAATAAAATTTTACCCAGGCCTGGGTGATTTAATATTTACACCCACTGTTTCTAAAAGTCTTATGTAAATAAAGATTGAAATGTGAATTTGAAAAGTCACACCTCTTGATATTTGAACAGACTATAGCTGCGTATATCTTCTTTTTCTAATAATGTGGCTAGTTTCTCTCCTAAGCTTTTAAAATAATAAGACACTATTTTTGTACCCTGGAACACCAAAGGGTTCAGTGTTGAATAAAAAGCAAATAGTATTTTTAGAAACGCGAGGCCCCAGGGAGCTGGGCTTACCAGGAAATCACCAACGGGCAGCAATTCCAAATTTCAGAAGACTTCATTAGACACACGGCTCTGTTCACAGACGTGCGCCCGGGCACACGCGTGTGCCCCGCCTGCACCGCTGTTCCCACAGTGGACCCGGGGTGGTGACCTTGGATCAGAGAGAAGCAGGGGTGCACCGGGGAGTCTGCGGGGCCCCAACAGGAAACTGGCGTGTGAGTCACCCCTTCTTTGCTGCCACCCCTGCCCCTGCCCCGTAACCTCCTTTGCGCCTGGTTTTCTGCCGTGGTTCTGACTCGCGGGGCCTCCCCTGATCGGCCGGCCCTGCCCCGAGTCCTCACGCGGCTGTCGCAGCTCCGTGCCGAGTTCCTGCTGTCCTTCTCCTGAGCTCCCCATTTTGAGCACAAATCATTTCTCACGAATGCAGGAACTTGGCCTCTCGGGTGTGCGGGGACTTTTCTGTTGACCTTCTCCGCCTTGTCGGCCGGGCCGGGCGGGTGGGCGCTCCTCCCCGTGGGTCTGTTCCGGCCGCCCCTGCAGCCATCGCCGTTTGGGCCTTGCCGTGAGGCCCCTGCGGGCGTGCACGCTGTTCCCTAGAGGCACCTCCTCTTCGCCCTGCTTCGTCCTGCCCAGGTGACCGACGGCTGCAGTGAGAGCCGCCCCTGTCCTTGTGGGACGCGGCCTTCCCCCTCCCCCAGGCCCCGTCCGGTCCCCGCGGCCGCCATCGCCGACGACCTCCTCCGTGGGCGGTTGCACGGCCTGGCCACGGCGCTTCCTGGCTCCCATCGGCTCAGCCCGCTGGGCACAGGGTCCACGGTGGCCGAGTGGCGCGCTGTCCTTTGCAAATTCTAACCTGTTCAACGAAACCTAACGGGGCCGCAAAAGGTCTGTAAAGCGATCAAATGAAGGTACGTGGGGTGGGGGTGGGGGCGTCATCAGGCAAAAAACGGAAGGGAGAACAGATTTCCCTTGCACTTGAGGTGGAGGTGCTGTGTCCCGGCCCCAGTTTTCCGAGTGGCGTCTGGTCTCTGTCACCCTAGCGCCCCGGCTCACCAGCAGGACGCTTCAGGGTTCACTGGGTGTGCGTGGCGCTCAGCGGCCTGATTGTTCTCAGCTCGGCTCCCCGCCTCTGCTCTGCTCCGTGTCGTGGAGCCTGCGTTTCCGGACTCCTCGGCTTCTGGTTTCTGACCCTGGACATGAGTGTGGGAGAGGGTGGGGTACAAGCCAGGGCACCTCTGTCCCCCCACCCCCAAGGCAGCCTCCCAGCCCCTCGCTCTGGGATGCCAGCTCCCACGGCGGGCACGGGCTCCCGGGCCCCTCGCCTGGGCCGCTGGGCTGTCTGCGTGGGGGGCGGGGGGTTGCTTGCCTTGCCCTCCCCGCGGGGCTTTTCCGCTCTTCTGTGGGCGGTCGAAGCCACGTTAAATTCCCAGTGTGAAATACCTGCGTTCGTTTCCGAACTGGCCCCACCCGGGCTAACTGCCTAAGGAGCAGACCAGCCCTCTTGGAGGAGCAAACGACGGCAGTTTGAAAAGTGGGCCTCTGGGTCTTTGCTGCCCACCCCCAGGTTCAGGGCGTGCTTCATCGAGCGCGGGTAGAGTCTGCCCCCGCTCCGGTTCACCGGGGCCACGGGATGAGCCCGGGCAGTAAACTGAAAGAGTCGGGCCTGTCACTGGTGGCGTTTGTTCTGTTCTCTGGGGTGAACTGGGTTTTAACACTCAAACTGGTAGCAAATTGCCACATAGAAGCCGATGTGCAAAACGGGATGTTTTGGTTTTATGGATCCCCCCGCACAAGTTGATTTCAGATAACAGCCCTGTTGGTTAGTGCTGAGAGCAGCTACTGGGGAAGTAGACCTAATAAGCCTCTGCTGGTCCTACGCGGACACGGTGACTGATAGTGTGACGGGGGGTGGGGCGGCGGAGCAGAAATAGAGCGCAGCGCCTGGGACGTGGGCTCCAGCCTGTGGTCTGTGGTCTGGCTTCCGGCAGGAGCAGCCCGGGGTGATTATTCTGATTCTGAATGGATATGCTTGTTTTCTTTGTACTTTTTATCTCCAAAGGGGCGACCTTTAGAATATTTGTTTTATTTTATTTACCTGTCTGCCCTATTGGTGAGTGCCTCATCCATCCGTAGCATCTCTAAATAGTGCGCGGAAACAGGAATGGGCCCAGGGCCTGGGGTGCAGAGGGCCCCCCTTCTCCTGGGCCTGCGTCGCGGCGGCAGGATGGCTGTGGCCACGCTTGGCGGTCCAGGCACCCAGCCGGGGACGAGGCCGAGATGAAAATGTAACGTTCTGACACTGAGGAAGGAAGATCGACGAGCAGCCGTTTGCTCTTTGTGTCCCGTCTCAGCACCAGCCAGCTCTGGTCAGTCCTGTAATCTTTTTTTTTTTTTTTCAAACTTTTTTTTTTAATGTTTTATTTATTTCTAGGAGAGAGAGAGACAGCATGAGCAGGGGAGGGTCAGAGAGAGAGGGAGTCACAGACTGAAACAGGCTCAGGCTCTGAGCTGGCAGTCAGCACAGGGCCCAATGCGGGGCTCGAACCCACGAACCGCGAGATCATGACCTAAGCGAAAGTCGGACGCTTAACCGACTAAGTCACCCAGGCGCCCCTCAGTCCTGTATTCTTATATCCCGAAAGGAGAAAACACAATCAGGTGGGTTCAAGGGAAATTTCATGGATTATCCTGAGAGAATCAAATCACGCGTGTGCATTTCCCCAGGTTTGCCAAGGATGTGAGAACGTTTCGAACCTTGTGCATTCATGGGGAAGAACGGGGTCTGCTGGCATTGGTGGGCAGGTGGGCTCCAGCGGTCACCGCGGCCTGCCCCTCCACCCGCTGCTCATGGCTGGTCTGTGTGTGTTCACAGCCGTGTGCCAGCCTCACCCCCCCTCCCCGCACACACACATGGGCGCAGCGACCAACTCGAGGCCAGCAGTGAGCGATCGAGGGAGGGTGGTGACCCTGTGGACACCACTCCCAGATGCCAGGAGAGTGTCAGGGCTCAAGCCTGGCGCTGAATTATTCAAACTGGAGGAACACGCCGCCGAGAGGAGAGTTTGGCCAAACTCAGCCAAGTGCAAATCCCAGAACAGACGAGTTTGGATAGACTTCTTACCAAATCTTCAGATTTAGCTTCTGACAGTAAATGTTTTCTCTAGGAAAATTGTTTTGTTTTTTTAAACTATGTTATCGAGATCATTTCTAGGCTCTGAAGGAGCACGGAGCCTTTAACTAGGAAAACCAAACAAACACTTCTTTCATATAAATAAGTTAAACTGTGAGGAGATGGTGAAATGGATTAAAAGCACTGTAAGGAAAATGTAATTTAGACTTGCTAGGAGCATGTTAGGCTGCGCTAATGCAAACATATCCACCTTCTGCTACAGATAAAAGCATAAATGCACAGTTAATGTGTAATAAGTGAAGAGAGATAAAACACAAGCAGAGCAGTAGATACAGATGGTGGCGGCGGTTACCAAGTCCCCACCTTTGTTGGGTTTGGTCCTGGGGGGAACCGGGGAACTGGGGGGCTTGGGGGCGGGGATTCTCATGTCCAGAGGCAGATAGATGTGACTTTGGCCAGTGGAGGTGTGGGAGCTAGAACCTGGACCCCTGCCTAAAGTTCCGAGCCTGGAAGATCTGCCTATACCTTTAAGGGGATTAGAAATTAAAATACCAGGCCATACACGGGTGAGTGGCCCCAGGCTGGTTTTCTCCCAGCGGTACAAGAACCAAAAGCAGAGCATGAGCATAAAAAGATACACACTCTTGAGGTCCATTAAGGCCCTGGGTAGCGGCAAATGCAGAATCCCCCTGCGGGCACACGGATCAGAGAGAAGACCGTCCGCACTGAGGATGTCCCGTCAGAACAACACGAGCGACATACATGGATCCACTACTGGGGGCGGGGCTTGGGGACACATCAGGAGTTACAGCAGGAGATACATGCCTCCAAGACTCTGAGATCTAAAAGAACCTGAAGTTCACTGTAACGGTAATTGTTTTAAATTTAAAAATGATTAAAGAAGAAATAGAGCAATAATGAAAGGAGAGTACCATGTGAAAAAAGAATTGGAAGGTTAAAAAAAAAAACCCAACCTTCGAAAGTGAATGATATGGTCACTGAAGTTAGACGTAGTTAAAGAGAGAATTCGCGAACTCGGTCTATCTGGGGAAGTCATCCAAGGCACAGCGTGAGATTATACAGAGACGAAAGTATACAAGTGGGAGTCAGAGTCTGTGGAAAGATAGGAAGCCCTGTCAGGAGATCTAGAAGAAAGGAGTTTAGAGAAAAGGAGGAAAAAATAATGAAAAGACCCAACTTGAAAAGATCCGTGGCTTTTGGAAAGATAGTAGCTGAGAATTTTCCAGAATTGAAGGAGAGACATGTCTTGGAGCAAAAGAACAAGGTGGCGAGGATCACCTGTCACACGTCAGGACCCGTGACAGAGTGGGGAGGGCTCGGGCAGTGCTGGCCCAGTGATGGAGAAGCAGACCAGTGAGATAAAGTGCAGAACTTTGAACTTGCATCCCTGGCAGCCGAATACAGTGTGGAGACGGTGTGGCAGGGCAGGGGGGTGACGAGACACGTGGCCGTCCGTATGAGGGTCAGCAGGAGCAGAGGGAGGCGGGGGGAGGTTAAAGACCCTAAGTGTCCGGACAGAGAATTATAAACTCCAACAACTCACGGGGAGAGGATTGGAATGTTTGGCTATGTACATAAGATGCGCCGCACGCCAAAGCCCCTCCTCAGCGTTGAAGCAGATCCCATAACACAGGGAAGACATTGTGACATACGAGACAGAGTCGCAGGTAAATGGACAAAGTGTATGAATTGGCAGTTGAGAGAAGAGGAAACCCAGTTAGCCAGTAAATGTAAACAGATGTTAAGGAATTAAGAGTATCAAATTAAAGCATCAAATTAGCAAATAACGACAGCAAACCTCAGAAGTGTGGAGAAGGGTATGGGACGTCCTCTACGGCAAGTCCATCTCCCCTGACTTCCTGACTTCAGTCCTGCCTGCTTACCCTTTCCCCCGGTGTAAAAGGGATGTTTTCTCGAACTTGATCCCTGTAGAGATCATCAGTAGGAGACTGATTATGAACAGCGTTCCGAGTCCCTCATTAGACGCCGGCAGTGGAAGTGAAGGCGAGGGTGTGGGGTGAAAGGCTGCGCCCACCTCGTTGGAGGCCGTGCCCTTCGGCACCGTGACCGAAAGGGCAGAGTCCTGCTGCGGGTGGTGGCGGGCACTCCCCGTGACCCGGGAGAGTCATTCCTGGGGGGACACCCTGACGGGCGCCCAAAGAAATGTGCACGAAGTAGTTGCAGTAGCGTCATTTGCCTGGTAAACAGCCGGCCACAACGCCGCTGTCCAGGGGGCCAACAGGTAAATGAGCTCGGGTATGTTCATTCACCGAAGTATCACAGTAAAAATGGCTGAGCTTAAGGAAACTACAGAAGGGTGCGTGTAGAATGATGCCATCTAGATACAATCTTAAACTTGTAAAACATTGATATTAACGGAAAGAAGACATTCCTGAGAATGAGAAACTTTAAGTTCAGGATGACGAGTTCATTTCTCCTTCGGGACTGAGGGCTCAGGATGTGCAGGGTGTGCAAGTTGTATCTGTCATGCCCTGTCTCCCAGGTCATGTGGTGCTTCGTGAGGGCGTGGTCTGTTTGTGTCCGCATCTTTCTTCCTGAAATCATGGTGGGTGGGTCTTGAACATGACCTGTCTGCACACCCGTCGTGGAAAACAGGACAGCAAGGACAGAAAGCTCTGTGGGCTGCTCAGGAGACGGGGAGGGGTCATGCTGTGGGCACAGACCTCTCGTTGGTGAAAACAGACACCAGGAGGCCCTGGAATAGTGTCTCCGACACGCTCAGGGGACGCGCTGTGTGAACATGTGGGCCGGCTGCACGAAGCCCGAGGCCAGCAGCGCAGCAGGATCACGGGAAATGCAGCTTCTGAAACTGACCCGGAAGAGACAACACAAACAGACTGGTAACAGTGAAACAAATTGGGAAAGTTACCAGAAAGCTACCATCGCAGATGGCTTCATAGATTAAAAAAAAATCCTACGTGAAGGGGCACATGCATGAGTTAACATTAGAAAAACCACTACATTGATCAAAGGAGAAAAACCAGTGATCATCTAAACAAATGCAGACTCCAGATCCCACTGATGATAAAAACTCAGCAGACCGGAACTCCAAGTGTTTACCCTGGGAAGGGTCAGGGTTTGTCACGCTTGGTGGAAGCATTTCCGCTGATGGAGAGGGAAGCCCCAGTTTGCCTGCTGCCCCTACTTCTGCTTCGTGTGCCGCTCGCTCGCTCCCGACTACCCAGGGAGGCGTAATGCTTTCCTCTTTGACACCGTGAGAGGAGAAAAAAGACGCGATGGGGTAACGATTAGAAAGGAAAAGATACATTGTTATTTCCAGATGATACAGTTACCTGCACAGATGATCCAAGAGAAGCTACAGCTAAAGTGCTAGAACAAATGTTCATGACACTTGTTGGGTAGAAGATGAACATTCAGACGTAGTGTGCATGGATGGATAAAGAATCTGTAGACACACACCGTGGAATGTTATGTAGCCGTAAAAAGGCATGAACTGCCTTTTGCAAGGAGGAGCCTTGGGTGTTCTGCTGAGTGAGGTCAATCAGAGGGGGACTAGTTAATACTGAACGGTCCCACTTACATATCAGATCTTTTATTTAAAAACAGGGGCACCTGGGTGGCTCAGTCAGTTAAGCATCCGACTTCGGCTCATGTCATGATCTCACGGTTCGTGGGTTCGAGCCCCGCGTCAGGCTCTGTGCTGGCAGCTCAGAGCCTGGAGCAGCTTCCGATTCTGTGTCTCCCTCTCTCTCTGACCCTCCCCAGCTCACTGTCTCTCAGAATTAAATTTAAAAAGTTAAAAAAAAAAAAAAAAAACGCGGCTCCTAGATACTGAGAGCAGGTTGGTGGATGCCCAAGGTAGTGAGGTGGAGAAATGGACGAAAGGAATCAAAAGGTAAAATGAAAATAAAAATGTTCAAAGACCACAGGAGGTCTTTGAAGTCTTTAAAGTCCTCAGACCCCTCACAGGGCAGCCTGCTTGAGACCTCCGTGTCCCCTCCAGGGGCCAGATGCCCTTTCGCTAGACCCCATACCTGTGAGTTTGAGATGGAATAATTTTAGGTAAAAGAACCACCTGAGAGCTGGAGTTTGGAGAGCCTGTCCTTCGAGCCTGCTGCTGAAGTCCAGGAAAGCTGTGTGTATAGTTTGTGTTTTAGTTTTAAATTCAAGGCTTTCCCTAGAACGTACCTTCCTCTATATTCCCTACTTTTAAAACTACCCATTTATCTTGAGCTGAACAGCATTCGTCTGTGATTCCCCTCAGCCTTGTGTACCGGGGAGGGGCTCCTCTGGAGATGAGGCCCAAGGTGGTGGGTACACTTGGTGGGAGCTTGGGTGGAGGGAGACAGAGAGAAACTCTTAGCGGAAACAATTAGGAAACAAGTCACACTCCTGTTACTTCTTCAGGATGTGAGAAGCAGTGAGCCCTTGGATGACTAGAACAGAACAAGAACTTCTTAAAAAGTAAAATATGTTACACCCCAAGGAGGTGGTGATGATGTGCATTAAAAGGCAAGTTAGCACTTGAAGAAACGTGGCTTAGGCTTCCTAACGTCTGGATTTGAGTTACCATCCAATATCCTTTAAATTCAACCTGAAGGGCGCTCAGTATCCTTCAGTATTTCTGATAGGGTAGGTCTACCAGCGACAGATTTTCTGTTTATCTGGGGATGTTTTCATAGTCCCGTCATTTCCGGAGGATAGTTTGTTTGGATATAGAATTCTCGATTGATGGTCTTTCGGCACTTTGAATACACACCGTATGTGACTGTAACAGCCAGCTGTTAGCCTTCTGAGGGCCCCTGTCCCTCTGCCTCTGCCTTCAGGGCGATTTGTGCTTTGACAGTTACCCTGCCGTGTCCAGGTCCGGGCATCTTGGGGTCTGAGGCCCTTTAAATCCCAGCATCAGAACGAACAAAAGCTCTCTTCCAGAAACCTCTCTCTCTCGGTGGAGATACGTTGGGTTGTATTTTATCAAAAGTGGTGTATTCCCCGTGTCTCCTAAGATTACTCTTCAGTCCTGATCAGGCCCCAAGGCGTGGTCAGTCAGCGCGGGACTCCCAGGTGGAGCACGGCCCCTTCCTCCCACCTGGGTCACGTGGAGACAGCGCACAGACCTCCCGCCGGCCACTGGGCGTGTGGAGGGCGACGACCGGGACCTTGCCTCTAGATCGGGGTTAGGACGGGCTCTCCTTTGGCTGTCCCTGTGGCTCTGTGCTCCAAGAGGGACACTGACCAAGTGGAAGGAGCTGGGGAGAGGGAATGGAGTGAGGCAGGAGCTCTGAGCGTTGGCAGAAAGCTTAAAGGAGCAGTTTCTGTGTTTAGGATCTGGACTTGGCCTTCATATTGACATGGCCCCGTCTGCCTCGTTGTCCCGAGTCTTGTCCATTCTGCCTACAACACATCTTCAGATAACCCCATCCCACGGGGAGCGTGGGGCAGGGGGCTGGATGGAGACGTCTCAGTGACAGGCTTCTTTAAAAAAAAAAATAGGGTATTTGAGCCACACGGTGGTAGTGCTATTGGCAGCAGTGATGAAGATGATGATGATGAAGAAGAAGAAGAAGGAGAAGAAGAATTAAAGAGCATGATCCAGGCCCCTCCCCCCTGGCCCGTCCCACTGTCCCTCCCTCGAGAGAGGCCCCATCTTCCCTGGAGCCTCGGCTCCTGGCCCATCCACTGTGCTCCCTCCCCGACAGCATCTCGGAGTGAGCTTCCCAGGCTCTGCGCGAGCCCATCTCTGCCACTCCCCATGCCTGGGGCGGTGCCTCCTCTCCGGGCTCCTGCTGCTGAGGGGCTCAGGACAAGAGCTTCCTGGCGGGGAAGTTGGGGACACGCTCTGTCCTTTCCCCACCTTTTGGGGAGTTGATGGGTAGTAGGTGATTAAAGCCCATGGACCACAGTAAAGACTCTTTACAAAGGGGTGTCTGTATACGTGCGTTTCGGAGGCTGTTTTGGGAAACAGAGGCCTTTGGAATAAATTCAGCACCTATACTCACCAGGGCCTTTCACAGGCTGGGCACAGCCTGGCATTCCAGACAGATGCCCTGTCCCTGTCTGTGTGTGCTGTGAACCCTGGCTTCAGTCATCACAGACAGCTTCCCTGGTTCTGGAACATTCTTTTTTTTTTTTTAATTTTTAACATTTAGTTTTGAGGGGGGGGAGGGAGGGCAAGTGGGGGAGGGGCAGAGAGAGAGGGAGGCACAGAATCCCAAATAGGCTCCAGGCTCTGAACTGTCAGCAGAGAGCCTGATGCGGGGCTGGAACTCGGGGACCACGAGATCATGACCTGAGCCCAAGTTGGGTGCTTCACCGACTGTGTCACCTGGGTGCCCCTGGTTCTGGAATGTTCTGACCTGCCGTTCTTACTGCCGGGGAGCCCTCTCACCTTGTAGGAGTGTATTCTGCCTTCTTAATCCACTCAAAATACCTGTTCTGTGCAAAGCCTGCCCTGACCGCTCCTCAGGCAGAATCTGATATCTCCAGAGCATCTTTCTCCAGAACGATCCATCCTTGAAACACGCTCACAAGCCTGGATGCCGCCCCCACCGCACCCCCACCCCCCCACCGCACCCCCCACCCCCCCCCGCACCCCCCACCCCCCACCACTGAGTGCTAGTCCCAGGTCTTTCATGTTGGGTCCCCGTGGCTCAGGGCAATACCTGCCTTCTAGGAAATGAGCACCATCGTGGACCAGACCACCCTGTGCCCTCCACTGCCTGGCCCAAGCCACCCTTCCTGCCTCCGCCCGCCCAGGGAGCCCACTGGCATCGTGACGTGGTCTTGGAGAGCAGGGCTCCCCTGCGAGCTGCTGCCATTGGGCCACGGATCCACACTGCTCTCTGCCGGGATGGTGGCCAACCGGGACGAAGGTTTCTAGACTCTGGACAAGGCCTCTCATTTCAGTGTGGCGCAGGGGCAGGCCGCCTGCCCGCCCCTAGCCGTCTGGCCCTTCCCAGTTACTGCTGTCGGCAGAGGTGGCGAGGCGTGAGGTGAGGTGGGCAGCAGCCCTGGGCTGTTAGCAGCTGGGGCCCCTGCCAGAGCCACTGCAGCGCCCCGAGTCGGGCCTATTCAGTGTCTAGTCAGCAGTTTAAACACTTGTATTTTACGGGGCGCCTGGGTGGCTCAGTCCATCGAGCGTCTCACTCTTGACTTTGGCTCAGGTCTTGATCTCACGGTTTATGAGTTTGAGCCCCGCGTCGGGCCCCACGCTGACAATGCAGAGCCTGCTTCCGACCCTCCGTCTCCTCCCTCTGCCCTTCCCCGGCTCGCGCTCTTGTCGCTCGCTCTCAAGTAAATAAACATTAAAAAAATAATTCTATTTTGTGCATATATGAATTATATTTTCAGTCTGTTTTCCTTCGAAAGCATGGTAGGAGAGAAGAAAACTAATGTTTATTTGAGAAAATTCTATGTAACAGGCACCGTAGGAAGTGCTTTAAAAATGTTTCATTATATGTTCCCAATACTCCGTAAATGAAGACTCGCCTCAGAAATAAAACATTCGTACAAGTGCGCGCCCTTCCGTTGTCAGCGCGCTGCTTCCTTCCCACGGTGTGCTTTTGTGTCATTGTAGGGACATCTTAACCACACGGACAACTATTAGAAGGTGCAAGCGAGAAGGTTCCGGTCTGGGGCTGAGCCGTCCGCGTGCCAGCGAGTGTTGTGTCCTGACGGACGTGGGCGCCCCCGTTCACACTGCTGCCCGGTGTCCTCTCGTTGAGGTGACCCCGCGCCTGTCGCGCCCGAGCCAGGAGGACCCCGTGCCCCCCGCGGAGCCTTCCGACTGCCGTTACCTGCCGCGGCCTCCTTTCACATGTGTCCTTTGCATCATTTCAAAGTTAAAAAAAAAATTCGGTGCCGGATTCCCTGTGAGGCCCGAGAGCCCCATGGCGTCTGGAGCCTCGCCCAGGCTCTGCCGTCACACTTCCAGTGTGGCTATGTCCGAGGCTGCTCGTGCTCCTTTTTTAGCTGAAAGACTTATTTTTATATTTAAAATGCTTTATTATCTTAAACTGAATTTTATTAAATGCTGGTATCCAATCTGTTCCATGTAATTCCCCAACCAAAGTTAGCCGGCACAGGGCCTCTTTTATATTAAAGTGGAATTTTCTCATTTCTCGTGGGTTTTTAGTGCGTCGTGTGAGTGTGCAGACCGGCTCGTGGTCCCCGGGTCTGAAGGCCTCCCCAGATGCCCTTGTACTTGACAGACAAGGTCCCGGTGACACCGCTGGGTTACAGGAAGGCCCTCGGCTCTTCGCCCTCCCAGAGCCCGAGTGGGGACAGCGTGGCTGCGCCCTCGGTTTTCACCACGTCCCCCCGCGGGCCGTGTTGTCTGCCGGCACGTGTCCCTAGCGCGGACATTCTGAAGAGGGGTCCGCGGTCCCGTGGAGGGACTCGGTGTCGCACAAAAGGGCAGGAGGAGACCAGGCGCCAGGTGTCAGTACCTGCCATGGCGGGGACCACCCACAGCCTCAGGGCACCGCTGGGCTCCGGCGAAGGGATCTGACTCTTCTGCCCCTGGCGTCTTGGGAGGTCACCAGTCATTCAGCGCTGGGTCGGGTCACGGACGCGCCTGAGCCGAGACCGCAGTCCTCGCCGAACGGCCACGGCCGAGAGCCGTGAGGCTGAGATTTGTGGCCTTAGAGTCCGTGCTTCTGAGGCGCGTCCCTGTGCTGCTCTCCGGAATGAGGCGCGTCTTCGCTCGGGGGCAGCACGGGAGTCCTGGGTGGGTGGGCTCCACCTTCCCCCAGCTTCGCGGGGACAGGAGGTGGCCACATGGCTACTCGTTGTTTTGGGTCGTTGCTGCGCCCCCACGTCGCCCGGACAGTCGATGTCAATCGATAGCGTTTCCTGTGGAGACCAGGGCCCGCGCGCCCCCTGCCCGGTGGAGGGCAGCCCCGTTTAGAGCCAGACACACCGGGCGCGGGTCTCCCGTCCCCCACGGCGTCTGGCCGCGTGACCGGTCAGTGTCCCGCAGCCTCGTCCCCCGTCCGTCTGTGAGGGGGCGGTGGGGGCGTGAGGCACAGGCATGCCCAGGCGGCCGTGGTGACCGCCCGGTGCCCGTCCTCGTGCTCACTGCACAGCCCTCGGGCCCCAGAGAGGCCGTCTTCTCTGGAACAGCAGAAGGGCGAGCGCTCAGAGTGGCAGTGAGAATGACGCGCGCCGGGTGGTGCCGGACGGGCACTTGTGTCCTGAATCCCTGCAGATCTGAGATGGTGGACAGAGGGCGCAGCGCGGGAAAGCCCGTCGGCCGGGCGCCCCACTCGTGCCACAGAGCGAATGCTGTGGGGTGCCCGGCTTCCGGAACCGTCCTCGTCCCCAGCCTAGCCTGGCTGCACCCTAGCCTGGCCTCCGGCCTCGCCCTCCGCTCCAAGCAGCCCCAGCCCTGCCCCTGCCCAGTCCGCTTCGTTTGGGGCCCCACAGCTTGTGAAGTGTTCGGGGGGGGCTTTGCTCCTTCCTGCTGCTTCATGATTATACCGGTAACGCTTGTCCGTCGTACAGGAAGGTGGGGAGCGGAGACGGGAACCCAGAGCCGCTCCCCCCAGGTGGCCGCTCTGGGCCTGCTGGACGCGGGCTTCCCTTCACGGCTTACCGTGTGCCGCGTGGGGGCCGCTGTCCCCGTCCCTGCAGGAGCGCATCCTTGCGAAGGTAACGGGGCGCTCCGTCCGGGAACGCTCAGGCTGCTGTCATGACAGCTGGACACTCGTGTGCCCGTCCTGTGGGGGCAGGTTATTTTTAGAGCCTGGAGGTAAGTGTCGGGAGGTCTTTCTGATCTTTGCAAAATGAAGCCTGGGCCAGGATGTCTGGCTTGACGGGCCCGGGGCAAGGCCACTCGGCCTGCTGGGGCTCCCTGGAAGAGCTCCCAGCGCGGCCTGCGCCTCGCCGCGGCCGCCCACCTGGCTGCCCCCCTACGGCCACGCCCCCCGCCACCCACTGCCAGTCAGCACCCCCCCCGGCCACCCCCCGCTGGTCAGCACCCCCCTGGCAGCACCCCCGCTGGTGCACCCCGTGCCCACTGCCAGTCAGCACCCCCCGGCCACGCCCGCTGGTCAGCACCCCCAGCCACCCACTGCCAGTCAGCACCCCCGGCCACCCGCTGGTCAGCACCTCCCTGGTTGCCCTCCCTGTCACTACCACCCCCACCAGTCCTTCCCTCCCACCCCGGCCAGTCCCCCAAGGGTCAGCACCGCGGGTACTGAAGCACATTAGCTAGTAGGCAAAACCCACACGGATCCCACTAGACCAGGGTTTGATGCACCATGAGGAGCGTGAAACGTGGTTATCCCTTTAGACCGCTTGTCTTTGTTTTCTTGTCGGACGGGAAGGGAGAGACTCCCTTACACCCGAGGGAGCAGGCTGGGCCTTTGTGTGTGTGTATTTCCCTTAGATACATTTTCAGCTTATTCCTTAATCACTATCTGTCATTGTTTGTGTTTTGTGTGGGGACAAAAATACCAACACAAACCTCTTATCACGTCACAAAATAAGTTTATAGTTGGCTTCTAAACCAACAAATTATAAAACTTTCAGAAAATTCAAAAGCAAGGTAGATGGGTAACAAAGAGATAGTAACATCATTTGAAATGCCTTGCCTCCTTTTAAAATACGGTTTATTTATAAATTTCATTCTAAAACATTTAAGATTGTACATGAAATCCATACTTATTACAGAAGAAAACCAAAGCTATAGATAAAATGAAATACAAATATAAAAGTCTCCCAGAGAATCCCATGATCCCCATCCCGTGAGTGACGTTAGCATTTCCACGAGTATCTTCCTACAACCTTCTTCCATAAACATACGTGCCCACAGGCGCATACTTTTGATGCAGACATCATGTCCATCTTTTCATGTCCCTAAATGTGTACTGAGTCATCTCCCTAACTGGCTGCATAATGTCCCATCGGGTGGGAACACCACAGTGCCTTTATCTAGTCCCTCTGTCTTGCGTGCGTAAGTTCTTTTCATTCATTCATCCATTTACTCATTCACTTATCTACTTGCCGTTACACAAACTGCTGGATAACCATTCTCACACATTTTTATGGCTTTCCATTTATATGCATAAGAGAACATTCTACAAGTTGAAGTGGTGGGTCAGAGGGCACATCCTGCTTTTCTGCCCTCTAGAAAGTTGGTCCCAAGAACCCACTTCCCTTCCCTTTGACCAATACTACGTAGAACCTACTCTGTTTTGTTTTTGAACGTGGAACGTATGCGCAGGCCCGCAAGTCGGCAGAGAAGCAGTACAAGGGACCCCCTCGCCCCTCCATCCCCAGCAGAGGTCAGCCCGTGGCCCGCTCTGCCCGCCGCCCCTTCCCCCCCACCCCAGCACCGACCGGAAGCAGGCGCCAGGTCCCAGGTGTCTGTTGACCTGTAGTGACTTCTGTGCGGCCCTCCCCCCCACCCCACCAGGAACGGTTAAAGCACAAGCCACACAGCGACCGTTACTCCTCACACAAATTAGGAAATCTCTAGTCTCCGGTTACATTTCTGCATGCTTTATCAATTTTCTTAAATAACTGTTTTATTTTGTCTGTTCTTTTATGAATTGTCCCAATTGGGATCCACATAAGGTCCGCACATCTGACCGGTTGATGAGCTCTGTGTCTTCTGATCGAGGATCTCCCTCCCTTTGCTCCCCTGGGCCGGTATTTTCAAGAAACTGGTTGGTGTGTAGAGTTTGTGTGGAGATTTTGCCGGTTGTATCTCATGGTTTCCCAGCTCCTCCGACCTCTCTGTCTCCTTCCAGTTAGTAGTTGGTCCCAAAGCTTTGATTTTGTTGTTTTGATTTTTTGTTTCTTGTTTTTTTTTGTTTTTTAATGTTTATTCATTTTTGAGAAACAGAGTATGAGTGGGGGGTGGGCAGAGAGAGAGAGAGAGAGACAGAATCTGAAGCAGCTCCATCCAGGCTCTGAGCTGTCAGCACACAGCCCGATACAGGGCTTGAACCCACGAACTGTGAGATCGTGACCTGAGCCAAAGTTGGATGCTAACCGACTGAGCCACCCAGGCGCCCACAGAATTTCTTTCTTGACCTTCCCTTTCTGATCATTGTCCTGCTTTCCATTTAGTGGCCGTGTACATATCTTCTTTTGTGAACTTCCTATCTTTGCCCATTTTTCTATTGGGGCCCGTGTCTGTTATTTATTTTTAAGAATTATTCGTATACTAAGGCTAGTAACTCTTTTTCTCTCATATGTTACAAATACTTTTCCTACTTTATAATTTTTCTGTTTCTTTTCAGTGATGCTTATGGTACCATTTGCTTCACAGAAGACTTAATGGTCATATCCGTCAGCCTCTTTTTCTCTGGTTTTTATCCTGAGAATCATTCAGGAAACGCCTTCATCTCTTCCAAATTCTGTATACTATCTGAATTGATATGCAACCATGTATCTACAACTTTGCATGACTCTCCTATCAGTCGTAACATTTAAAACTTTGCTCTAGCTAAAAATTTGATGTGGGGGTGGGGGCAAAGGCTGATATATCTAGCTTGATTTCTTCCCTGATGCTAACCAGTTATTCTAACCACATTTTCCTCCACTGATTGTAAACGCCGCCTCTACCATGTGGGGGGTCGCTTCCGTGCTTTCTCTTCCGTTCTGTGATCTTTCTCATCTGCTGGCTGTGGCATTGTGTGTGCGTGTGCACACGTGGGGGGAGGGGCGGGTGCATGCGTGTGTGGCTTGTGTTACTGAAACATCGCGCATGCAGAAAGGTGACAAAGGCAGTGTCCGGGCCTGGTTCCCGTTCTTGTGGGGACGGGCTGCTTCTCCGTCACCCCGTCATTTGTCGGAATGATGCTGGCTCTTCTCACCTGCTTGTTCATCTAAACTGACTTCACAATCATTTTGTCAGATTTCAGAAATAAAAGCCACATGAGACACCAGTTGGATTTCTGCTGCATTTACTATTAATTGCAGGGCAAGCAGCCGTTTTCCAGTATTGAGACTTGCACTCAGACATGGCCGTGTACCACGATCAACACACTTAGGTGTGGAAGCGCTTCCCTTTCTTCCTGTTCCTGGATTTTGTTTTGTGAGCACAGACCCCTACGTATCTTTTCTTTTTTATTACATTTTCTGATTGTTACTGTTTTACCAGATCATTTCCTGGAAACTTGCTGTTTAAAACTGAAGAGTGAAGTGTTTTTTTCCCCACATGCAATGGGAAGGGAACATTGTACTGAATGATCATTTTCAACAATCCCAAACCTTTGAGGAAGTGAGTATCCTCACTGTACTAATAAGGACAGCAGCTGAGCAAGGCTTGGTCACTCATCCGCGGCGAGACTGTGGTCCGAACCCGGCCCCTCTCCTGCTCGTCTTGTTCAGATGCAGACACCGGGTCTGGGGAGGTCCCTGAATTCTGCATTTCCGTAAGCTCCCGGGAGATGCCGACCGCCATGTTCTGGAAATCTGGGCCTGCCTGAGTCGTTTAGGCTGTGATGTGGGAGCTTTGGGGCAGACAGCTCCTTGGTTCTATGTGGAAAGCATCTCCAGTTTTCTGGAATAATTTGAATCATGTCCTTTGCCGGACTCGCCGGCCGGCCCTCAAGCCCACTGCTGGAAGTAGTGGTGTTGGCTGGATCGCTGGATCGCAGGGTCTTGGGTAGGCGCCTGCCTGGGACTCCCCTGTTTCTGACCCTGTGCCTCGGTTTCCCCATCTGGAAAATGAAGCTAACAACAGTGTCCACCATCTAACTCACGGTGGGCAGTGAGCGATGGAATGATGTATTAGGTGCTTTGAACAGGGCCTGGCAATAGTGACCGTGATTCCACATACGTGCCCGGGGCCCTGGAGCCCAATGCCCCAGGTCCCCGGATGTCAGTGCCAGAGCTGAAAAGCCTTGCTGTCTCCACCTTCGACATTGACCCTGTTGTGAAGGCCCCTCTGCCACAGTGGCAGGCTGCATGGAGAGTGCTGTTCCAGACCTCATCCCAGGGCCAGCGGCCAGCTCACCACCAGGCTCGTGACTTCTGCGCGCGTTTTAGAGCACCTTTAGAAACGTCTGGCCCGTCAGTTCCTTGCCGATACGTATGCATATCTGGTGAGGATGGCCAGCCAGCCACCTCACACCATCGCCTCAGCAGCCTGGCAGGAAGGCAGGGCCATCTGCCACGAACCCAGTAGGACACAGAGGGGCAGGCGGGGAGTTGCTCAGCGGGGACAGGGTTTCAGTTGGAGAAGAGAACACAGTTCTGGAAATGGATGGAGGTGATGGTGGCCCAGCATGGTGAACATGCTTAATGCCACTGAAATGTACACTTAAAAACAGTCCAATTTATGTCTTGTGTATTTCACCACAATAAAAAAATCAAATCCAATCAAGACTTGACGATGATTCAGTCTTTTCCTTCTCTGTGAGCAATGGAGTTTTCCTCTCTCCTGTGAGTCATCGTCTGTGGATGCTACAAACCCCAATCACTCACTTTCCCTGCCCCCTCTTGTGGCCTCAGCTGGGGGTTCTGCCCGCCCACCCCTCTCGTGCCCTGCGCTCCGGGCCTGCGCCCCACCCTCCGGTGCCCTGCGCTCCGGGCCGGCGCCCCACCCTCCGGTGCCCTGCGCTCCGGGCCTGCGCCCCACCCTCCGGTGCCCTGCGCTCTGGGCCTGCGTGTCCTCACAGAGCAGCAGCGCAGGTGCGGTGCCCGGTGTCTCCGCGATAAACATTTGCTGTGCTGACCCGCATTCGTGTGGTTCTCCGTGCCCCCTCCTTCCTTCATCCCGGTAGACAGGAGAGAGAGGGGAGCTTTGGAGGCGCGGGGGCAGCCTTTCTTCCAGTACAGGAGCCCCAGCACTCGGAATGTCCGGCTCAGGCTAGTGAGGGTTAATTGTACACTTACAAAATACGGTCGCTTTGTAGGTGAAATTCAGGGCAGAAAACAACAGGTAAGTTGTTTACTGATATCTAAACGTACTTACATCAAAATAAGTACACAGATATAAACTTACATCACATTTAGTTATGGCCTCTATAAAAAGGAATAAAATTGGGGCTCAGTCAGTGGAGCGTCCGACCCTTGATCTTGGCTCAGGTCCTGAACTCACGGTTCACGAGTCCGAGCCCCACGTCAGACTGCACTGACAGCGTGGAGCCAGCTTCGGATTCTGTGTCTCAACTCTCTCTCTGTCCCTCTCCCCTGCTTGTGTGCTTTCTCTCAAAATAAATAAATAAACTTGAATAAAATTACAAGAAAAGATGTAGCGTCAACCATAAACATATATATCAATTAAAGTGATCTTTTTGGTCATTCTTCTGGTGAGGCCCCTTGTGTTTCACAAAAGCCAGTTCAGTGATGATCTAAATCTCTTAAGTTTTAAAAACACTCTTGACAGGCCCTTAATAATGAACTTGAATTAGCACAAGAAACTCACCTCTGGGGTCATCAGTGCCTTTTCTAGTCCCTGAAAGTTGTCAATCATGGAAAAGGACGTGTGTGGCCATTTGCGCGTCTCCTTTGGAGATGTTCAAGTCCTTGGCCCGTTTTTAAATACAGTTATTAGCTTTTGTGCTGTTGAGTTGCAGGAGTTCCTTATATATTTTTGAAATTAACCTCTTACGAGACAGATGGTTTGCAGATTCTTTCTGCCGTTCTGCAGGACGCCTCGCCAATGGCCTCCTTTGCCGGGCAGGAGCCTCTTAGTTTCACAGGTCACCCCGTGTTTATGTCTCTTCCACTGCCTGTGCTTTCTGTGCCACGTCTCATCACGACCAGAATCAATGTCATGATGCTTTTCCTCTGTGTTCTCTTGCAGGAGTTCGAACTTCAGGTCTTACCTGTGGGTGTTCAGTCCACTTGGGGTGGGTTTCTGCGTGTGGTCTATGCTCTTTCATTGTTGGGTGCGTGGCTGTCAGGTTTCCCAGCACCACTTGCTGCACAGACTTTCCCCCTTGTGTGTTCTTGGCACTTTGTTGAGCATCACTTGACTGTATATGTGTTTGTTTCTGGCTCTCTATTCTGTTCCGCTGGTCCATACGTGTCTTTATACCAGTGCATATTTTTTCGGTTACTGTCGCCTTATACTGTATTTCGAAGTCAGGAAGTCTGATGGCTTCAGTAGGTACATGAAAAGATTCCCAAGGTCGCTTGTCATCAGGGAAGCACAGACCCAAACCACAGCGGGGCACCACCTTCCGCCTGCTGGGATGGCCGTTGCTAAAACACCAAGAGGCAAAAGGGATGGTGGAGAGTGTGTGGAGAGATCGGAGCCCTCCTGTACTGTTGGTGGGAACGCAGACTGACGCAGCTGCTGTGGAAAACCGTGCGGAGGTTTCTCAAAAAAGGAAAAATACAGCTACCACATGATCTGGCAGCTCCAATTCTGGGTATAGACCCAGAGGAGTTGAAACAAGGAGGTTGGAATGATTTTAGCACGCCCACGTACGTAGCGGTATTGTTCACAAGAGCCGAGACCTGGAAACAGTCTTAATGTCCACCAGCAGATAAATGGGCAGAGAACATGCGGTGTTCGCACACAGTGGAGTATCATCAGCCTCAGGGCAGAAGGAAATCCTGCATTATCCGACGAGGCTGAACCTGGAGGGTGCTGAGCTGAGTGAAATTAGCCAGTCACAGAGGGACAAACGGTGCACGGCTCCGCTTAAGTAGACTCGGAAGCAAAGAACAAAGTGGCGGTTGGACGTGGGGGCTTGTGGCCCAGGGGGTACCGCTCCAGCTACGCGAGGTGAATACGCTGTAGATGTGGTGCCGGTGACACCGTATCGCACACCCGAAGGTCTGAGAGTCCAGACCTCGTGGTGAACGTTCCTACCACAATGAAACGAACAAACAAACATGACCCGTCGCAGCAGGAGCACCTGGGAGACAGCGCTGTGCTCGCTCGCGGTCTCTCGCTCTGGGTCCAGATGCTGCCGCTCCCCTGGGAGGGTCCTCTGTTCCACGGCCGCCGCTGGAGGCTTTTCTGGTACTTCCCTCTCACCCCCCGCGACAACCGAGCAGGGGAGAGTCTGCACAGGGACCCTTTGTCTCCCCGAATGGTTGCACTTCCCGTGCGGTTTCGCTGGCTTCCTGGGTAATCGATAGATGTGCTCAGGACCTGGGGGCCCAGAGTCGAGGCTTCAGAGAAGCCCACGCTGGCTGCTGTCCCGTCCAGAGGTTCCCGCACGAGCCATTTGTCCCACAGCCAAGTCCTGACACGGTGGATATGCCCCCGGGAGGCCCTGCCCCGGCTCGCATCCTGGAAAACACCACCCTGGCCAGAGATGTTAGACCCAGAAGATCTGACTCGGTGTCCCCGAAAACACCAACAAGGGCAGTTGTGGCCTCCACAGTCTTCAGAAGTCCCACAGCTGCGGACCTGCACTCACCGGGTGCCAAGTTCTGCGCTGGTCTGAGAACCTTTGGGTCTTAACAGAAAATGACATATTGCTCAATTCATATAAATTGTAAGGTTGTCTGATTTGCCCCCAGGTGCGGTATTCGGATTTGCTGGCAAATGTTTATTACACAAACGAGGTCCACCAATATCAGACTGGCGTTAGCAGACGTGTTTGGAAAACCTTCTCAGGACATGTATTTTTTTCCTCCAAGTTAGTGCAGGAATTTCCAAATGCTCTACTGATGCCTGATCTGTCCACAAGGCTCCTCTGATCCTCGGGGGACCTGGTCTAAGCTCCTCCTGTGATGCTGTCGTCTTGTAAGAATGCTCCTGATACCTGCTGAGACACTGCAGACCCAAGGCCTCCCTGCAGCCCGGCCAGGCCTGGAGCTCGGGCTCCATCCGACTTGTCCTGGTCGCTGCCTCCAAGACACTGTCTCCTTCCCTTGACTATCCTGGGGGGGCCCGAATTTTGGGGGCTACGGCTGATGCTCCCCCTCCCATGGGCCACTCAGGGCCAACGACTGACCTGTGTGGGGTCCAAGCCCCCCTCCCTCACCTGCTCAGACTACAGAGCATCGCGCTCAAGCTCCCGTGGGACCAGGCCCTGTGCTGTCCCGGCTCCCCCACACGTCTCCCAAGGGGCCCGTCCCCTCTCCCGGCACAGGTGCCCCTGCCGGGCCTCCCTCCTGGCGGACGGGGCCAGAGGTCAGGACGCAACAGGGTCTGCGGGTGGCGAGGATGCTGGTGGCCGGGCGGGGGAGGGGCGGAGGGGGACAAGGCTCAGTGAATAAAGGAATGTCCGTCCCAGCCGGCATGATCTACTAATTTAAAAATCTTGCAAATACAACCCAGTGCTAACACTTAATTCTGATGAGACTGTGCACGTGTGTTACGTGTTGTATCTTTCTTCTTTCTCTTTGTATTTCTTAAGATGTTCTTTCAAAAATTAACTTTGAAGAAGGAGTGCATTGGCTGAGGAGAACCCAAGGTCCGTAATCACAGCTGAGCCTGACTCTGCCTGCGCACGTCCCAGACGCTTTGCACATCGCAGCTCAGAGTCTCCCCACGGTCGCCCAAGGCACGTAGGGTCCTCTGCTTTGGAGACCAGGAGGCCGGGTGACTGGCCGAGGCCACAGCGCAGGTCAGTGCCGGAGTGGGGCTTGACCCCTGGCAGAGGGGCCCTGAAGCGTCTGCCGTGTTTACGCACGGTTCTGGGGGCTGCAAACTCCCTGTATGGAAACCAATCTCTTAGAATAATTTTTTAAATGGAACCTGAGTGTTAACTCATGTTTCTTTAATGACTTATGTGCAATTAATTCAGGTGTCCCCTATGTTAACTGAGGTAGAACGTGTCATGTGTCAATTTTCAGGTTTCTTTAAAACACATTATAAAGCTTTACAATTACACGTTTCCATATTTTGCCTTTGTTTTGTGGGTGAGGTGACTTTTCTCTTTCAGTGATGATGCCCAGACCACTCTGCCGCTCTCCCTGCGTGCCCGGTCACACCAGCCCAGCCAGCAGCCTAGGATGGCCCCCACCATCCGCGCACACCCTCCTCCTGGACGGCCCTGGGGGAGGCCGGCCTTGGAGGGCCAGGGCTCCGTCCCATGCTCCAGCAGCTCAGCTGTGGGCACCCCCCCACCCCCAACCATGGCCCTAAGACAAGTGCCGTCATCCGTTGTGGAGACAAGGAAGTGTAGCTCGGAAACCTGAACGGTGTGGCCGGGCGAGGTCTGCGCTGGGCTTGACTGGGAGGCAGGGATGGTGGTGGGCGGTGCGCAGAGCTGGCCGACCCTGGCTCTCTGGCATCCCCAGGGTCAGTTTGAACTGATTTTAATGACCTTTGCGAGCTCCAGGAGCTCTGGCCACCGCAAGGCCTGCAGTGTGCTCCGCCAGGCAGGCTCTGCGAGGCACTAGAGCGCGCTGAGGGCCTGACGGGCCCTTCCCCCTCCTCGGCCCGTGCCCCCGGCTTCCGTCTCTTCCACGTCAGCCTCCGCCACATGCCACCTGTTTCTGAACCCTGCCCGGAGCTGTGTCTCCCGCGTCTTGATGACCCCTCTTCTCTGTGAAGGATGCACACGCACGCCGAGAGAGCACAGAACACTGCTGTGACATTTGACACCCCCCACCCCCCGATTTCATCACCGATAGTCTGTTTCTAAGTGTGGCTGCATTTCTCTGCTTCTCAGCTTGGTCCTGAGCAGCACACAACTGAGTGTCTTCAAGTTTCCATTTAACATTTTAAACGTTTCTTATGACTTTCAGATTCTCTCCGTGTTAGAGCTAAGTCCTCAAGGTCTAAAACCCCAGACTTGGCCCGGCCAGAGGGAGGCCCTCCCTCCCAGAACTCAGAGACACTGCGTGTTACCTGGGAAGGACTTGTCACTCCGCAGCACAAGCAACCGAGAATGACTGCAGAGTCAGAAAGTGGGCCTGGCTGCCTCTTCGGGGACCCGCCTGCGGTGACCACAGGTGCACCTCCCAGGAGCTGGGGAATGGCAGACCCCTGGGCAGGGTCCCCCGGCCCCCACGTGGGGAGATCGGGAGCTGCCCCCTGTGTCACACACATGCTCGGGGAGTCACCGCCCTGCCCCGGAGGGCACGCTCTGCACATGGGAAGGAAGAAAGCAGCAAAGACGGGACAGAGCGTGGAGCAAAGGGAGCCCCACCAGCGGGGTCTCTGCCCACCTGCTCCCCGTCAGCCTGCCCCGCCGGCCCCTGGCTGGTGGGTAAGGCGCCCACAGGCTCAGCCTCCACCTGCGGCCTTGGGGGTGGGTCCAGGAAGGGGACGCGGCCACTCCAGCCCTTCCTAGCCCCGCTGTCCTGCAGCATTGAGGGGGAGCTGGACAGCTCGCGGCCGAGCATGTCAGTGATGAGCCAGGGATGGGGGAGAAGACAGATCCTGTGGCCCTGGAGGGGAGGCGATGGGACCAAAACGCCAGCCACCAGACTGAGCACAAACTTCTCTGAGCTTCGAAGGCAACAAGGACAGCCTGGCGCTGTCCCCACGGCCTGGAGAAGGCAAGCAGCACGCTCGTTCTCTGGAAGAAACTGGAGCTAAATCAGAAAAAGTACTTCCAGCGGGTCTTTATGGAAATGACCCTGAAGGGGGCGGGGGAGCATCCCGGGCTTGGGGCCCCACAGGCCGAAGCACCGGCTGAAATGTAAACGCAGGAAGGCAGGTCACCAGGAGCCTCGTGGATGTGGCCAGGGTGGCCAGGGTGGCCTCAGCCGATGTCGGAGCAGGAGTTAGAGCAAGGGGGTGGCTCTCCCTCCGCTCCCCTTTGTGGCGTCCGCCGGCTTTGTGATGGGGGCGCCTGGGGTTCCCCTGAGGGCTGATCAAGGTCCTTGGGGACGGTGGTGGCAGAGCTGTGGGTGCCGTCAGGGCATTAAGGCAGCCTGTGGAGGGCAGGGCTCCCGGAGGCCCCGTCTCCACCCCGGCTGCTCCCCCACGGAGCACCCAGACGCTCATGCCTGAGCCTCGGCCGCCTCTGGATGACGGGGTCCGGTTGCCCTGCCCCCCATGCGGCAGTAACGACGTTAACAGAAGAACAGAAGTGAGCACTTCTGTGCAGCCAGACGTTTCCCACGTGTTTCTTTGATGGACTCGTCCCCACGACCGCACCGGGGGCACCCCAGCCTCGCCCCCACCTTACAGAGGAGAACGCCAGACCAGGGAAGCTGCAGAGGGCACACGGCCCGCCCCCTGGGACCGCCCGGCGGCCGCCCTCGGAGCCCCCGGACCTCAGCAGGGGTCCCGCGGTGGCGATCCAGGCGGCCGCCTTCTGCAGACGGTAAGGGCGCTGGCGACCCGGCAGTCACGCGGCCGGTCGCTTACAATGCGCAGCATCAGGAAGCAGCTGTGCCCGGAGCGCAGACACACACCTGCCCCCTGCCCACAGAGGTACGGGGACCCCCCAGGCTGGACCAGCCTCGCAGGCAGAACTGGCCCCGTGCAGTGCAGAGGTGCCTCTGTTAAGCACACCCCCTGCCCGCTGTTTAGAGCTCGTGAGGGCCTGAGCCGCGGGGCTGCCTGCCGGCCTCGCCCCTCCAGAAACGCGGGGGCCCAGCAGGGGCGGCTGGCGGCGGGGCCACCGCGACTCCCAGAGATGGCAGCTTTACATATTTAAAAGGAGCGTGGCCGGCTTCCTATCTGAAGTGTTTCCCCGGAGAGACCACCACCACTTGATCTATTTTTGATTAAAATGTAAAAATTAAAAATTAAATCAAATGGTAGTAGAACTCCTCGGGGAGAACACACTCGGGTTGTGAAGTATTCCCTGCTGTGACCTTGAGACTCTTACAGCGGCATTGTCTCATCCGCAGGTGGTCTTTTTATGACTCACGTAATTAAAATGAATTGCGGCGAGAACCACCAAACGCCCGCCTTCAGACGCGGACTGCGGGGGGCGCTCCCGGAGCAGCCCCGGCCCGGCTGGCGCCAGGCCGAGGGGACAGGCCGGCCTGCCCGGTCCCCAGGGCGGCCTCCTCCCCCCGCGTCCGCCGGGATCTCGCCTGCTCCTCCTGCGCAAACAGCTGCGTGAAGCTCGTGTCGTGTCACAAGTGACGGACGCCCCCCGGACACCGGAGGAGGCGCAGCCGGGCTCCCCGGGCACATGTGTGGAACCTCATCTGCGACTTGTTCGCCCCAGGCTGCGTGATCCGTCTGCCCGGGGGGCACGGGAAGCGATTCGAGGGGAGCGGTCGGTGGCCGCCTTGGACTGGCATCCCCGCCTCTGGGCTGATGGACGCGCCACGCCGGGTGTGACAGGACGTGACCTTCTGAGTGACGGCGTCGTCCCCGTCAGCGTGGGGTGTGCCTGGCCACGCCGCGGCCGCCTAAAGTCGATTTCTTGTCCGTGTCTTGCGACCTCTGCCTCACGTGGAAGCGGCGCAGCGTGTGTGGCACGGCGCTGTGCTGCCTCCCAGACCAGGGCGCCCGGCGCAGAGGTCGCAGGCCCCGAGGCGCAGGGGCCGCGCTGGCCCCGTCTTGAGGCTCCCGCTTCACCTGCGGGCGTCAGGCGGGGCGCAGCTGACACGTGTCGATTTCCCTTTCTGTTCTCGAAAGCCGTGGCAGCCGGTGACAGGGGTGGTGACTGGGATGGAGGTCGTCTGAGGAGCGTGGCGAGAGCAGACCCCAGCACAGCCCCCCCGGCAGGCAGGCCGCCCAGCCGGGACCACCCACCCAGCCCCCGAGCCTGGCCCCTGCCCTCCAGGAAAACCAGACTCCCTGGTCTCTCCCCTCCAGGGGCCCACAGTCCCTGGGCGGGCAGTGCGGAAGCAGCCATCTCCGCGAGTGTGACCCTCTCCCGCTAGGCTCAGGCCCCCGAGGGTGGAGAGTCCCAGGTAAGGGCCGGGTGCCTGGGGTCTGCGGGCTGAGAGGGGCTGGTCACAGAGGCCCGGGGGCTCTGTCCCTCGCATAGCTGACGGGCCCTTGGAGGCTGTGGACCGCAGGGGCCCGCCGGGCACTGGCCAGGCACCCAGGCTGAGCCCCTGACCTCAGAGTTTCAGGTCTGTCATGTGTAAACAGGCGAGCTGTCCAGGGCAGGGGCCCACCTGCGGGGGCGAAGCCTGCGCCGCCCGGGTCGCCAGTCCTTCATGTTCCTGTAACCAGCAGGGAGACGGAAGCCACAGCTGGGGCGTCCCCTACCCCCGAGGCCAGGAGATGCGGTGTCTCCCGGAAGATCCAGAGCACCGTGGGAGCGCTGCGTCTCTCTCCGCTGCTCAGGGACCCAGAAAGCAAAGAGCAACGCCGGGTGGGGGCTCTCTCCCACCGCACATGAGCCCAGCACTATCTTGGCGGTTAGTATAAATGGCATCTTTTAAAAAAATCTGTATTCCGGGGGCAGCTGGGGGCTCAGCCGGCTAAGCATCCAACTCTTGATTTCAGCTCAGGTCACGATCTCACCGTTCGTGAGTTTGAGCCCTGCTTCTGGCTCTGCTCTGACAGCACGGAGCCTGCTTGGGACTCTCTCTCTCTCCTCTCTCTGCCCCTGCCCTGCTCATGCTCTCTCTCTCTCTCTCTCAAAAATTAAATAAACATTTTTTTAAAAATCTGTTTTCCAGTGGTGTTTCCCGTGGCTGGTTTTTGGCAGGAGTTTTAGATCTTCGTAGATGGTTTGATCTGGCCAGCTGATAAGCCTTCCCATTAGCTGCTAATATTTTAACAAATTAATTCTCCTGAACTTTCTGAGGACACCAGCATGTTTGTAAAGAATGATAACCAGTTTTGTTTTAAGAATATTGGTCCCTCAACTCCCTTATTCTTTTTATTTTTTACTAGTGGTAGGAGGTTTCAGAAACTTAACATTGTGGGAAGTTCAGACGTGCTCAGAAGTACTCAGACCAGGGGATGAGGCTTCCCGCACACCTGACGCCAGCCTCGTCGGGTATGAACTCTGTGTCGGTCTTGCTGTTTCTCGCTCTCCGAGGACTTTTGTCCCGAGGTGTGGTAAGCAAAACCAAGGCATTGTTCCGCGTCATCTGCAAACACTCCCGCAGCTGCTTTAGCAGGTGCGGGCGTCTCAGCCTTATTGTTGTTTACATCTAACAGAACAGTGACCCCTTAATGTCACCCGACACCCCTTCAGGTGACCTCTCCTCCGGTGATGGTGACGAGGCCCATCGTCCTCTGGTCGAGGAAGGATTGGCCAGAATTTCTTAAAAGCGTAATACTCAGTGCTGGTGAAGATGTGGGAAAAGGCAGGCAGCCAGTCTTGGTAGCTCTAAAAGTGGTGCAGTCATTTCGGAAGAGAGCTTGGCAAAACCTATTAATATGTAGAACGGCCTGCTCTTTGGTTAATTCGTTGCTTTCCTGAGAATCGATTCTGTGCTTAGATTTATGCCCAAAGGAGCCTTTTGAGCCTTGCTCCCCGCACCTACTGGAAGGACCACTGACTTCCCTCCCTTCCTGCTGTTTGCTGCGTCCCATTCGGTGTCTGACACAGCTTGGCCCTGGCCAGACGTCCTTCTGGAGCCGCGTCTCCTTCCAGGTGAAGCAAGTGTCACAGGCTGCCCTGCGGCGACGGGAAGGAGGTGATCCCATCCGGGGCCGCGCAGCGCCTCCCACCCGCCTCAGCGGCTCTGGGGGGGCAGTGGGGGTCTCGCTAGGGCCCAGGAGTGGCCCCCTGAGCAAGGAGGCCTGCGCAGCTTCCCCGAACCACCCCCCCCTGGCCCCTGGTGCCCCCGTCACTGGGCCTCCTGCTACACGAGGTGGCCTCTTCATTCTGTTCTTTTGTTTGTTTTTTAGGAAGGGGCGTCCCCACGCAGGCAGGCAGGGTGCGGTGGGGCGGGAGAGAGTCACCCAAGACCTTCCTTGCTGTCTTACTTCCGGGAAGGAGAAAGAATTTGATGCCAGTCCTCGGCATCCGTGAACCAAATGACCCACTTCCTCAGGTGCTTTGCCAGAGGAGCCTTGACACGGCCTGCACTTTGGAGAGGGTCCAGTGTTCACGGCGCCTCACATGGCAGAGACAAGCAGATGTCCTGATGCAGTTCTGGGAGCACTTCGTGGGCGGGTTGGCAACCGCTGGCTGCCCAGGGGCCTCTTGAGCCCAGCAGGGGTCTTGAGCCCCAGACCTGCCTGAGCTGCCGGCAGCCAGATTTCCCCGTGTCCGTAGTGTCCCCACGGATGCATCCACTGTCACAGTCATCCCAGGAAAGGGGAGAGCGCCCGAGGACGGGGGCCCTTCCTGGCGCACCCTCACAGCCCGAGCGCCCAGGACCCCTGCGACTCTGGCGCCAGCTTCCCGGCCAGCCTGTTTCTTATCCCACACCCTGCATCCGTGCGCTGCAAGTGGATCGTCCCGTCAGCTCTGGGAACAGCAACTTCATGGTCATCGAAGTGCCTGGACCCAAACAAAGGAGTATATGAGAAGCCACGAGGTTTCCTGCAGGTAAAAAGGCATCCTTATCATCCGTGGTTTACGAATGAAACCACAGGCCCAAATTATAAGCTGACTTGAGGGGCCACCCGAGGGGACAGAGCGGCATGTCACCAGTCCCGGCTGCTAGGGTGACCAGCTGTCTCATTCTCCTGGGACGTGGGACTTCCAGTGCAAGCGTGAAGCTGTTCCAGGCGAATTGGCAGCCGCTCGTCCCTCCGCGCAGCCTCCCGCTGACTTCTGGGTCCTCCCCGCGGCTGGGACCCTGTCCCCAAGCCCCACTCCCCTGCGCCAAGCTCAGAGCCTCCAGTTCTTCACGTTCTCCTGGGTTGCCATCCCTGCCTCCTCCTCAGTCAGGGCCCGTCCCTCCTCCCTCCGTCGGGGCCCGTCCAGGACGAGCACAGGCGGCTGATGCCCGCTGGTTTCAGGCCCTGCAGACGGTAAGCGGCGGGTAGCCCGTGCCAGCGCCGTGCAGTGGGCAGTGCGAGGCCGAGGCGCTGCTCTGCCAGGGCAGAGGTGGGGCGGGACCAGGGCTACAGTTGGCACCCTGCAGGCGGTGGACCCGCCATGCCTCCCGTCTGCCCTGTCTCTGCATCCCATCATTTAAATTGAGCAAATACTGGGGCACTGGCGTGGCTCAATCGGTTCAACATCCCACTTTGGCTCAGGTCATGATCTCACGGTTCATGGGTTCAGCCCCGTGTCGGGCTCTGTGCTGACAGCTCGGAGCCTGGAGCTGCTTCAGATTCTGTGTCTCCTGCTCTCTCGCTCTCTGCTCCTCCCCCACTCGTGCTGTCTCTCTCTCTCTCTCTCTCTCTCTCTTTCTCTCAAAAATAAACGTTAAAAATAAAACAATAAATTGAACAACTATTAATTAAGAAAATAACCTTCCCCTCCCCCAAATCATTCTCCTCAAAGGCCGCAAGCTTCCATCCAGAGGCAAGGTCTGGAGGAAACGTTCACACGGGCTGATAAAGACCCTAACTGTGGCTCTAAGGGCCACCCTGACGGGGGCGAGGCCGGGGCATGTGCTCCTGGGTGACTTCGGCCAGGAGAGGGACCTGTGGCAGAAGCTGAGGGGGAGGGACCTTTCCTAGACCCGTTGTCCCCACCGAATATCGTCCTCTCCTGGTGACACCATGCGGCTGAGGATTTATTCCCGATAAACCAATAGAGCTTCTGAGCCGGGAACTTGAGTCCGAGCTGGGCTGGGGCGCTCCCGCCACCCACCGGCCTGGACGCCCGGGGACCCACGCCTTCCCTCCGCACCCATTCCTGCTGGAAGCCAGGGCCACGGGTCTCTCCCTGTCACCAAAGAATTAAGGACAGCGTCTCGGGCAGGAAGCTATTGTGGAGGGTGTAAGTTTCTGGCCAGGCAAATAAATTGGATTTAAGTATATTACAGTCATAATCTTTTTCTGCCTCTCTCCAGACGGTCTCTGTACATGGAGAAATGAGGATGTATTCTCAGACAAAGCGTGACCTGAGGGAGAAGCCTGCCGGAATCTGGGTTTTCAATAACATACGACAATAAAGCTTAGACGTCTAACCTCTGCAATATGGTCAAAGTATAAAGAGCTTAGCTGCTAATAAAAGGGCAGGGGCTTCCCCTCATATCTGAAGATCCGGACCCCCCACAAGGACACTTCATAAGGATCGTAATGGGTTAGCCAGGATCACAGAGACACGGGGCCTTGTTGACCGATTGTCTGACAGTTGTCGCCCATGGATCTGATATTAATAAGTCCCGTGTTGATTTCCTCAGGGTATTTTTGTCCCTGTAATTGCACATCTTGCTGTTGTGACCCTGCACTGGGCGGCACGTGGGGCACACTCACCTGGCACACTCACCTGATGGCAGATGCGCGTGTACCGCCCCTCCCCTCGGGGGCGCGCCCACCGTGAAGTGGCATCTCTCCAGGGGGCGGGGGGGTGGGGAACGGCCAGCAGCTGGACAGTGGGAAAGGCAAGTTCTCAGAACAGGGGACAGAGACCCAGGCCACCTGCTTCTCCCTGGGAGGCCGAGCGCTCTGACACCGTTTGCAGAAGGGGCTGGTGGAATTCGGAACGTCAGCCATCGCCTCTGAATTTATTTGCTTGTCAAACACTTTGCCGGGGGATTAATGGGCTGCCGTGTGGTTCCCCAGACAGAGTAACTGAGGCAAATTATACTGCGTGAATATACGTGCGTGAATGAAGCTGAGGGACAGGAGCAGTGCTTGGGTAAAAGTCTCTGACATGTGAAATGCTGCCGAGGCAGCAGCAGAGCTGAGGACGGTTGTAATGGCCAGTGGCCTTCTGTCGTCCATCCCCGACCATGGAGCACAGGGCATGCCTGGCACACCACCTTCTGTTTCCACCCACACTCTCTGGTGGCCCCAGGGCGGGTCTGGACCTGCTCTTTGGTGTCCTCTGCATTTTAAAATGACATCAAAGCCAAGTTTCCCAGAACATTTCAGTTCTGTTCATTCGGGTGCTGCTTCCTTCCTCTGGCTGCGCCTGAGAAGGGCCCACCCCTTTCATGTGGGACACATCTCTGCAGCAGTTTTCATTTCCAGGGTGGTCCCCGCTGGGGAGAGGCACACGGGGAGGGGGCCGCTGGATGCTCCGGGATGGCACTGTAGACGCTGCTGGGCACCACCCTCCTCTGGGACCCCCACCTTCCACACAGCAGCATACACCGGAACTTAGAACACTTCCTATAGTGATTTACCCCCAGGGGTGGGGTAATGTCTGCCTCTCCTTTGTCAAACCAGAGGCGATTGAAGTGTCAGATATCCGCAGCAACAGGCAGCCATGAGGAAGCTGACGATGAGGAAGGGGCTGCCCCTCAGGTGCGGTGCTGGATGGGGTATCAGGGGGTCAGAAGACAAAACCATCTGCCTCAGGACCAGGCTCCCAGGGCTGCTAGGAGCTCATGCCGAACACCTGACCAAGCCCACTAAAACCATGTAGTGCCCTCCGTGCTGCCCTTCCTGGTGCTTAGGGTCCTGTGATGGGAGGTCTTGGGGTCTGTGGGTGATGCCCATGACCTGTTGGGCTTGGAAGACCAGAGCCCAAGACCCAAAGTGGGCTCCTGGTCACATGGGCCTGATGCAGGAGGTGGGCATCAGACACACTGCTCACTGACTCTGTGACTGTGTCTCCCTGAGCGTCAGGCTTCTCATCAGAATATGGTAATGACATGGATGCCAGTGGGTGGGTCAGTGAACTAATCATAGTTTTTTAAGAGAGGGCACTCCTCAGCCTTTACAGGGCAGTGTTACAGGATGGATCGTTTTCCTCCCAAATTCATATGTTGGAGTCCTAACCTCTAGGAACTCTGAATGTGACTGTATTTGGAGACAGTCTTTAAAGGTAATTAAGGTTAAATGAGGTCGTAAGCCAATATGACTGTTGTCCTTATAGGTCAGGGCACAGACACAGGGTTACAGTGGCCACCTACATACCAAGGAGAGAGAGGCCTCAGAAGAAACCAAACGTGTTGATAACTGTATTTTGGACTTCTGGCTTCCAAAACTGTGAGAAATAGATTTCTGTTGTTTAGGCCACAGAGTGTGTGGTATTTTGCGATGGCAGCCTGAGCAGACTAATGAAGGCAGGCTTGCCCACAGCTGTTTCTGCCTTGAGCCTAGGACAGCTGGCCTTTTATTCCTCAATCTCTTCTGAACATGTTTTTATCTGTCACCAAGTCACCTGCTCAGAGGCCTCCTGGCTTTGTTACAGGTGGGAAAAGCATAGTGTGTTAGAAACAAACAGAGGGTGTAGCCAAGTAAACTCCTACGGGCCTAGCGCTCTCATACAGAAAAACTACAAATTCTGGGCCAAAACAAACAACCAAACAAAAACAAAACCGACTCTATCCAGGTCTCTGGCCAAACCCTGAACTACACATGCTTTTAGGCAGGGCTCACAGCAGTTAAAATAAAATAAGATCTGACCTGTGATTTGACCTGACATGAAAGAGACAGTTAAAGGTCGGCCATATTAACTGCCTACTAAAACAGAAGTCAGCATTCTTTGGAGGATTGAAACAGCCCAGAATCTCTACAGCAAAACATTCCCAATACATGACATCCGGGATCCAGTCTAAACTTGCTTGAAAATATGATCTAGCCTCAAGAGGAAAGTCAGTTAACTGAGAACTATCCTAGATGATCTCAAGATGTTGGAATTAGAAGACAAGGCCTTTAAAGGAGCTCCTATAACTGTATTCAACAAAATAAAATATGCCAGCAGTGGAAGAAGTACTAAGACATCTCACCTAAGAAATAAAAATTATGAAAAAAGGAAATGGAAATTCTAGAACTGAAAAAAAGGACAATATCTAAAACTAAATATTCAGTGGGTTGGCTTATTAAAAGAATGGAGATCACAGATAAAAGTCAGCAGACTTGAATATAAATGAGTATCAATGACCCAATCTGAAGAAGAGAGAAAAAACAGATCGAAAATAACACACAGAGCATTGGGAACAATGTTCTAACATGTTCTAACATACATACAGCTTGAGTCCCAAGAGAAGCAACAGAGAATGTAGGAGAAAAAGTGTCTAAAGATATAGAGGCCAAGAAATTTCCTAAACTTGGTGAACACATAAAATTTGAGTTTCAAAAAGCTCAGTGAGCCCTCAACAGGATAAATACACAGAAAACCACATGTGAGCAGCATGATCAAACTGCTGAAAGTCAAAAGAAAGAGAAAAATCTCTAAAGTAGCCAGAGGAAAACTATACACATTGTACTGGAAGAAGGTGATTTGGAAATACTGCAGATTTCTCATCTCAAACTATGGAGGCCAGAGGGCAGTGGAACAATGTCTTCAAAGGACTTCAATAAAAACCTACCGACCGACCTAGGATTCTATCATCAGGGACAGTGTCCTTCAAACGTGAAAACACTTTCAGATTAAAGAACACGGCAAATCTGTTGCTATTCATGAGAAATGCTAAAGGAAGCTACTTGAAAGGAATGGATACCAGTTGGAAATTCAGATTTTAGAGATTAATGAAGAGTGTCAAAACTGGGAAATATGTGGACAAATATAAAAGACTTAAAATCTTAATTTCTTTAAAATATGAAAGAATGTTTAAAGCAAAAAAATTACACCATTATCTTTTGGAGTTTATTGTGTATGTGTATATAATACCCATGACAACTATAGCATATAGAACTTGGAGACATATGGACCTACACAAGTATAAGGTTTCTATGTTTTATGTATGATATTAACTCAATATTAACTCTAAGTAAACTGAAAAGCTGAAGTTATATATTATGGGTATTTTAATCCCTAAGCAAGCACTAATAGTGTAATGTAAAGAGATATAGCTAAAACACAGTAGGTTAGTTAAAATGGAATTTTAAACACTATTCAAGTAATCCAGAAGGTAGAAAATGAGGAATGGAGGAACATGAAACAGAGGGAACAAACAGAAAACAAATAATAAATTAGCATATCTAAATCCAACCATATCACACACATTAAATGTTAGTGAACTGAGTATTCCACTTAAAAGGACTGTCAAACTGGATTTTGAAAAACAAGACCCACACTGTGTATACATTAGGAGGCTATAAAAAAAAAAACAGAAAATAACATGTGTTGGTAAAGGTGTGGAGAAATTGGAGCCCTTGCACACTGCTAATAGGAATGTAAAATGGTACAGCTGGCGTGTAAAACAGTATGGTAATTCCTCAAAACTTAAAAAAATGAAAAAAATAAATTCCAATTCTGAGCACATACCGAATGAAAAAGAAAGCAAATACACAAACAGAAATTTGCACATACATTTGTTCATAACAGTAGCCAAGCAGAGCAGAAATCCAGGTGTCCATCAGCGGATGAGTGGATAAACAAAACATGGTAACTACATACAATGGAATATTAGCCCTAAAAAGGGAAGGAAATTTGGAAACTGGCTATAATACATATGAAGTTTGAAGATATTATGCTGAGTAAAATAAGCCAGCCTGTCACAAAAAGACAAATACTACATGATTCCACTTATGTGAGGTACCTGAATAGTCAGACTCCCAGAGATGAAGTAACAGGTTCAAGGGCTGGCGGTGGTGGGCAGAGAAACAGGAGCTGCTTAGTGGGTGTAGAATTTCGGAAGTTCTGGGGATGGGTTGAATGGCAATGTGAAAATATTGAGCATGACTGAACTGTACACTGAAAATGGTAAATTACACTTAAGATGGTAATGGTACATTTAATACGGTAAATTTTATGTGTATTTTACCACAATTAAACCTTAAAATTAAAAGTACAAGACCCAGCTCCAATAGTTTTTTTTGTTTTTTTTTTTTAATATATTACTTTCAGGGCACCTGGGTGGCTCAGTTGGTTGAGCGTCTGACTCTTGATTTGGGCCCAGGTCATGATCCCAGGGCTGTGGGATCGAGTGCCGTGTTGGGCTCTGTGCTGAGTGTGGAGCTGCTTAAGACTGTCTCCCTCTCTCGCCCCTTCTCCCTTGCACACACTCTCTCTCTAAAAAATAAAAATATAAATGAATAATAAATTCATTAATTAAAAATAACTTTAAATATGAAAACCCAGATAGGGTGAGCATAAATACATGGAGAAAGGTGTATCATGCAACCAGTAAGCACAAGAAAGGCGGAATGGTTCCCTGCATCAGGCTCTATCCGATGTCAGCTGTCAGCTCAGAGCCTAGAGCCTGCTTCAGATTCTGTGTCTCCCTCTCTCTCTGTCCCTCCCCCACTGATGCTCTGTCTCTCTCTGTCTCAAAAATGAATAAATGTTAAAAAAAAAAAAAAAACAACAAAGTGGACCTCCAGACAGCATTAAAAAAGATAACGAGGGGCATTTCATAACGATAAAAGGGTCAATTCATCAGGAAACCATAATAATTATAAATGTACATCCACCTAATAAGATAAAAAGTAGATGTTCTATGATCTTAGAGACTTTAATAGCTATTGCTGAACAATTGATAGAAATAGAGAAAAATTCAGTTAAAACATAAGTACTAGGAAAACATTATCAACTGCCTTCACCTAATCGATACTTACACCATTCCTGCAACGTCAGAATACGTGGTAAGTTCTGCAGTTGGATGGCCACATGCTGGGCCACGTAACAAGTCCTTTGTAGATTTAAAGAATTGAATTAGTGCAGGAAATATACACTGACAAGTGTGGAATTAGATTAGATCCCAGTAGCAGAAAGATATCTAGGAAAACCCCTGTGATAAACAGAACAATGTGTAACCCCCCCACCCCTGGCCAAGGAGCCCATGTCCTGATCTCTGGAACCTGTGAATACACGTTAGGTTAAGTCAAAAGTGGAATGTAGGTTACAGATTGAGTTGAGGTTGCTAATATGCTGACCTTAGGACAGGAAGATGATCCTGGATTGTCTGAGTGGCCCAGTGTCATCACCAAGGTCCTGCTATGTGGAAAAAGGAGGCCAAAGAGGAAGTCAGAGTAATGTGGTCTGAGAAGGATTCCATCTGCCATCGCTGGCCTTGAGGATGGAGGAAGAAGCCACTGCCAAGGGACACCGGCAGCCTCCAGAAACAAACAAACAAAGGCAATAACATGGATTCTCCCCTGGAGCCTCCTGAAAGGAACTCAGCTCTGGAGATGCACTTTGACTGGAGTCCATTGACACCTGACACCCGCATTGGCCTTCTGACCTACAGTGCTGTACGATGGTTTTCGTTGGTTTAAGCCACTAAGTTTGTGGTCATTTATTACACCAGCAATAGAAAACTAATAAAACCCGTGATTTCAATTCACTGGGGTTGTTACAATAATTGGACTTAATTAAAATGAAAATTAAGGAGGTTATAAAAGAAAGGGAAGTCTGTCTTGGAGGAGAGGCTGTATCAGTTTCCTCTTGGGCCTCCCTTCCCTGGCTCTGGATGCGTGCAGGTGCTGGTGTCCATGCTGTTCACAGTTGGCTAGACCAGCAGTCTCATCGCCGCTGTTGTGGTTTGGATAGTGGCCTCCTAAAGCATCATCTGCACTCAGAACCTCAGAATTAATTCAGCCTTACTTGGAAATAAGGTCTTTGCAGATGTAATCAAGGATCAAGATGAGATCATGACCAAGGCAGCTCTAAATCCGATGGGAGGGTTGTTATAAGATGCAAGTGGAGACCCAGAGACAGAGAAGACCATCTGAAGATGGAGGCAGAGATTGGAGGGAGGAGCTGAAAGTGTAGGACACCGAGGACTTTTGGCAAAGCTGCCAGAGGCCGGGAGGGAGTCCTGGGGCGGACTCTCCCCTGGAGTCTCCTGAAGCAGCCAGCCCCCCGCCGGCCCCTGATCCGGACTTCTGACCTCCAGCGCAGTGAGAGGGTCCGCCTCTGTTGTGGTAAGTCACCCGGTTGGTGAGAGTTTGTTGAGGCGGCTCCAGGCCACTGATACACCCGGTGTGTCGGTCCTTTGAGCTGTTACAACCAGCAGCAGGTGTGCAAAGAATTCCAGGGCAAAGGCAGCAGCTGGGAGGAGGGGCCGCCAGGAACCACACTTGCTTCCTTCTTTGCTCCTCTGCACTCATCTCTCCCGCTGACACTCCTGAGACACAGTGGTCTCCCCTCAACCTCCCGGAGGCTGGCCTGGCCTGCCGTCTCAGTCCCCTGCTGGGCGCGGGCCCAGGCCATGAGACGGGCTCTGCCTGGGGCGTCCCACCTGCCGCGATAAATCCCTTCAAGGCAGGGGCTCGTCAGCAGTCACCCAGGCCTCGGGACATGGCTGTGTGGACTCTGGGCACACACATTGGGTCGGCCTGTCCACAGGGAGTGTCCCCACCCCTTTCTTTCTCTGGTTCCCCAGGCTGGGGGGAGCCCACCACTCCTGAGAGACAGTGTCTAGCGTTAAGGACTTGCCCAGAGCCCACTCTCGCCCCCGCCAGGCGGTGGGTCTGGGAGGGATGGAGGGCGATGCCAGGGAGCCGGGGTGCTGCCCCTGGCTGGACTGACCAGTCTGCGCGCCCAGGCGCACCACCCACACTCATGGCCCCACCATCGATGGCTGCAGAGCCCAGCAGAGCGCTGTTCAAGCTGCCCGAGGAAGGGGGTTCCTGGCCTGTCAGCGGGGAGGTAGAGTCCCAGTCTTTGGTCTGGGGTATCATTTCTGCTTCTTGCCAAGACAGGTGGTGACATGTGAGCAGTGGAGAGTGCCCGGAGCATCTGCCCCTAAGAGGAGACAGCTACTACCGTGAAAATGCAGTTGTTCTTGGGACTCAGGACCCTCGGGCCCAGGAGCCTGGCGGGACGGGTGTGTGGAGGTTCCCTGACTCAGGCCCTCCGGGCGTGGGAGCCATTATCGAGGGCTCGCTCATTTCCTTCCGCTACTCTGAGGCACAGTCTACGGATGTCACACCATAGCCTTGTGTCCCCATGTGGCTACTCGCAGCAGGCTCTGCCCCCTGGAGCACCTTGGGCCTGGGCTCCTGGCCATGGACCCCTGTTCCTCCTCAGTGGTCTTAGGACTCATAGGACCTTCTTTATGGCCAACAAATGCCAGAAGTGGGGAAGGCCACAGGCACTGTCGGCCAGATGGGTGGGGCCCCGGCGGCTGTCACACAGTCCAGACTCCCTGGGGTCACCTGCCCAACCGTTTGGTTCATCCATTGGACCAACAGACCTGTTTCTCAAGCCCCACAGGCAAATGCTTTCATGCTGCTGACTGACGACCCCCTGCTCCTTTTATATAGTCCAGTCTGCAGAAGGAGGTTTTCATCGCCTTGATGGGGTGTCTGAATTGCCTGCTCCACTTCTTCCCACAACAGCCAGCACTGGAGCTCTGAGCCAAACCTGAACCGTGGGATCATCTGTGCAAATTTTTGTGAGCTGTGCAAGGAAAACATTTCCAAATAGGGAGAATATTCCAGTAATTGGGAGTACTTGGAGTCCCCAACCTCACCAGCACAGTCATTCCTAAATGCATTTTAAAAGAGGGAAATATCCTCTGAATATCCCTTGAATTTGCCCAGCACAGAATATTCTGCTGAGACATGTGCATGTGTCCCAAATGCTCTGGAAGAAGGGTTTGAAGAGCTCAGAAGTCAGCACCCTCTACATAACATTGTGAAGTGTGGAAACCAACGACTTCACACCAAATGTGGGAATCAACCACTTCCACTGCTTGTGAAACCAACCACCTCACACCAAGAGGTGTGAAGTGTGGAAACCAACCACCTCATACCAAGCGGTGTGAAGTGTGGAAACCAACTACCTCACACCAAGTGTGGAAAGCAGCCACTTCACACCAAGTGTAGAAACCAGCCACTTCACACCAAGTGATGTGAAGTGTGGAAACCAGCTACTTCACTCCAAGTGTAGAAACCAGCCACTTCGCACCAAGTGTAGAAACCAGCCACTTCATACCAAGTGTGGAACCCAGTCACGTCACACCTGTGGAAACCAACCACTTCATACCAAGTGTAGAAACCAGCCACTTCAAACCAAGCGGTGTGAAGTATGGAAACAAACCACCTTGCACCAGTCTGAAGTGTTGAAACCAGCCACCTCGCACCAAGTGTGGAAACCAGCCACCTCGCACCAAGCGGTATGAAGTGTGGCAACACTGACAAGGCTCTGGACACAGCACCCGTGTCCTACCCACCAAACATGTCATGACCCCTTCCCACCAGAGAGCTCATCATCGGTGCTGCAAACCAGGACAGTTAACTCTGAAACCACATGGCAGAACACGGGCTTGCAGAACCACATACCTATAAATGTGACAGAATCATCCTCACAGCTTAGCGGGTGGCTCCCCAAAGGTGCTCACGGGGCCCACGCGACTGGAAACATAGATTCTGAGACCCTTGTGACCATCTAGGAACATGGCTAGGAACATGAATCAAGTTTAAAAATGGAATCTTAAGGACCAATAAATGAGGTCAGGGATGCCTGCCGTGTTCATCTGCTAGGGAAGCTGTGACAAGGTACGGGAGGTCTGGACGTCTTAACCAGAAATGTATCTTCTCATGGTTCTGGAGGCTGGAAGCCCAAGATCAAGGTGTCAGCAGGGTTGGCCCTTCTGAGGCTTCTCTCCTTGCTTTGCACATGGCCGGCTGCTCTCCATGTCCCCACACGGTCTGTCCACATCTCTGGAGTCTCTCTTGTGAGGACTCCAGTCTGTGGGGTCAGGGCCCTCCCTAATGACCTATAACTTTCATCACTCCATCCCCAAAGATGGCCCCATGAGGGTTAGGGCTTCACCCTGTGAACTTTAAGGGGACATATTTTCACCCATAACTCACTCTTCCTACTGGCTTGAATTTCAGTTACGATTTCTCCTTTGGTTTGGTCATCGATCCGTAGAAGAAAGCCTTCCATCACTCTGAACCAGGGAGCGTAACTTAAGGCCCCGTTCTGAGGGCTGCGTGTGTACCAGCCCCGCCATCAGGGCTTTACCCACTCACCTTTGATCCTCACACCTTGTACGACCAGAGGTGAGCTCCTGTTCGTGGATGGTGGAACTGAGGCCGTTTGCCTGGGCTTGTCAGCAGGAGACAAATATGCGAGGTGCCTTCATGGTCCTGGAGGTGGTGTTAGGTGACAATGGCAGTGGGCATGAGATGCCACAGACGCTTTCTATGGGCACCCCAAGTGTCAGTTTGCATCTCTCACTTAGCTGTAGAAGACAGTTTGCAACCTTAGTGCAATGGATATAAAAGTGAGCTTCTGGACATGTCACATGTATCCTCTGTCACCAGGAGCTGGAATCCCCAACGTGAGAACAGGCTGGTCCTGTTATGAGCTAACTGTGCTCCAGAAATATGCTACACAACTGCCTGGATTTAGGGTAATTGGGTTTACATCCAAACGCCGGAAATCGTAGATGTGAGCGGCTGTGGCCAGGTTCCCATTAGCACAGTGAGGGTGGGGCTCTGGTGGCTATTTGGGTACTTGGGTGAGGAAGCCGCTGTTGGTCTCAGGGAGACAGCCCGGGCAGGCAGGGTGCACCTGAAGAGTCGGGTGGGACTCGGGGATGCCGGCCACCCTTGGGCACAGTGCCCCCCGTCACGTTGCCCATCCAGGAAGATCCGAGAGCATATCCCCATGGGTGTTGTGAGGAGAGGCGATTCCATCCAGGCCACAAGGGTCCAGTACAGTGTTGACTTACATCACACACGTGGTCAACAAGAATGATTGTTTCTCGATTGTTTTCCCTGCGTTGCCAGCAAAGCCCCAGCTGCTGCTGCTTTATGAACATTCAAGGCTTGGCTCTACCGAGTGATTGCACTTGTCAGTCCATTCATGAAGCCTCTCCGGGCTGGCGAGCAGTTGGCCGGGGCTCTGGACGCCTCCTGGAGCTCGCCGCAGGAGAGGGAGGCAGATTACAGATGCAGGCCTCCTCTAAGGTCATTGTGAGACTGGCCTTCCGCATGGGCACAGGGAGCCCTGATGAAGGAGCTCTCGGGCCCGCAGGTGCTGTACGATGGCCTCCCAGGACCAGAGGGGATTCTCCAGGGGGGTGAGGGGCCCGTGAAGCAGGAGGCAGAGGGAGGGTCTGGTGCTGAGGGAGCCGCTGGCCAGTAGGAAAGGGCAGGCCAGAGCACAGGGTGGGCACTGGGACCCTACAGAGGGTGGCCATCTGATGATGGGGTTTCTTTCCTTTGTAGACACTGTGTTAGTTTCTTGGGGCTGCCGTAATGAATCACAGCGAATTTGGATGGCTTAAAGCAACAAAAATATATTCTTTTGCAGCATGGAGGCTGAAAGGCAGAGATCAAAATGCCAGCAGTATTTGCTCTGCAGGCGCCGGTTTGGGAGTCCCTGCCTTCCCCTGGTTTGTGGCATTTGCTGGCCTTGCTTGGCTTGTGGCTGCCCACCTTTAACCTCTGCATCGGCCATCGCCCCTGTGCATTCTGTCCTCTCTCTCTGTGCCTCTCTCTCTAGTGACACCAGTCACTAGATTTGGGGCCCATCTGAATCTGGCATAACCCTGCCTTAACTAAACACACCTGCGAAAGATCTATGTCCAAAGAATGTCACAGTCTAAGGTTCTGGGTGGACTCTTCAACCCTATTTAGGAAGTTTGTTAAAAAGAGCAACCCCCTCTTTTCCAGATTGTTGTGACTTTGTGGTTCATTCCCCAAGTCATGCCTGTAAATGCCCAAAGCTGCACATGGTGTTTACAAAGTCACAGTGCTAGGGAGGGGAGTTCTCTCCAGGTTAACCGTCTCCCCAGGCAGAGATCCAGCTGGCCCAGCCCTCGGATCCGCAGACGCAGCTCTCCTGTGAGTCAGCAAACCGCCTGCTTGCCCACAACTGGCGGCCTTCCTGAGGGGAGCAGGCAGAGCAGCCTCCCCGGGAAGAAGGCAGGTGCTTTCTCCCCTGCGCAGGACGGGTGCGGCCCCACAGCTAAACTAAGCCCTGAGACCACGGGACCATGAGCGGCAAGGGAGGCGCTGGGCCTCTGGCCCGAGACGAAGCCCCCTGGCGCCCCTTGCCTTTCTCGCCTCAGTGCATCCACCACCACCCGGACCACTTGAGTTAGAGGGGACTGGCTCGGGATGACTCGGCAGGGCTCATCGGCTTGCGTGCGTTGGAACAAGCTGGGAGCTGAGAAAGCAGAAAAGGGCTGTGAGAGGACCTGGACGTGTCCCTAAGAGCCTCTGAGCCAGGAGAAAAGCAAGAGGGAGCCAGATCTGGATACTACATCCAGGGACGTGCGTGCCCGCGAGTCCCCCGGCTCCGTCCCCACCCGCTCTGCTTGGCATCTCAGCCACTGGCTTCCTTGACGCTCACTGCAGGTCGGCTTTCCCCAAGTCCAGAATCCTCAGGGCAATGACTCATTGGTCTGGTTTCCCCAGTCATTGGAAGACCAGCTGGGGACAAGAAATCACCCATAGGAAAGGAGGGCCGGGCAGGCAAACCTTTGGGGGTCTGCTACGTGCCTTGATTGCACGATGATCCCCTTGGCTCCAAGAATGGCACTTGGAAGCCACTAGGCTAATGTTTGTCATTTGGAAATCATTTCTGGTGCCGGGCCGGTTAGCTCGCCTAGAGCTGACGTCAGATGCTGGAGCCACCTGGCTGACGCTGGGCTGTGTTCGTGAGTGAGATCTGCGATGGCGCTGAGTCCGCCAGTTCCTCCTGCGGCCTCTAGGCAGCGGTGACCCGGGAGGGGGGCGTGGAAGCCTGTCTGTGGACCCCGGAAGCCCGTGTGCTCAGAGGCGGAAGCGCCCATCTGGCTCGCTTGCTCTAACACGGCCTGACGATTTTCCCTGCCTCCTAGATGGGGGGTTCCAGGTCCACAAAAGACAGTGCTGGTCTTCAGGGAAGTCAGCCTCACTTCCCTACATGCTTTTCAAACGCAGGAGGACCCACCCAATGCCTCAGAGAAGACAAAGGGAAATGAGTAGAAGTGCCAGGCTCTCAGGAAGAACAGTGCATGGGCAGCACAAGCCGAGAAGTGCCCTCCAAGGGACGAACAAGAAAACTGGGTGGAAACGGACCCAGAGGACCCTTGAGCATGCGGCACCCCTCAGCAGGGGCAGGAGGCTCAGACGGCCGCCATCTTACTCCGGTCATCTTAAGTCAGTTTAAGAAGAGGATTTGTTGGCTTGAACTGGAGGGTCTCGAGGCTTTGATAGCTTCAGGCATGGGATGACCCACATCAGAGGGTGACAGACTCCAGCCCGAGGGCCGAATCTATTCTGTCACCTGTTCTCGTAAATACATTTTTATTGGAACATTACCACAGTCCTTTGCTTAAGTATTGCCTATGTCTGCTTTCATTGAGTGGCAGAGTTGGGTAGTTGTGCCAAAGACCATTAGCTGCCAGAGCCCCAAATAGTTATTATCTGTCCCTTTACGCAAAAGGTTTGCTGACCCTGGCTGCCCAATATGGTGGCTGCTCACTCCACGTGGCTCTTACATTTGAGACGCAGGAAGTGTGTCTAGTCTGAATTAGGATGGGCCATAAGTGTGAGCCATGCACTATTTCAACAGCAGAATGAAGAAAACAGAGTATCTCATTAAGGACTTTTGTACACTGATTGCTTAAGAGGCTATTTTTAAATATGTTAGGTTAAATAAAACATACTACTCAAGTTAATTTCACCTTCTGCTCCTTACACCTGTCATGTGGCTACTGGAAAATTTTCAGCTGCCTCTGTGGCTCCCATTGTGTCTCCGTCAAATGCACCGATTGAGAAATGGGCGCCGCCACGCCTGTCCCCCGCCTCTCTGGTGGGCTTCCTGCGTGTGGCACACGAGGGGGCTGCCAGCATGATCCTTTCAGAGTGCAGGTCACAGTCTGTGACGCGGGCCAGGCCAGAAGTTTTAAAAAATGAAGTAGAATAAAATAGGAAACATTTAGTGAATTGTACACTAAAGATAGTATTGGTTAGCAAAGCGTGTTTCCGTCATGCATTCTCTAATCCTTACTCTGTAAGGTGTCCTGTGATTTTTATGACTAAGAAAGAGAACACAGCCAATTACAACACACACCGAATGACATTTAACGTCAGATTTTTGAAATACCGGAACCTGTCACGACAGCTTCTTGGTGCTTTGAATTTCTCATCCATCCTGAGAGACGTGGCTGGGACTCCTTCTTTTTTATTTTATTTTATTTTATTTTTTAATTAAAAAAAATTTTTTTTAATAATTTTTTAATTAAAAAAATTTTTTTTTAAATTTCTAGGGGAGAGACAGAGACAGTGTGAGCAAGGGAGGGTCAGAGAGAGAGGGAGTCACAGACTCTGAAACAGGCTCCAGGCTCTGAGCTGGCAGTCAGCACAGAGCCCGACGCGGGGCTCGAACCCACGAACCACGAGATCATGACCTAAGCGTAAGTCGGACGCTTAACTGACTAAGCCACCCAGGCGCCCCGGCTGGGCCTCCTTCTATTGGCTGCGCTGGGAGGTGTGTCCTAGTCCATCTGTCCACATGTGTCACGGTCACCAAACACCCCAGCCTCACCTACTTGCAGGCGACTTCCCTTCTTAAGACTCATAAAGCACTTGGTGGTTGTTCTGGAAAAAAAGAACATGTGGCCTCAAGGTCATTCCCCCAATGCTAAATATTTGCTCCCCTAACACTGAATTTGGTTTTTGTTACCTAATGTGAATTAGTGATCCTGCTTCGGTATTTTTCTGCATACTCAAAATCCTTTCCTTTCAGTGTGGCTTCAGAGCGACTCTCCATGAAGACATTCTAACAAAAATGAAATTCGACCCACGTGGTTCCAGTAAAATGGCAGCCTTGGTGGGGTGAGGAGGGCCTGGAGGGTTTTGATTGCCAAGGGGAGTTTTTTATTGAGAGACTATATATTTTTAAGTTTATTTATTATGAGAGACACAGAGAGAGAGAGCATGAGCAGAGGAGGGGCAGAGAGGGAGAGGGAGAATGCCAAGCAGGCTCCGCATTATCAGCAGAGCCCGACACAGGGCTTACACCCATGAACCTGGAGACTGTGACCTGAGCCGAAATCAAGAGTCAGATGCTTCACTGACTGAGCCCCCCAGGCGCTCAGTTGTGAGACTGCATTTTTAGAGATGCTAGAAGGTAAAGAAGTGTGCATGTGAGAATAGGCTGTAAGTAACGTGTAACTATGTGAGTGGAGGCCCAGTGCAAAATGCATTTCCCGTTGGGGGTTGTGGTGAAGTGTCGAGAAGCACCAAGCATGTTTCATGCTCCCTGTGAGGAATCCCAGCCTTCTGCAAGGACTCCGGGCTCCGGAGCCGGAAGCCTCTGTGGGCTGGAGGCCGAGTCACACGTGTGTTCCAAAGCCAACCCCTGAGGTCAGCGGGGCCCACACCACCTGAGGTCCATACAGGCAGACAATAGCAGCTGGGGGTGCAGAGCCTCACCAGGCAGATGCCCTCTGTGTGGTCGGCCATGTGGATTTCAAGACTATACCCCTTCTACTCTTTGGTTTCTGCCTCATCCTGACCTTGGCCGGAAGGAAGGTAGAATAGGGCTTGCTCACACACTCTCATAAGCCACGCCTCACGTTCATTTGCTCTTCCCATTGATCAGAATATTTACCGAGCACCTGCTACGTGCAAGGCACATGCAGGCCAGTCCCCCCCAACCCCGAAGAAGGCAGCACTGTGCATGGGGAGAGGGAGAACCCCAAAGGGAAGCAGCCAGTTCCAGAAAGTTCTGCTGAGCGTGGGGGTTAAAGAACACCACTGGTCTCAAGGCACCCCAGTGAGATGAGATCGTTTCCAGAGAGATCCCGGGGTGAAAGCAATGCTGTGCAGAGGGAGGAGGGAGCATACAAGGAGCTAGTTAACCAACCAGTTAACCAACCGATCAGCCACCAAGCGCTACAGGAAGCCCTGTGTGCCCTGCCTCACTCTCTCCCTGCCCGCCTGCTCCTCATCATAAATAGCAGAGGTTGGTGGAAATGGTTCTGAATATCTGTGCAGCGGAAGGGATGGCTCTCAGACCCACCAGCCTCCATGTTTTCTTTACCTTCTTCCCCAAACCTGAGGCTCGTGTCCTCCGTGAGACTCATCTCCCAGGGTGGGTCGGGGCTGGGCTGCCCACAAGTTCTCTCTGCACATAGGTAGTTGGCCCTGCAGGGTGCTGAGCTCACGGGAAGCACACAGGCCTGGGCCCGTGGTCCACTGTGCCCCGTGCCACACTGTGGGAGCCACTGTGATCTCGGGCATGGACACATTTGGGTCCGCTTTGCTAGGGAAGCCTAAAAGTTCTTTGAACTGAACAAGTAGTTTCTCTTGGGAGATGCACAAAACCGGCAAAGCTTTATTTCCTGTTTCTCCTGGTTAACGGTGGTAAATTCTCCCCCATCCCCCGGCAGCCTTCTCGCACACCCGCAGCCTGGATGGTGCAGCCTCAGGTCAGGAAGGGGCTGCAGAGCTGTCATGCATCTTTGGTCTTGAGGTTGAACACACAGCTTTATAATGAGGTTGGAAAGTTTGGGGCTATGCATTTAATGAATTTTGTATTAAGATATAACACAGCTGCTATCATTTGCATTTCACAGTGCTATTTAGAACAGATGTTTAATACTTAATGAATTGAATATTTAGATATGGCGACGCGTTTGACACCTACCATTAAAGAAAAGAGTGAAATCCTCCTCAAGCGGTGGTCCTAGGGTTCAGGCAGTGAAGTCCCCGGATGGGCCAACGGGGAACGAAGACCTCAGGGGAGATACAGGCGTGTCCCCGGGCCTCCTGTGCTGTCCTGATGGGCGCCCCCAAGGAGGGCCACTTCCATCCCAACTGCCTGCCGATGGTGCTCCCGACCGACACTCCACCTCACTCAGGCAAAGCATCAGGTAAGTCTTCCTCTCCAACAGAGATCGTTCTAGAAGGGCACCCATCCCTTGCAGACTGATTCAGGAAGTTAAAGCCACGTTATGAATATCCAGCAGCCTTCCGTATATTACAATGTCTACCATGCTCCGTGGAACACTGTGGTGTGCTTATTATAGTTTATTCCATAAGTAGATGCACCTTAAGAACAATTTATTCGAATATTAATACCTCTTTTGGGAGACATCATCAGCCTGACTAGAAAACATTATTATGGTAAAGTCCTGGGGAAAATCTCACAGAGCAAGTCAACAAAACCAGTAAAAAAAAAAAAAAATCCCACAACATGTGGCATATGTGACAAAAGATACGAAGAGCCGGCTTGAGGGGCACACAGACCTGGCCCCTGGGGCTCCCTAGGCCCCCTGCCCAGGGCGCCCTAACTGGAGGCCAGGGCCCCACCTTGCCAGTGAAGGCTGCTGGCTGCAGTGGGGCCCATGCGGGTGGGGTGGGGCAGGTGAGCACCCGCCTGGGCAGGCAGGTGGGGGGTCTGGATGGGTATCTGGGCTTGGCAGGAGGTCACCAATGACTCTCTGCGAGGAAAGTGTCTGCCCTGCACTTCTGGGCACGGGAGGCTGGAACGCAGGTGGCCTGGGGTCAGCTGCCGCCCCCCAGCCTCGGGCAGCTCTCTCCAGCCCCCCGTGCCTCAGCTGGGAGGAAGCCGCAGAGACGTTTGAGAGGGTTCGTGGGTAGCACTTGGAGGGGCTCGTGAAATAGAGGAAGCCAGCTGGACAAGTCATGTCACCTCTCCGGCCTTCAGGTCCCTCACCTGCAAAATTAACAGTAACACTAATACCAGCCTCCTCATAAAGAAAGCAAATATGATGATGCATCTTGGGGCTGCCTCCTGGCCCGAGGTGACCCCCAGGAGGGCGGCCGGCCCCACGTGGGGTTCTGCCGTGGACCCCACACACACGGAGGACCCCGCCAGCCCGCAGCCCACACCTTCGGACTCACCCGCCTAGAAGGAGGCGGGCCAGAGCAGCCTCGGCTCCAAGGCTCATTTGGAAAATGGAAATGCGCATCTTTACCCCGTTTGTCATGTTATCAGCGCTCCTGACGGCCTCGTGGCATCACCCAAAGGAAAGATTTAGACCTAACGGGGAAAAATCAGTTAAAATCGACATATCCGTTAGAAGATTTTAGAACTGAAAACATATTCTTCATAGAGTGTTAGGATGGCTTCTTAGGTGAAGCTAAATCAATAGCTCATACTTGGGATGAATTCATTATTTTGTTTTATGAGGACTGTCTGGTTCCTAAATTCTCGCCTGTTCTGCCTTTTCACAGCCGCGCGGCTCGCCGCAGATGAATCTTGTAGACGTCAGCCACGGCTCCAACCCGCAGCCCCTCCGCAGGGTGAGGGGGAGACGGGGCAGATGGTTCGAGATGGGAACCCCCTCACCGAAGGTGCCGAACTCGCCCGTCAGCCACGACTCCGCACCCCCCGTCCTGGGGGGATGCGGTGCCCGACTTCACATCCGCGTCTGCCCCCCGAGGCCGGGAGGCAGCACGGGCCGCGGTCCCTCCAGCCGCCCGTCGTCTCTTGGTCCCTGGGTCCCTCTGGCTGTTGCCCAGGAAGGACTCCCGGCGAGAAGGCTGTGTTTTCCGCGTCTTCTGAGATGCGTGGGAGACGTGACCCGGGGTGGCAGAGGGACGGAGGGACGGGCAGCAGTCCCCAGCCCCCAGGCCCGCACCGCCCCGGCCCCCGCCCACCCGGCGTGCGCCTGCGCTCGGCAGCTGGCCACGATTAGTGCCCTTGGGGGGGTGGAGAAGTTTCCTTGTAACCTGTATGTCTGAAGCAATGCTTTCACTCCCCCCTAAGGACACACCGCAGCCTAGGAGACCATGGAACTGGATGTGAAATACAGCATCCGAAGGAGGCACTTCCTCTGATGAGGATGAAGTAACTCTCGGGGCCGCGGGGTGCGTGGGGGGGGCGCCGGCGGCGGGACCAGGCTCCTGACTGCGCTGCGGCCCGACTGCCTTCCAGCCGCGCGTCCGGGCGGCGGTGCCTGCCCCGCACGGCGCGGAGAGGACGCCCGCTGTGGCAGCCCTCCGCAGGGGCAGCGAGGGGCCAGGGCCCCCTCCATCCCGCAGCCCCGCCCCCAGCCCCCCATCCCGCAGTCCCGTCCCCCAGCCCCCTCCATCCTGCAGCCCCGCCCCGACAGTCCTCCTCCATCCCGCAGCCCCGCCCCTAGCCCCCCAGCCCCCATCCAGCCCCGCCCCGACAGCCCCCTCCATACTGCAGCCCCCAGCCCCCCAGCCCCCATCCCGCAGCCCCGCCCCGACAGCCCCTCCATCCTGCAGCCCCGCCCCCAGTCCCCCCATCCCGCAGCCCCACCCGCCAGCCCTCCCCTCCATCCCGCAGCCACGCCCCCCAGCCCCCCAGCCCCCATCCGCAGCCCCGCCCCGACAGCCCCCTCCATCCTGCAGCCCCGCCCCCAGTCCCCCATCCAGCCGCCCCGCCCGGCAGCCCCCCATCCGCAGCCCCGCCCCCCAGCTCCTGCCCCAGGCCCTGCTGTGAACACCGATGCTGCCGGGACTCACCCGGGGACACTCTGTCCTCCCTTTTCAGGTAATAAACGTGACTGGGGTCACTCCTCAGATGGGGGGCGGGCCTCAAAGCCCGTGTCTCAGGCTCTGCCAAGCTGCCCCGGCCCAAGTGAAATCTCCCGAAGAAGACAGAAAAATTAGCTCGACCGAAGAAAGCCAGGAAAGCCTTGGTTGTTTTTCCGAGCCGCTGAACTCCGAGGCCGCACCCCCGCCACCCCCACTCTGGCTCCGCTAGCCGTGCAGGGCCGACGCGGGCAGGGGCGGGCGGCGCAGAAGCAGAGCGGGGCTGGCGCCCCCCGCGGCTGCTGTGCTGAGTAGCTAGACGCTTATTTCATTTAAATGTATTTTGTTTGTGTTTTCTAAAGAGTTCAATTTTTATTTTTTATTTTTTTAAGTTTATTTGTTTTGAGAGGGAGGGAGAGAGTGTGCAGGAGGCGCCGAGCGGGCGAGGCGGAGAGACAGTCCCAAGCAGGCTCCAGCTGCCAGCGCAGAGCCTGACCCGGGGCTCCAGCGTGCCCACGGAGGGATCGCGACTAGAGCCGAAATCAAGAGCCCGGCGCCGACCAGGCTGAGCCACCCAGGCCCCTAAACGTGTCTTACATCCGCAGACGTTTGTTCTCTCACAGTCCCGGAGCCGGAAGCCGAGGTCAAGGTGTCACAGGGCCGTGTTCCTTGTGAAGCCCGGCGCTTCGGGGGCTGCGGGCACTCCTTGGCGGTCGCTGGGCCTGTGGCCACATCCCTGCAGGGGCCGCCTCCATGTCACGTGGCCTCCTCCGTGCATCCGTATCAAGTCTCCCGCGTCCCCTCGGGAGGACGTCGAGGACACCTGGACAATCCAGACTCGTCCCGAGAAACTTGACCTCATGGCATCTTTTGCTGTAAAGGTCACAGCCGCTTGCTTGCTGTGTTAAGCTGACATCTGAGCATCTGCAGGTTAGGATGTGGGTGCACTTCCAGGCGCCGCCGTTCCCCCCGCTCCACCACCCCTCGCAGTGACGTGGGGGTCACCGCGCTTCTGCTCAGCCCAGGTCGTCATCCTTGAGTCTGCACGAGGCCGAGCCTCCAAACCTGGGTGTGAAATCGCGGGGACATCACTCCTCACTACACACCCGACTGAGCCCCGATGCTGCACCGGGAGGCGGGGACCCCATTCCTGTCCCTGGGACCTGCTGGGCTGTGCTGGTCATGCCAGAAAGGTGCACCCCTGCCCCCTCAACCTCTCAACACCACCTGCCTGGGGTTCTGACTCGGCCACCAAACCCCTGTCCTCACAGGGCAGCGACAGTGACCAGTGCACTAGACAGTGCCCCCTGCAAAGCCACCAGGACCCAGTTACCCGCTCCCCCCCGCCAAGTCCGTGCCCACCAGCAAAGCCATCTCCCCAGCCTGCCCCTGGGCCAGGAGAAGGTCTGGTTTGGGCCACTCTGTCCCCAAGCCACTGATCTCCCTCAGCTCCTGGGTCTGGAGGCTGGGTCCTGCACGACGGAAGAGCCCTCACCAGCAGACGATCATCTGCCTCCTGTCCTCAGAGGTTGGAGGCGTCTTTGGTGCCCACTGTGCCGCCCATTCTGTGGGCTCCTGACACCTGCCAGGCAGCGGCTCACCAGGATCTGTGTCGTGCACCTAACCCCTCCCCCCGGAGCAGTGCGATAAATGCCACAAGTGTGGCCCTTGAGTTAAAGTAGATTTACCCTTTTTCTGCAACAAAAGAGCCCCGTTCGAAATGCCTACTGTGTGCTGGGAATTGTGCATTCTCTGCACTGTGCGCCTGGGCCACCGGAGGGGAGAGACACTGCACTGGAGTGGCGCCACGGCCCCGCAGTCCTGGGAGCCCGCCGCGGGCCAGATCATCACGCGAGCCGGACGCTCAGACTTGGGAAGGAGCGGCCACGTCCCGAGCGAGAAAGTCACAAGTGGGGGTGTGGCCCGGCCCTTCCAGGCCTGACCTGCCTGCCTGGTCCCGTGGACAGCCTCAAAGTCTTCCTGTGAGGGTTTGCAGCGCGTGGACCTCCTGAACCTGCCCGGCCTCTGCTCTGGGCCGGAGTTTAGGGCTGAATATGCCAGACTGGTGTCTTCTTGCAAAACATTAAGAGCGAGAACAGAGCAGAACGCGGGCCCCGGGCCCCAGGGCTGCCGTGCGCACGTCTGTGGGGCCCTGAGCGGCCTGTGGCAGCGGGGACCATGTTGCGATTCTAAAGCTGCACTTGCCCTGCCCGTGGAGACGGTCCTCTCTTACTCCATGGTGCCCGCCAGCTGCCACCTGTCATACCCCTCAAGGTTCCACTTGTAAGGACAACACCCCTTCGAGACCCAGGCCAGCTTTGGAATTGAAGGCCTGTGTCGTCACAACTCGGAATGCACGTGAAGTGCTATTAATTTCCACTCCATCCACGTTCATCTCCCCTAAGACACTAGCCGAGACCCATAAGTCATGATTATTACGACGAGCCGACGAGCTGCAGGGCCCGCCTCCGAGTTCTCTGCAGCAAGAAGAAGAGATGGTGCTCTCCGTCTCATCCGTCTTTTAATTGCCCTTTCCAAGGACAGGGGTTATAACCAGACCCTGCCGATAGTGATAGCATCGACGTGCGCCCGGTTCCGTCTTGCTGTCCACGGCTGCAACACCATGCAGGGCCGACGGGCTTGCCGCGTTCACTTAGGGGACGTGTGTGTGTTTCCAGCTGTCCACGGCGTGTCCGCTGTGGCTCCGAGCACCGCCCTTCTCCAGCCTGCGCCAGGCGCGGGGGTTACTCACGCCAGCAGAGCTGTTTCTCAGCAGCGAGAACAGGCTGTCTGCCTTTGCAGAGCACGGGGCCCGCAGACACGGGCCCTGCGCTCCCTTCCTGTTCCCTCCTTCCTCCCCCTCCGCCTCCTTACTGGGATCCCAGGTATCGAGCCTACGTGCTTATTGCAGAAAGAAATTCAGAAAGAATTTCTACAATTCAGAAAGAAAACAGAGCTTAAGGTTCAAAGCGCAATCTCCCTGCTCTTCCGTGTCTCCTACTCCCTGAACAAACGCCGTTAGCGGGTCTCGTCCGTGTCTGCACAAATACACACGCTCCTCTTTGTAGCTGCTTTTATTGAGATACAGTACAGCCAGGAAAGGCGTATGATTCAGTGGTTTGTAGTCTGTTCTCAGAGACAGGCCACTGTCCCCTCCGTCAGTCTTGGAACATTCCATCCGCTCAGGGAGAACCATCGGCCTATCCAGCATCCTGCCTCTGCCCTACGTGAACTTTTTTTTTTTTTCCTACTTTCTGTCTATAGATTTCCCAGTTCCAGACATTTCCCACGATGTGTGGCCTTTGTGCCAGGCTTCTCTCACTGAGTGTCATGTTTTCAAGGGGCACCTGTATTTTAGTGTGTGGGGGCTTCGTTCCTTTCTGGCTGAGTACTAGCCCCCCGTACAGGTAGACCACACTGCGTCGATGCATCAGGTGTGTGCAAATACCCACATTTCTTTATCTGTGCAAATATTTTATTTATTTATTTATTTATTTATTTATTTATTTATTTATTATTCAAATCCCCAGTGTGGGGTTTGAACTCACACGGCCCTAGAACTTGGCCCAGGAAGGTGTTTTCCAGGAAGTGAAATGTGCCAGTTACCCTCACCACAGCCATGATAAAGGTCAGAGGGCCGTGCTCATTCCTGAGCCTGGAAGGTTTGCCAGATGGCATCTGGGACCCCCTTGGGTGCCGGCTGGGCTGTGGCGACCCCCCAGGGTGTGCATCCTGGGTGCCTTCTGGTTAGACACAGCCAGGCTGTTTCTCATTTTGCCTCTCTTGCCAGAGCTGGGAGGACTGGCATCACTTTCTAAATATGGTATAAGGTTCCCGTCTGACCTAGTTATACAGGAAAGGGAGAGAAGAGACATGGGAGTTTTGAGCGATTCCATGAACACCCTGAGGCCGCCATGTCTGCCAGGCCGATCCTAGTTGCACCACTGACTTGGGAGGCCCCCCTTCCTCCAAGGACCCGCGCCCCACTTAGCAGGCAGTCCTTAGCTGTGACCGTCCAGGCCGCTGTTGCCTGGCTGGGAGAGGGGAGCCAGCAGGCCGCCCCAGGCCACCCCCGGGTCCTCCTCCCACACCAGCCTGGGACTTCCCGGGGACCCCGGCGCCCTGGTGCAGGCCCCTGGCAGCCGGGCCGGCCAGGGCCAGCCGCGCAGTCGGCACGGCTGTGACGCTGCCCCGCCGAGCAGGCTCCTTGAGGACAAAGCAGCCCCCACGGCTTCCTCTCCCCGGCCCCGGTGGTGGCTGCTGTGGACCGGACTGGGGAGGGGCCCCCGCGGGCTGGTGCCTGCACGCACTCGTCCAGCCTGGCGCTGTCGCCCGGCTCAGCCTTGGAGCCTCTGTGTCCCAGGCCTGTGTGACCAGGCTCCTCCAGCTGGTGGCTTGTGGTAGCAGAGACGGCCCTTTCACGGCCCCGGGGGGCAGGGCCAACCCCCCTCTGAAGGCTCTGGGTGTGGACACCCGTGCGGCCCCTCGCCTGGCTCCTGGGGCGCTGGTGTCCCCTCGCACTCCTGGGCTCACAGCCGCCGTCTCTCCCGCCTCTGGCGTCTCTGCCTCTGCGCGTCCTGGTGTCTCTGTTTTCTTTCCTTACAGTGACCCCAGTCGCTGGTTTGGAACACAGCGTTCACCTTTACCCAACTATGTCCTTAGCCTAAGTTCCAGAAATGACACTGGTGGACTTGGCTCGTGTTGTCCCATTGGCCTTGGAAAGCTGTGCTTCTAACTGCAGAGCCCAGGGGTCAGGCTCCCGCCAACTGTCCCCAACTCATTAGCTGTTCCCTCCCTCCTTCGCCTCCTGCGCCCCTCCCCCTTCTCCTTCTTCCTTTCCTCTCCCCCTCCTTCTCCCCTCCCCCACTTCTCCCCTCCCTTCCCTCTCCCCTCCCCCACTTCTCCCTCCCTTCCCTCTCCCTCCCCCACTTCTCCCTCCCTTCCCTCTCCCCTCCCCCACTTCTCCCCTCCTTCCCTCTCCCCTCCCCCTTCTCCCCTCCCTTCCCTCTCCCATCCCCACTTCTCCCCTCCCTTCCCTCTCCCCTCCCCCCGTCTCCCCCTCCCTTCCCTCTCCCCTCCCCCCACTTCTCCCTCCCCCTCCTGCTTCTCCTCCAGTCCTTTATTTTTCTTCTTTTCCTTCAACTTTGCAAGGCTGAGAAGTAAAAATATCAATTCATTGTTTTATTTGACTATTTTTTAAATTTTTTTGGTAAAATACTTTGCATTCTTTATCCATTTTTCCCTATTGAGGTATTTAGGAAGTTTTTTTCATTAATTTGAGACAGTTTCTGTCTGTAAAGAATGTCAACCCCTTTGTCCTTCACATCCATTGTAGGTATTTTCCCCTGGTTGCGACAAACTTTCTCCAGGTGTGAAATTCCAGGAGAAGTTTCTGGCATGAATCCTTTTAGAGGGGACATTAGGTGACATAATGAACATGAATGTCTTTTATTGCAGTTTTCAAACAATATAGATATACTCTTCAGATGGATATTTTTTATATTGACCCTCTATAAAGTCTGGCGGCATAAGACTAAATCATAAATAAGTGAAGACATTTTTACAGGAAACAAGGACATTGAAGTCTGTGTACATGGCTTTTTTCCCCACATTATTTTAAATTATAAAAGTAATAGACAAAAAGTAAAAATATTAAAGCAGTGTGGACTGATATTAAATAAGGAAGCAAAGCTCCCCACACCACTACCACTCTCGGGACGGAGCCATATGAACGGTTTATGTTTTCGGATCTTATTGCTGCCACCATAATTCTAAATAAAATGCTTCTACTTCTGTTTCTGCATTTGTCGATTTTAAACAATTTCCATTTGACTTTTCAGTATGACCGAGAAGTCTAAGTCATTTCCACTTTCTACATTCTCCCCTTAATTTTGTTACATTACTTTTCACTCTCCCGTTTTTTCATCAATGGCTTAGAATTATGTGCACAGATCTCTATTTCTGGGACCAGCCTTGAACACGATCTCAGCGCTCCCTTCTTCGTCAGGCGAACTGGTGAGAGCTCCTCTGCTCCATGTCATTTCTCCCCACGCCAACCCATGTCAATGATTCTCTTACACCTAGATTGTTCAGAAGTTGTTTCTCCACAAAAGGTCATGAGCACCTGCTAAATGGCAGGCACTGTTGTAGGCAGCAGACAATACTGACAGAATCCCTAGACTTACAGAGCTCACTTTCCTTTGGGGAGACAGACAATGAACAAAGGCAATAAGTAAAATCTACAATGTATTAAGTGGGAGGAGCTATGGGAATAGAAGGAAGGGAGGTGAGGAGTTGCCATTCAATAAATGGCCAGGGAAGAACTTATAACATTTATTCTCTGTTCTAAATCTGTAACTATGTCTCCTCTATAAATGCCAGTATGTTTAGTCTATAATTCTAAAGCTAGTAAACATATAGTATGGCTTCATAAATATTATTCCTTTCCGTACTGAGGAAGGAAATGAAATTTTATACGACTAGGTACAGCTGCCGGCAGGGATGGTGATCCAGGAGCTGATGTTAAAATGCATATGTACTTTTTACATTCTATCAGTTGCCCAAATCACGTCATGATATTTTATCTGAGCCCATGACACTCTTCTATAACTCTTTGTTTATCTTGGGATTGCTAATTGCCTTTATGTTTTCATAGTGATGGAACAAGTATGCTTTCCTCACCACATCAGGAAGATCATCCAGCTTCTTCATTGCACTATTCTGAATGGCTAATTCGTACCAGCTGCTTTCCAAGCTCTCAGACTAGAATTTATTTTCATACTGCACACTTGGGTTAATGCAACTGACTTCTGGACCCCAGCTCTTTCTTTTTCTTAAAGTTCTTTTGTTGCTGTTGGTGGCTATATTGGAGTACATCCTCAAGCAAATTTTTCTGAGAGCACAAAAGGTGATGCAAGAAGTAAATTTCCCCCAAAATTGCATACCTGAAAATTCACCCTCAGATATAATTGCTGGTTTTTCTGGGCATAGATTCTGAATTCAAAATACTTTCCTCACAGGAGTGCCTGGCTGGCTCAATTAGTAGAGCACACAACTCTTGACCTCAGGGTTGGGAGTTCAAGCCCCATCTTGGGCATACAGATTTTTGTTTTTTTGTTTTGTTTTGTTTTGTTTTTACTTAAAAAACAACAAACAAACAAAAATTAAGAGTTCTTTGGGGTGCCTGGGCGGCTCAGTCAACTAAGTGTCTGACTTTGGCTCAGATCTGACACTCATCAGATCGAGCCCTGCACTGTGTGTGGAGCCTGCTTAAGGTTCTCTCTCTCTTCTACGTTTGCGCCACCCCGATCATGCAGGCGTGCATGTGCGTGCACTCTCTCTAAAAAAATTAAATTAAATTAAATTAATACTCTCCTCATGACTCTAAAGCTCAGCTTCGTTGTAGCTGATGAGCTTGCTGCCGACAAGTGGTTAACTTGTCTTTTCCTTTTCTAAGTGCTCTAGCGATCTCTCCGTAATCCTTGATATCCTAGGATTCCACAAGACTGGTACTGAGTCCGAGTCTCCTTTTTGGGTGGAGGAATCAGGATCTCATAGGACCGATAGGGTTGGATGGGCAGAACCATGCGTGCAGGTTGCTGTCAGAGGAGCTGTGTAAGGTCAACAAATTCATACTAAAGTATGAGTGACTGATAGGCTGACAGATGCAGGGAGAGGTGACGAGATAGTAGAGATGTGGTAAAAGAGAGTTATAAGGTTCAAGGAAACTGACTATTTTTTGGTATCTGTGTGGACCTATTCTGTGTAGGGAGTCCCTCCTTTCACCTTACCCCTTGCCTGTCCCCAGCACCCCAGCACAGCCACGCACAGAATGAGAGTCAGTGGTCTGGCACCCTAGTTCTAGAGGCATGCCAGCCAGCCACGACTGAATCACAAAGCCTGTGATGAAGGGGAGCTCAGACCATGAGGTCAAGGGGTCCCGTCACCCCTGGGATCTGGGTGTGGACTGGACACCTTGCCTCGTGGTGCAGGCCCAGCCTGGCCGAAGACAGACGGGAAATTTCCCCACGCTGGGTGGAGGCCCGTGCCCCGGCCCGTCTCTGCAGGCAGCTGAGCCGGCTGGCTCGGTGCTGCCCACACCGGTGCCTGGAGGCCAGCTCAGCCTCGGGGTCCAGCCCGGGCCTCAGAGCCTGAGCCAGGGCCAGGCAGTGCCAGCACGGCGGGCAGGACGGTGTGCGTGGCTGGCCTCCCTCCCGTGCCCGCCGCTCCTCCACAGAGGGCAGACATGCGCACCTCCCAGCTAGGCTTGGGGCTTCTGGGCAGGCTGATGCCCTGGGGGGGGCGCGGTCCCAGCCCGGACGTGTGGCCACCACCTCCTGCAGGAAAGCCGGTCCTCTCCCCAGCTGTTCCCAGGTGAGGGGGTGTCCCTGATCAGGGCCCGAGGCAGGGGGGTAGCCAGGGCCAGGGACAAACCAGGGGTGGTGTCTGTGGCCCTGGCCGTAACCGTCACCCCCCCGCAGGCCAGGGCGCGTGTCCTGGGGCCTGTGCTTGTGGAAGGAGCTGACGCTGTTTGTTCTGAAAGAAACTGGCTGGACTTGCCTCTTCCCCAGGGCTGAGGCCTCTGGGAGTTACGCTGGGCACAGCGCCTTCTCCGCGGCCGCAGGGCCTGAGCTGGGTCTTCCGGGAAGAGAGCGGGGCCCTCACAGGTCGGGGCCACAGTCCACACCCTGGAGCGGACCTCAGCCATCGAAGGCATGGAGCGCACATCCACGCCACAGTGCAGACGGGCCTCAGAGCGATGCCGAGGAAGGGAGCCAGACACCCAAGGTCCATGAAGGACCCCTTTTACTCAAAACGCCCAGGACAGGTAAATCCATGGGGTGGAAAGCAGACCGGCCGTTAGGAGGAGCTGATGGGAGGAGGCGTAAAAGGTACACTGAGGCACTTGACGATTTTCCGAGAGTTTGAGCCGGCATCAGCTTGAACATGGCAGCACTGAACTAAAAGTGGCTGAGAGCCCCCCACCCGCCAGGAGCCGGGGAGGGGTCTGCAGGGAGGCCAGGAGCAAAGCAAGGCAGCGGCTGGACCGTGGCTGAAGCATCCGCCTTCTCCGTGAAGGCCGGGGTGGCTGTTCTCGAGTTTCATCTTCTCGGGCTCAAGTGCGTGACTGGGGCTTGGGCTCTGGTTTGCTTGTGCGAGCTGCCAGGGCAGGACGGCCACCCCAGCCTAGTGGCCTTGCTTCATCACTGTAACAGGGGAGTGGGGGGGCGGATGCTCACTGGGCCCAGGGGCTCCCCCGTGGCTGATGAAAATGCTGTGGAATGAGGTACAGGGAGGGGTCACACAGCTTTGTGAATGTGCGAAGTGCTACTGCATTGGACGCTTTAAAAGGTTAAAATGCTTAACTTTATGTTACATGAATTCCACCTCAATTAGAAAAAGTCTCGGCACACCTGGCTGGCTCAGGTGGTTAAGCATCTGACTCTTGATCTTGGCCCAGGTCATGATCTCACAGTTCGTGGGATCGAGCCCCGTGATGGGCTCTGTGCTGCCAGCAGGGAGCCTGCTTGGAATTCTGTCTCTCCCTCTCTCTGCCCCTCCTGCCCCCAAAATAAATTAATAAACATTAAAAGAAAACCCTTATATATCTCAGCCATGGGCTTGGGACAAACCTCGGGGCCTTGGGGTTGCAGGACAGTGGGTGTGAGGGGGAGGGGCAGCCATGGCTTGCGGAGAGGGCCGAAGCGGCCAGCATGCCTGGGCCCCGCAGCCTTGGGGGCAGCTGCTGCCGAGGCCTGTGGGCTCATCAGAGCTCCAGCGTGCATCCTTGTGAGGGGCCAGGGCTCAGCTGCAGGGTCTGGACACATGTCTCAGGAGCCACACTGCAGGGCCCCACTTGGGCGCAGTGGGGCCGAGACCCTGGGAGCCCTCATCCCTGTGGCTGGGGGGGACCCGCTCCTGGGCCAGAGGAAGGACGGGCGAGGGCATTAGGGTCAGAGGCTGAGGCCACACAGCCGGCTCTTTCCGCCCTGGACAGGGCTGGAGAAGGCGCTGCTGCTGATATGAACCAAAAGCCCTTCGGGCCCGTCATCGCCTTCCCAGGAATCTGCCCAGGGAAGCCGGCAGAGGCGCGCGCTCGGTGATTCGCAGGCAAAGCGCCCTCGAAGCTTCTGCGCAGCACGGAAAAGCAGGCAGTCTGTGCGCCCACTGACAGGGAGCATGGCTGGCACTTCCGTGTGACAGGATTGGGCAAACGTTAACATACTAAGACACGTCAATTATCAAGGTGCCCACAAAACACCCCGTGAAAAAGTCCGTGGATACTCTCAAGTGTCTGCTGTGGCCATGCAGCATCGCAGACTGAGGGCGGCCGTGGCTCCCTATCCGTGGGACGTGTCCCAGTGCACAAGCATCATCCAGGACAAAAGACCTTTGGTCGACGTGGGATTGCTCGGGGACCTGCAGGGCCCAGCCAGGCAGCGGGTCTCAGGGGACATCGGAGGACGGGAGGAGTGCTGTGGAGGTGGCTTCAGATGCAGGCGCCTGGCCAGGGCCTGGGGGCCGCTGGCATCGGGGCAGAGGAGCCAGGGAGGAGGGAGCGCGCAGCGAGGTGACTAGCAAGACCCCAGGCGAGCTCCCGACTCCGCGTTGCACTGGGCAGATCTTGGTCGTCGAACGGAAGGCAGAGCACGAGCCTGCCTGACCCGCCGTCCCACAGGTGTGCCAGGGGCTCTGGGCCAAAACAGACGGGCCTGGGGGCCACCCCGTGTGAAGGTGCTGGCAGTGGGCAGGGTGCCCCGATTTCTGGCTTGTACGGCAGGATGGGGTGGTTCGGCCGTGGCTGAGACGTCCAGGCAGTTCAGCGGGAGGATGGGAATGATGAGCTCGGGCTTAGACAGGACGGAGGTCGGGAGGAGGTCGGGGGGCCCCAGCGACCGCTGCCCCAGGCCCTGATCTCAACACCCCGCATTCTTACCCTGCCGGGAAGACCATACACGTGTGGTTAAGGATCTGGAAATGAGCGTATCCTGATCGTCCAGATGGGCCCTTAAAGCAATCGTGTGTCCTGGGAGAGGAGCAGAGTGAGACTTGATCCAGAAAGAAGACAGGCAGAGACCGGAGCGGGAGGAGCCAGCAGTTTCCAGAAGCGGGAAGATGCAAGGGGCAGGTCACTTCCCGCCTCTTCCGGGGGGGCGACCTTGCAGACACCGTCACTTCAGCCCAGTGATGCCGATTCTGGATTCTGGCCTGGGGACTGTGAGAAAGTACCTTCATGTGGTCTTAAGTCACCCAGGCTGTGGTCACGAGCTGCGGCTGCCCCAGCGCATTCACACAGGGAGACCCAGACCTGGGAGCTGCTGGCGCGGGGCCCGCGTGTGCCCGGGGCATCGCGGGGTGCTCCCGCACAGATGGCCCGAGACGCCCATTTGTTTGGGAGGCGACCCCAGGGGAGCGGGAACTCGAGCCGGGAAAGGGCAGGACGTGGGAGTATGCACGTCGCCGGCCGTGGTGCAGGATGAAGCCGGGTGTCTACGCACCAGCACCCCCCGCCACGGAGCTAATGCCCAGCTCCCGGTCCGTCCCATGCGCAGGCTGAGGCAGTGCCCGCGGCCAGAGTCATTCTAGGGAAGGGGTCTCGTACAAGAGCCGAGGGGTGTTGGGCGTGCAGAGTGCGTCTGCCTCCGTGAGAGGACGGCGCGGATCACTGAGTGCAGTGGACAAAGACGGCGAGTCTCTGTGGGGGGCCAGGAGCAGGGCCAGGGAGGGAGAGCACCCAGGGGCCCAGTGGGAAGGCGGGTAGAGGCTGAGGGGGCCGGGGCTGCGGGGACGGTGGGGAGCGAGTCAAGCTCACTTCCTGTGTCTGAATCCCAGCTTGGACCCCACCAGCCGGTGGCCCTGGAAGTGCTGTTCGCCCAGGTTCACCTTCCTTATCTGTGAAATGGGATGACTATAACGCCCGCCCTGCAGGCCGCCAGTGGGAACTGGCCCGTGATGCCCGGCGCAGGGCGCATGCTTGGGAAACATCTGTCCTTGCTCCTTTTCATCTCCATTTCCCGTGATGAGATTATTGCAGATTCACGGGCCGCCGTAAGAAGTAACGCAGTTTCCCCCAACAACTGCGACTCACTCTGGGCCGCTGGCGGGGCTCCCCCGAGATGGAGCCTGGGCACAGAGCATTTCCGCCACCAGGGGTGTCCCGGCAGCCGTCCTGTGCAGCCACAGTGCTCCCCGACCTCCACCCCTCCCCCTTACCCTGGGGCCACGAACACGGTCCCTGTTTCTATAATTTGTCATTTTGAGAATGCTGTATCAATGCAATCATCTGGTGTGTAAACTTGGTGTGTTTTTTCTCCACTTAGCAGAATGTTCTGGAAGTCCATCCAGGTTGTTGCGTGTACGGACAGTCCCTTCCTTTCCACTGCTAAGGAGCACCCACGTGTGGGTGGGCTCTAGCTGGTCTGAGCACCTGCCCGTTGGAGGACATCCGGGCTGTTTATCGTGAGTAAAGCAGACATGAACATTTGTGTTTCGGGTTTGCATGAATGTACCTTTCTGTTCTCTGAGATAAGGTCCAGGGGTGCGATTGCCAGGTTGTTTAGTGGTTGCAGGTTTAGCTTTTAAAGAAACCACCCAACTGTTTTCTGAAGTGACTGCACCATTTTATATTCCCGCCAGCGGTGCCTGAGGGATCCAGCGTCCCCGTCTACATCAACAGGTGGTGTCACTGTTTTTTATTTTAGCGACTTTGATGGGAGTGTAATGGGGTCTCATTGTGATTTTAATCTGCGTTTCTTTAATGAACGAGTGTGGTTTTTTTTTTTAATGTTTTTTTATTTATTTCTAGGAGAGAGAGAGAGACAGCGTGAGCAGGAAGGGTCAGAGAGAGAGGGAGACACAGACTGAAATAGGCTCCAGGCTCTGAGCTGGCAGTCAGCACAGAGCCCGACGCGGGGCTCGAACCCGCGAACCGCGAGATCATGACCTAAGTGAAAGTCGGACGCTTAACCGACTAAGCCACCCAGGCGCCCCGATCGAGTGTGTTTTTATCTTTTATGTGATTAATTGCCACCTGTTGGGGCGCCTGGGTGGCTGAGTCGGTTCAGCATCCGACTTCGGCTCAGGTCATGATTTCACAGTTTGTGGGTTCAAGCCCCGCGTCAGGCTCTGTGCTGACAGCTCAGATCCTGGAGCCTGCTTCAGATTCTGTATCTCCCTCTCTCTCTGACCCTCCCCTGATCACACTGTCTCTATCTCTCTCTCAAAAATAAATTAAAAACATTAAAAAACATTTAATTGCCACCTGTAAACTCTCTGCTGAATGTTCTTCATGTCAGTTCATCTCCTAATTAAATATTTGTGTTCTTACTGTTGACTTTTGAGAGTTCTTTATGTAATCTAGTTACTAGTCCTCTGTCAAATTTTCTATTTACAAATATTTTCTCTTAGACTGTAGCTTATCTTTACGTCTTCTTCCCAGGACCTTTTGTGCAGCAGAACTTTATGTTCACATGAAAAACCTGTACACAAATGTTTGTAGCAGCTTAATTCATGGAATGGCCCCACACAGGAAACTGCCCAGATGTCTTTCAACACGTAGTTACTTAAGCAAAATGTGTTTCTTTCTTTCTTTCTTTCTTTCTTTCTTCCTTCCTTCCTTCCTTCCTTCCTTCCTTCCTTCCTTCCTTCCTTCCTTTCTTTCTTTCTTTCTTCCTTTCTTTCAACACTTGTCAAGCCAGTGACACCTGTTGCCTACCTCCAGGGAGTACTCCCGTCTGAGTACTTCTGCCCCCTGCGTCTTGGTATCAGAGATGCAAAGGAAAGCACAACACAGACAAGCACTGAGTGAAACACTGCTTTCCTCGCACAGAGATGAGACTCACGAAAAGCTGCTTTCATAGAGGGCATCAGCGCCCTCAGGGCCAGCAGGCTCCTCATGGTAGTTGGTGCAGGGCCATGGCCTGCATGCACCCTTCCGGTGCTGCCTCACATGGACCCTGTCCCCTCCCTGCAGGTGACAGAGAGAGCAGTGGGCTTGGCCAGGTGCTGTATGATGCACACACCTAAGCAGAACAGAGGAGGGCACATCAATCTGAAACAAGGAAAGATATCCACACAAGGTGTCAAGTCCAGCACAGGCTTTGTGGGATCTTAGCCTCTTGATAAGGACATGTTCCGGGCTCAGTGCTCCTTCCTATGCAGCCAAGTGCACGGCAAGGCCGTCTTTCCCAACATTTTCTGACTAAGCCCAGTTAACTCATGTTTTCCTTTTATGGATTGTGCTTTTGTATCAAGTCTGAGAATTCCTGTTTTTTTTTCCTAAAAATTTTGTACTTTTACATTCCACACAAAGTCCATGAGACATTTTGAGTTAATTTTTATATAAAGTGTGAGACTTGGGTGGACGTTCGTGTTTTTGCATTCATGTTGTACATGAAAAAGCATTTTCTATGCATTTAATGCTATGACTTTTCCTCTCAGCACAGCATTAGCTGTATCCTCAAATGTCAATATGTTGTCTTTTTGTCTTCATTCAGTTAATTTCTTTTTTTTTTTAATTTCACTCAAGACTTCTTTGACTCATGGAATTATTTTCTTTAATTTCCAAGTGTTTGAAGATTTTTCTGTTATTGGATACTAGTTGGATTCCATTTTGGTCAGACAACACAGTCTTTCTGATTTTGATTCTTTTAAATTTATTGAGATCTGTTTTATGTCCTAGATTACATGGTCTATATTGATACATGTTTCATGGATATTTGGAAAGAATGTGTACAATGCCATTGTTGTGTGGAACATTCCATAAATGTCAGTGAGACCCTAATTGGATTGAATTGTTGGTTGATGGTGTGATTGAATTCTCCTGGGTTTTTGCTGGTTTTCTAAGCATTTCAACAATTGTTGAGAAATGCTCTACTCTAATTTTAGTTTTTTTTCTATTTTTCCTCTCAATTCCATCACTCTTGGTTTCACATATTTTTGTAGCTGTTTTTGGTGCAAACACATTTAGCATTGCTATGTCTTCTTTTTATCATTATATAATGTCCCTTTCTGTCTCTGGTAATTTTCTTGCTCTGAGGTCTATTTTATCTAACATTAATAAAACCAATTCTTCTTTATTAAGATTCATGTTTCTTAATGTATTCAGAGCATTTACATTTAATGTAGTTTTTAATATATTAGGGCTTGAGTCTGTCATTTTATGTTTGTTTTCAATTTATTCCTTCTACTTTTTAGTTCTCTTTTTTATACTTCTGTCTTTCTGTGGGTTACTGGAGCACATTTTAGAATTCCATTTTTGAGTTAACTATTGTATTTAGATGGTTGTAACTTCTAAATTTTCTTTTTTTATTGTTTTTTGTTTAGGGACCTGCCTTTAGCCATTTAGCCTTTCAGGGTAGATGTGCAGGTGACAGATTCTCTTAGCTGTCTTTCCTCTAGGAATGTCTTTATTTCCCTTTTATTCCTGAAGGACATTTTTACTGAATGAAGGATTCTGGGTTGACAGTTCTTTTCTTTTAGCATCTTAAGTAATTTTTGTCACTTTCTTCTGGCTTCTGTGGTTTCTCTTTTTAAAAAAAGGTTTTTTTCCTGTTTGAGATTCACTAAGTTTATTGAATCTAGTTTGCGTCTTTTGCCAAATCTGGGGAGTTTTCAGCCATTATTTTTCCGAGTACTTTTTCAGCCATATCCTCATTCTCTTCCTCCTGGGACTCCAATAACATGAATGGTATATCTTTTGTTACAATTCTACATGTCCCTGAAGCTCTGTTCATTAAAAAAAAATTATCTCTCTTTTTAGGTTGAGTAGTTTTTATTGTTAAATCTTCAAGTTCACTGATTACTTCCTCTGACTCCTCCACACTTTGGTAGAGCCCATCCATTGAGTTTTTTATATCTGTTATATTTTTATTTTAAAAATTTCAATTTTCTTCCTCTTTATATATTCTATTTCTTTGCTGAAACCTTCTATTTTATTTCCTGATACTTTCTACCTTTTCATTTGTTTCAAGCATATTTGTAATTGTTCGCTGAAACATTCTTATGATGGCTCCTTTAAAATATCCATCAGATAATTCTAACATGTCAGCATCTCAGAGTGTTGGCATCTATTAGTGATTTTTTTCTCATGCAGTTTGTGATGTTCCTGGTTCCTGGTATGACAAGTGACTTTCATTTGAAACTTGGATGTTTTTATTATGTTCTAAGAATCTTACTTAAACTTTCTGTTGCAGTTGGCATCCTTGGCATGGCTGTGGCGGGGAAGGGAAAGGTATCACCTCATTCACACCTAGTGGGGGGACACTTCATTACTGCTGGGTAGGGGTGGGAGTTCTGGTTGCCCATGAAACTTCCACTAATACCTCCCTGGCTGGATGGGACTGCTCATTACTGTCCCCATATGGCCTCTGTGGGTCCCCTAGCCTCATTACAGTTGGGCGGTAGAGAAGGCTCTTACTCCCCACCTGGCCTCCTCTGACACCACCTTATTGGGGCACCTCCTTACAGCCTCTTGAGGAGAGGAGTCTAGGCCCTCCACTCAGTCTTTGCTGGCATGGGTGGTGTAGGACCATAGGTTTTCTGAAGTATTTGGTTGGAAAAAACAATTATAGTCTAAAAGTTCTCTGTCTTAGTAACATATTCCTTTCCCTGTTCTTTGGCTAGACAGAGTAGAGATTTTTTCCCCCCAAAAAATCTGTACCATTGACGCTTCTGGACTGCCATCATCATCAGTTCCAAGTCTGGGATATATGAGGCAAAATGAAAACCCAGGAAAGTCACCACTACGTAGTTCCTTGGGTCTCAAGATCCCTGGCTGCTCTTTTTTCTCCTTGACACTTTTCAGCCTCCTCATGTATGTTTTCCATATAAGACCCAGGGTTTTTAGTTGTACCTAGCAGGGTGGAAGGAAAAAAGTTCATCTACTCCATCTTCCCAGAAGCAGAAATCTCTTAACTGTTACTACTTTTTAAGAAAAAAATGAAGTGTACAAGTTCCAGTCATGGAAGAGCACATGTCTCCAAATGTCTTTCTGAAGAGACTAGATGGAAATACACCAAAAAGTTAACAGTGATGATATGTATACCATATGTACATATATATACATATACATGTAGTCTTTAAAATCAAATTGAAGCCTATCATACATATATACATATGATATATGTCTTTCCTGTAATTCTCACATTGTTTATTATAAGCAAGTACTATTTATAATTTTAAGAAAACAATAAAAATTTCCACTTTTAAAAATAAGCTGCTGGCAAATCAGTGATTGAGAGGATAAAGTTATGGACAAAAAATGAAGCAGAAAAGAGAGGGAAACAAAGGCAAAAAAATCATGATATAAGACCTTGAGAATTCAGTGGCTTATTAAAAAGGCATGCCATCTGAATCATAAGAGTCCCAGAAGATGAAGAGAGAGAAAAAAGGGCAGGTTTATGTGGGCAAATTATTTCCCAATCTTCCTAATCTGAGGAAGGACACAGACATCAAAATCCAAGAAGCACAGTTTCAACTCCCATTAGATTCAACAAAACCCAACTATCACCAAGGCATATCATTGTCAAACTCACAAAGGAATTTTCACAAGGAAAGAATTATGAATGCAGCAGGGAAAACAGTCCTTAACCTGTGAGGGAAGACAGATCAGGTTCGCCATAGACCCATCCACAGAAACCTGGCAGGCTGGAAAGGAGTGGCAGGATATATTTAATGTGCTGAATCAGAAAAATATACAGTCAAGAATTCTTGATCCAGCAAGACTGTCATTCAAAATAAAAGAGATAAAGAGTTTCTCAAACAAAAACTAAAGGAGCTTGTGACCCCTTGACCAGCCCAAAATCTCTGGGATGCAGCAAAGGTGGTAGATAGGGTAGTATATAGCCACCCAGGCCATCCTAAAGTAGGAAGAAAGTTCTCAAATACACAACCTAACAGCTAAAAGAACTGGAAAAAGAACAGCAAATAAATCCCAAAACCAGCAGAAGAAGGGAAATAATAATGATTATTGCAGAAATCAATGATATCAAAATAAAAAAAAAACCATTAGAACAGATCAATGAAACCAGGAGCTGATTCTTTGGGAGAATTAATAAAATTGATAAACCCCTACTCAGAAGAAAAAGGAAAGGACCCAAATAAATAAAATCACAAATGTAAGAGGAGAGATCACAACCAACACTGAAAAAATCCAAACAATAATAAGAGAATATTATGAGCATTATATGCCAACAAATTGGGCATCTGGAAGAAATGGACAAATTCCTAGAAATATATAAACTACCAAATATGGAACAGGAAGGAGTAGAAAAGTTGAACAGACCCATAACCAGTAAAGAAATTGAATTAGAAATAAAAAATCTCCTAATAAACAAAAGGCCAGACCCAGATGACTTTCCAGGGGAATTATACCAAGTATTTAAAGAAGAGTTAATACCTATTCTTTTGAAGCTATTCCAAAAAATAGAATTCTGTGAGGCCAGCATTACCTTAATTCCAAAACGAGACAAAGACCCCACTAAAAAAGGAGAACCACAATTTCCCTAATGAACACGAATGCAAAAATTCTCAACAAGATAGTAGCAAACCAGAACCAACAATACATTGAAAGAATTATTTACCATAATCAAGTGGGATTTATTCCTGGGATGGAGGGCTGGTTCAATACCTGCAAATCAATGTGATACATCACATTAATAAAAGAAAGGATAAGAGCCACATGATCCTCTCAATAGATGCTGAAAAGGTACTTAACGAAAGAGAGCATCCTTTCTTGATAAAAACCTGTAAGAAAGTAGGGATAGAGGGACACACCTCAAGATCGTAAAGGCCATATACAGAAAACCCACCACTAACATTATCCTCAATGGGGAAAAACTGAGAGCTTTCCCCGTAAGGTCAGGAACATGACAGGGATGTCTACTCTTGCCACTGTTATTCAACATAGTTGGAAGTCCTAGCCTCAATAGTCAGAAAACTAAAGAAATAAAATTGGCAAGGAGGAAGTCAAACTTTTGCTCTTCACAGATGACATGATACTCTATGTGGAAAACCCAAAAGTCTCCACCAAACAACTACTAGAATGGATACATGAATTCAGCAAAGTTGCATGATATAAAATCAATATACAGAAATCGGTGGCATTTCTATATACCAACAATGAAACAGCAGAAAGAGAAACCAAGGAATGGATTCCGTTTACAATTGGACCAAAAACCATAAAATACCTAGGAATAAACCTAACCAAAGAGGTGAAAAATCTATGCCCTGAAAACTAGAGAAAGCTTATGAAAGAAACTGAAGAAGGGATTAAAAAAAATTCCATACTCATAGATTGGAAGAACAAATATTGTTAAAATGTCAATACTACCCAAGGCAATCTACATATTCAATGCAATTCCTATCAAAATAACACCAGCATTCTTCACAGAGCTAGAACAAACAATCCTAAAATGTGTATGGAGCCAGAAAAAAACTCTGAATAGCCAAACGATCCTCAAAAAGAAAACCAAAGCTAGAGAGAAAGCTGGCCTCGTAGAATGAGTTTAGGAGTTTTCCTTCCATTTCTGTTTTTTGGAATAGCTTCAAAAGAATAAGTGTTAACTCTTCTTTAAATGTTTGGTAGAGTTCCCCTGGAAAGCCACCTGACCCTGGACTTTTTTTTTTTTTTTAATGTTTTATTTATTTTTGAGAGAGAGAGAAAGACAGTGTGAGCAGGGGAGGGTCAGAGAGAGAGGGAGACACAGAATCCAAAGACACAGCACAGAGCCTGACAGAAGGCTCAAACCCACGAACCATGAGATCATGACCTGAGCCAAAGTCAGACACTCAACCGACTGAGCCACTACACACCCCAATGGACTTTTGGTTTTTAGGAGACTTTTTATTCCTAATTCAAGCTATATTCCGGACTTCAAGCTATATTACAAAGCTGCAATCATCAAGATAGAATGGTACTGGCCCAAGAACAGACACATAGATCAACGGAAGAGAATAGAGAACCCAGAAATGGACCCACAAACATATGGCCAACTAGTTTTTGACAAAGCAGGAAAGAGTATCCAATGGAAAAAAGACCATCTCTTCAGCAAATGGTGTTGGGAAAACTGGACAGTGACATGCAGAAGAATGAACCTCACCAGTTTCTTACACCATACACAAAAATATATTCAAAATGGATGAAAGACTGAAACGTAAGACAGGAAGTCATCAAAATGCTAGAGGAGAAAACTAGCAACAACCTCTTCCACCTTGGCCGCAGCAGCTTCTTAGTTGACATGACTCCAGAGGCAGGGGAAACAAAAGCAGAAATGAACTATTGGGACCTGATCAAGATAAAAAGCTGCTGTACAGTGAAGAACAATCAGCAAAACTAAAAGGCAACCAACAGAATGGGAGAAGGTATCTGCAAATGACATATCAGATAAAGGGTTAGTATCCAAAATCTATAAAGAGCTTATCAAACTCAACACCCAAAAAGCAAGTAATCCAGTGAAGAAATGGGCAGAAAACATCAATAGACACTTTTCCAAAGAAGACATCCAGATGGCCAACAGACACGTTAAACGATGCTCAACATCACTCATCATCAGGGAAATACAAATCAAAACCACGATGAGATATCACCTCACACCTGTCAAAATGGCTAAAATTAACAACTCAGGCAACAACAGATGTTGGTGAGGATGCAGAGAATGAGGAACCCTTTTGCACTGCTCGTGGGGATGCAAACTGGTGCAGCCACTCTGGAAAACAGTATGAAGTTCTTCAAAAAATTAAAAATGGAACTACCCTACAATTCAGCAATTAGACTGCTAGGTATTTACCCAAAGGACACAGGAGTGCTGATTCAAAGGGACACATGCACCCCAGTGTTTATAGTAGCATTCCTGACAATAGCCAAAGTATGCAAAGAGCCCAAAGGTCTGTCCGTCAACTGACAAATGGTATATACATACACAAAAGGTGTATATATATATATGCATATATATATCTTACATCTTCTTAATCCACTTATTATATATATAATAAATATATATGTGATGGCATATTACTTGGCAATGAAAAGAATGAAACTTTGCCATTTGCAACAATGAGGATGGAACCGGAGGATATTGTGCTAAAGCAAAATAAGTCAGAGAAAGACAAATATCATATAATTTCACTCATATATGGAATTTAAGAAACAAAAGAGATGAAAATAGGGGAAGGGAAGCAAAAATAAAAAGAGAGAGGGAGACAAACCATAAAAGACTCTTAAATACAGAGAACAGACTGAAGGCTGCTGGAGGCGAGGCGGGTGGGGGAAGGGCTGAAGGGATGAGGGGCATTAGAGAGGACACTTGTTGGGATGCGCACTGGCTGTTATATGTAAGTGGTGAATCACTAAATTCTACTCCTGAAATCATTATTACACTATATGTTAACTAACTTGGATTTAAATTTCAAAAATACCAAGCACAAGCCATAAAGTAATAAGGGTAATAAACAAGTAAAATTTCAAAAATGAATAAATTAATGTAGTTCTACCAATGGTTTTGTGAAAAGAAAAGATTGATTTTCATTCATTACAGTTGTTGAAGATAGAATCTTAGATGTTAATTATGATGTGCCTGCATTTATATTTTAATGATTACTTGAATATACATATGTATTTAATTTAAATTAATAAGAAGTTATTTCATAGTTTTTTGGTTTGATTAAAAAAATAATAATGCACTGCTATTCCTGGTGCTACTACCCGCCAGGGACACCGAGTTCCAGAATCCTCAGGGAGACTTTCCCCACGCCCCATGCTTTGGGAGCACTGTAATCTTATATACAGGATCACTCCCAGTGTACAGATAGCCATTGTAGTTTGCAGAGTAGAATTTTCCGGCCCAGAGTAGCACCTTTGTCTCTAGGCCATTTAAAGCTGACCACATCGCATGAGTTCGTTGCTATAAACTGATAAGCCCCCAAATTTCAGCAGCTGAAAACAGTTTACCGCTCACTCACAAAACAGTCCAATGAAGGTTTGCTTGGTGGGGTAACTTCCTCCAGGTGGAGGCCTGGGGGCCCAGGCCCCTTCCAGCTTGTGGCTCTGCTGTCCCCTGAGCCTTGGAGACCTTGGATTCCAACCAGGGGAAGAGACTGAAGAAGGCATACATCATCTTAAAAGCTCAACCCGGAGGACACACATGTCACCTCTACTCCCACTCCATGGATGCGGCCACCCCAGGATGCAAGCGGAGAGCCTCTCCTGCAAATAGACCCCCCAGAGCAGCCGCTGCAGCCAGAACTGGATTATAGAATTGTATTGAAAGAAAGCCCAAGGCTCGTCAAGGGGCAAGGCTTCCGAGTTGCTCTGGCGGACCCCTCTCATGGCCCAGCCTCCTTTCCTTTGGGTCCACTCCTCACCGGGCAGTTTGGGGATGGACGCTGACCTGCCGAAGGACCCCATCCTCCTGGGATCACCATTCTTGGCTCGTGGCTGGTCGTGTGAGCCAACCCAGACCAATCTGAGATCTCCCTGGGGTTCTTAAGGTAGGCAGAAGTTGTGACAGTGGAAGGTATATGAATTGGCGGCCGTCGCACTGTGCTGGGTGCTGGGGGGTGGTGGGGCGTAAACACAAGGCACACAGGGCCTGTCTGGAGCTGCTTTCCATCCAGCAGGAGGGACAGGGTGGGGAGGGTGAGAGCTTCTTGCCCTCTGCAACCTCTATCATCCGTAGCATCCTGATGGAGTTGATGTGATGTCGTCCCCACTGTAAGACCCAGAGGCTTGGTGGCCTTTTCCCCAGATGGCAATGCCCATCTGGCCTCCAGACCTCCAGAACAGGTCTGCTATGGCCTGTGTGCAATCTGGAGCCACGGAGCCCCTGAAAACGAGCTGGTGCATCCCCAGTTCTGCTGAGACGGTCCACAGCTCCGCCTGGATCATGATCAAGGGAGGGGCCCCTTATGGGCAGAGGTACTTCTCATGTCATGGTAACCTCAATGTGTGACAGCCATCAGTCGTCTCTGCATGACCCCGGCACGAAGACACCGTGAGGTCCACGTTTGCTGGTCCTTTCCCCCAGAGTGCCTGATTCTCCCTTGGTGAAGTCCCCCTCCTGTGCATTCAGCCCTGTGGTTTGGAAGGATTAGTGGCATTCCCTAAGCCCATGTTGCTTCTCAGACGTGTTTACATGCCAGGCTAAGCCAGCGGGCTCAGGGGCTTCCGGGAGAGGGAAAAGCACTCTCTCTCTTAGGTGGAAGCTGTCAGAGAAGGCAGGTGCTTCGGTGCTGAGGCAGCCATTTTGGCACCATAAGGAGAGCGTGGAGCTGCTGGGCCACCCAGTGGAGGCTGAGGCTGAGACAGAAACCGCGGGGACGTGGGCAGGCCCCTGGCGGGGTGTTTTGACCCCTGGAGCCAGGCTTTCCCGCAGCCAATATTCTGTTTCATGAACAACAGTCATTCTGTTTCCTGCCTAAGCCAGTCTGAGTTGCTTTTCTGTTGTTTACAACAAAGAGTCCTCAGTGGTGCATCCTGGGTACGTGAGGCGAGTGGGGGACCAAGTCAGGGGAGGGGAAGGTTGCAGACCGGAAACCAAACCAAACCAATATGTGAAAACAATCAAATACCCACCAGGCAGCTCAGCACAGGCGCCAGCCAGGGGCCAATACCCTGCTGTTCTGGGCAGTCGGATCAGCGGCCGCATTGATTAGACACTAAATCTTTCACTGAAACATCTCACTTACTCCGCACCGTAAGCCCACCAGGTGGGTACCGTTATCACCTGAGCTTTACAGATGAGGAAACTGAGGCCCAGGGATGGTCAGTAAGTTTCCCAAGGTCACGGGCTAGTAAAAGGAACTCTGGTTTGAAGGTCAGGTCTGCTCCAGGGTGAGGACCGGCCCCCTTGGGGTGTGGCCGGGTGGAGGGAGGCTCAGCCCGGAGCCCTGGCCCTGACTCCGGGGGATTCCATCTGAGACCTTTCCTTCTGATGACTTTCTTCAGGAAGAGGCTGGTTCTCAGCGGCCGGGTGACCCGGGGGCCACCTCTCAGTGAGCAACGTGCTTGGGGCTTACCCAGAGTTCGCCAAATTCAAGGTAGGGGCACAGCCCTTTATACCGCCCAGCCTGCCCAAGACTCTGCCCAACTGCAAGTTCAGGGGGCTCCTGACCGCAGGTCTGACTTGCTAGAAGATGCACTGAACTCAGGAAGGGGGTCCTGTCACACCCACAGCTATTACAGGGGAAGCGTCGAAGTGGAACCCGCCAAAGGGGGAGACGCCTCCCGTGAAGTCTGGGAGGCGTCCAAACATGGTTCGGTTCTCCTCTCCCCGTGGAGGCTTCATTACACAGACCCGCCCCACTGAGTGAATCGCCGGAGTGCTTGAACTCTAGGGCCGTCTCGCCTCCCCCACCCTCGAGCCACACGGCGGCTTTTCTGGCCCAGCCAGCCCCTCCCTGAACATCCCCTTCGCGTGTGGTCCTGGGGGCTCGGGACTAACACACTCTATCACTTTGTTCTTTCATCGAGACAAAGTCCAGACCTCTTTTTGGAGCCCAAATTCCCTGCTCCGCGGGATTACTCTGGTGCCCATCTTGCAGATGGTCCTTCTCTCTCTCAGGGGGCATGTCCCGGAGCCGGAAGGGGGCCTCTCCCGGCAAAGTGCAGGAATCAAGTCCGGGGTGAAGTCACAGGCAGCAAGAGGAGGTAGCAGGAGGGGCAGACAGAGCCCTGGGCCACCGCCCCTGGAGGTCAAACCACATCTGGGGGCTCGGCCCCTCTGAAGGCCGGAGCGGGCTTTGTCTGCTTTCTGAAGGGTATAGGGTAGGGGACAAAGGAGCCCAGGACCCGGGACCCGGGACCCAGGAGGATGTGCCTGTCCTTCTCAGGGCTCCAGCACCAAAGGACTTGGGGGTCCACACAAGCTTCTCAGGGCTTTGCTGCGAGTTCCTGTCCCACTTCCTCCTCCTCCCACAGCCACACCCCTTGTCATGGCTGATGTCTTGGCCACATGCCTAGTTTGGGTCCGTGGGGCACAAGTGGGGTCTCGGATGTGCTTGTCCGCTTGAGCTTGCGCCCCTGAGCTCCTGCCATCGCCACGAGAAGCACAGGCCCAGGGGTGGCTGGTCCCAGGAAATGAGAGCCATGCAGAGCCCACCGGAACAGAACTTGTGGTCTGAAGCCACGCTCAGCCGTCTGCAACCCGGGGGGCTCAGATCAGCCCAGCTGCCCTTGGCCGACCTGCAGGTGGGCGTGTGAAGAAGCATGGCTGTTGGCCAAGCGACTGCACTGGGGAAGGTTTGACAGCAGCGTCACCACGGCAGAGCTCACCCGTGCACAGCGTGAGGAGCGTCAGCCTCAAAGGTGCACTCATTGTCTGCTGATGCTATAATCTATTGCTATGAACCTGGTGGCTTAAAACAACACCCACTGACTATCTCACAGTTCTGTAGGTCAGACACCTGGGTGGGCTTGACGGGGTCCTTGCCAGAAGACCTGACATTGTTTTCTTTGAGAGCTGGGTGCATGGCTTGTTCTAGCTCTTTCTTCCTAGTGGGCATGGGTGAAGAAGGCTAGGACGCCACATGCCTCTGCCACGCCAATCTTTTGCACAATCACTGGACATTCGAGGTCCTGGTCATTCCCCAGGGGTTGAGGTTCTGAACTTCTCTACCAAGTAGATTTTACAGTGGACTCCAGGCTGTAAAGGGATATGAAGCTGTGAGGGCTGGAAGAGCCTGGAAGGTCATGTCTCCCCAGGCAGCCCTGTAGCCAGTGACTGCCGGCCCCAGGAGTCTGCAAGCCCAGCTCCCTCCCCGTGGGCCAGGAGGGCTGTGAGGGTAACGTACACTCTGAGCGTCTTGAGGGACCAGGCTGCAGCCTACCTTATCGGCTATCTACGCGGCAGTAATGCTGCGTAACAAACCACCCCAAGCCACAGGCGCTTCTGGTTGGGTTGGGCTCTCGCACATCTGCCCCCTGCCGTGGTTTGGCCGGAAGGCTCTGCCAGTCCCGATGGGCTCTCTCCCATATTGTGGGTCAGCTGGCTGCCAGCTGGTTCAGGGTGGCCTTGGCAGGGCCACGGGGCTCCGTGCCGTGTGCTCATTCCACATCAGTTGCTGGTTGGGTCTGTTCCCACAGTGAAGACAGAGACAGGAAAAGCAGAAGTGGGGGTGTCCCACATGGTGGCTAACACCCAGAGGCCAAGGCAAGTCGCACTGCCCAGCTCAAAATCAAAGGGTGTCCAAGGGGATCGGCCCCACCTTGCCACGGGAAGGCCTGCAGGGTCACAAAGTCCGGCCGTCCCCCGTGGGCCCCTTGCTTGGCCTCGACGCCCTCCTGGCCTCCTCTTCCCCTCCAGGTACCCCCGGGTGACAGACATACTTCACAAGGCACCTGCATGCAAGTCCCCCTCTCAGGCGACGGTTTAATGCACTGACTGCCGTATTTATATTTAAGTGTCCTTCTGAATCAAGGTGTAATTCACATGTCATAGGTTTAAGAGTTGACTTTCAAGGCTTTAGATAAATAGAAGGGGGCGCCTGGGGGGCTCAGTCGGTTGAGCATCTGACTCTTGATTTCGGCTCAGGTCATGATCTCGTGGTTTGTGAGTTTGAGCCCTGCATCAGGTTCTGTGCCGACAGAGGGATAGCTTGGGATTCTCTCTCTCTCTCTCTCTTTCTCTCTCTCAAAATAAACATTAAAAAAATAAGCAGTTGGATGTACATATGTTAAGGTGAAAACAGGCCTCAATAATCACAGGATTTTTCCCCATGAACATATGTGTCTCAGTCTTTCTCTCTCTCAGATGTTATGTGTCGTGGGCCTAGAACACAGCCAGGACTTCCAACCCGAGGGCTTCCCTTCATGAATGATTGTAAGACGGAAGCACCGTCCTACGCCCTTGAAGGCCAGCAGTGGGGGCCAGGGGGGGCCAGAGGGCCTCGCTTCACACTGAACAGTCTGCATGGCTGCTTGAATCCAGTCTCGGGGAAGCAGTCTGTCCTGAGAGCCCCCAGCCTGTCTCCACGGACCGGAGGAGCGAGGGCCTCATGCCGAAGCCAACAGCCGGGGCCCAGCGGGAAGGCGTCGGGGGAGCCGGCTCCCATCGTCCCGGGCCTGGCTTGCCGTTGTCCTGTGGGCGGCTGCTCCCCTCTGCCCAGGCCAGCGGGCCTCGCCGTCCGCACCGACTCCCGCGAGTGGCCTTTTCCTGCCCGTCTTACGTGGGCAGTGGGTGACCTTCTTTGTTACTCACACCCAGGCGACTCCACTGGAAGCAAGAGCAAAAACGTTGCAGAGCAGGTCACAGTGTATTTGACCAAATGAATTGTCGTTTTAATGAAAATACGCTTTTTCCCCTTGCAGGCAGGAAGCGATGCGGAGGGACCACAGAGCTCTGGGCAGAAGAGCCAGTTTTGTCTTCCGGTTCTATCGACGCGTGCGCGCGCGTGTTTGTGTGTGTGTGTGTGTGTGTGTGTGTGTGTGTGCAACCTTCCCATAATACCAGATCTCTAAAGTTGGATCCTATCTGTATTAACTCAACGACTACTTGCTGATCTCACATGCCGTGCCCAGCTCCGTGCTAAGAACCCATCAGCCGGACGAAGAGAACAGGAGGGTCCCAGTCAGGAGTTTCCCTGGGAAATCCACGTACGGACGTGTTTCATGCCAGACTGATAGGTCAGCAGATAAAGCAAACAATTCCTGAAACCATTTGGGCTCTGAGGATGCCCAGGATGAAGTTCTGGCTTCTGGGCTGGGCAGCCGGGTTGGGTCTCTGCCGAGTTTCTGAGCTGGGTCCCTCCGTCCCTCGGGGCCTCACACCCGCCTGCCGATGGTGAAGCCCCATCTTGTCTCACACTTAAAACATTAGCTGGTTGGTAGGGGCCACACGGCACATTGCTTGTTATGGACAAAGGAGGGAGACATAAATATTGATGTTTGTTTGTTCCCAGGGACAGTGGTCAGTGACACGGCATACACATGTGGACAATGACAGGCGAGATGGACATTGATTTGTGTTAGAGCTGTTAGAGCTTTCGGAGCCTTTCCCAATGCAAACGTGCCTTCTCGTGGCCTAAGCCTCAAGCCCCATGAGAGCTGGGCCTTGCTCACTGCTGAGCACAGCCTGACTCAGCCTAAATTAGTATTTGTGAGGAGTGCCTGGGTGGCTCAGTTGTTTAAGCTTCCGATTTCGGCTCAGGTTATGATTTCCCGGTTCGTGGATTCGAGCCCCGCGTCGGGCTCTGTGCTGACAGCTCAGAGCCTGGAGGCTGTTTCAGATTCTGTGTCTCCCTCTCTCTCTGACCCACCCCTGCTCACGCTCTCTCTCTCAGAAATCAATAAAACATTATAAAAAATTTAAATTAGTATTTGTGGAAGAAAGGAGGGCAGCGATAGGGGCAGTTATCAGCCAGTAAGTGAGCCCAGAAAAAGTCAGTGATTCGTTCTAGTAAGTTACAGGTAATTGTACACTGCTATTTGTGTATGAAGATGGGGTCACAGTCTCCTGTTGACAGCCAAAGTCTTAACCATGAAAGTGATGGGTTTCCTCAAACCGTCCCATCCGACTGTGTCATTTCCTTCATGATCTATGTGACCAATGCTATTCCTCTCCCGGGCCTCTGAGATCAGGAACAATTACCTATGTGGCTAAATGTTCTCCATTCATTTCTTGTTCCCTTAAAAAAAAAAAAATCCTCAAGGACCATGAAGAGTAAGGCCGGGGCTCCATTCTCCAGCAACATTTGGAGGAAGGAGGCGCGGGATGGCACCTTCGGGGGGCGGGGGAGCAGGTAAGGTAGCAGAGGAGGAGGGTCGGAGAAGGAAAAGGCCCATCATTACAGGGACCCTATCCATCCTTAGCCTCCTTCTTGCCTTCCCACAGGCCATGTGGCCAAACTTCGCAAAGCCCATTTCAGGCCCCCGTCCTGCAAAGTGCCTTTAGGACGATGAACACCCCCATCATTTGCCTCTGAAGCTACACGTGGCGGAAATAGGTAATGACCTGAGGGTTAGAGTCGCAGCTCCCTGGCAGTGCGGCTGGGACACGTCTTTTAACTTCCCCGAGCATGTGCCTATCTTGGGTGCCTAGCACATAACATTTCAATACATGTGAGCTGCTACTAAAAACATGGGTAATATGGGGTGCCCGGGTAGCTCAGTCGGTTAAGCGTCCGACTCTCGCTTAGGTCCTGATCTCGCGGTTCGTGGGTTCGAGCCCCGCGTCGGGCTCTGTGCTGACTGCCAGCTCGGAGCCTGGAGCCTGTTTCAGAGTCTGTGACTCCCTCTCTCTCTGACCCTCCCCTGCTCATGCTGTCTCTCTCTCTCTCTCCTAGAAATAAATAAAACATTAAAAAAAAAACATGGGTAATTTTATATCTTAAAATATTGCATATTGCTTAAATGGTTTCATGCTGGCTCACATTAAAAATGATTCCCAAGTGAAGATGACAAAGGGGAAATATCTGTTATTTAGTTCTTTTCTTACATTAAGCTATCATAATAAAGTACATTTCTGGGTTGCATTCTCTAGAGTGCTTTTTACTAAATAAATGGCCAAAAATAACTTTTCCCTTCCAGTAAGATTTCATGATTCAGCACATTCAATTTTCACTACAAAGAAGGTTGAAGTAAAGAGTACAAAACAAATCTAGGAGAAAGAAACAGGTGAGGAGAAGCCACACATGGTCGATGGTGAGGGTCAAATTGTGACACTGGTGCTTTCTTCTTTTGAAGACACACCTCGGCTACATGAAAGTTGTATTTATTCAGGCATCTATACTGCACTCGGGTCCTGAGGAAGCAGGGAGAGAAGAATTAGTAGGAGATGGTACCAGGTTCGCAGCAGAGGGGTGTACTGGAAAAAGAAGCAGTCTCTGGCTTCGGAACCCGCCTGCAGCCCGCACTTGGTTAGAAGTCGGCTTCTTTCAACCCAAAGGCCGGCCAGCGGTCATGGAAGCAGACACCCCTCCCGACCCTTTTTCTTGCTGTCAGCAGCAGCTCCAGATGTTAACGGCAAAGGTCCCACATCAGGTCATTTCCTGGGTGACACCAAAGCCAGGGAATGGGGCGGTCAAGGCAGCTGGGAGCATGTCAGCTGAAGGTGCCCTGGACGCAGGACTCGGCTTGGAGGGCCAGGCATCCTCTTTCACGGCGGCTTTATGGGGACAGTCCTGGCCCTTCTCTCTCTCTGTGGGACAGCTCTTGCGTCCCCCCATTTCGTTGTAACCACCAGGCCGTACGTAGGGTGCTTCCCACTAGATTATTAGCATCCAGACCCCACAGAAACTGTCCCCTCGCTCCGCATTCCCAAAAAGGCCCAGGGCGACCCGCGCCACCCTCTGCTCTGGAGAGTGCATGAGTCTACACCGACGGCCATCCCCGGGCCTGGGGCAGGTTTGGACAGGTGTCTAAGCCGGGGGCGCCTCTCCGAGGGCTTGGCGCGCGCTCTCGGCCAGGGGTCACCGTGGCCTTTGGGCCCCGCAGGAAGGAGCGGGACTCGGGTCCTTGCGGAAGGCCTCCCGTGGGGCCCGCGCCGGGCCTGGGGGCGCTCCGGAGGTCCCTCCGCACGGCGGCGAGAGGGGCGCAGCTGCGGCCCGGGCGGGGGGCACGGCGGCGGGCGGGCTGCGGGCCGCCCGCGGCACCTCCTCGCGCCGCCGCCGGCCCCGCCCGCCGCGCCGCCGCCTCCCGCGGTGGAAGGCAGCGCGGCGCGTGCGCACTGGCGCGCTCGCGGCCCGGCCCGTGGGCTCTCCCGGGACGGCGGGAGGTGGGAACGTGGGACGGCGCCGGGCCGCACACCCTCCCGGCCCGCCGCCGGCGCCGCCGCCACCTCGCGGCCAGGGCGCCCCGCGACGCCCGTCGAACGAGCGGCGCAGGTAAGCGCGCGAGGTCCGCTCGCGGTCCCGTCGGGGGCTCCCCGCCCCGGCCTGCGGCCCCCAGAGGCCACCGGCCACCGAAGTTGAACTTGGCGCGCCGCAGGCCGGGCGCTGGAGGCGGGGGGCGGGCTGCGCCGACCTCGCCACCCCCTCGCGGGGGTGCGTTCCCCGGGCTTGCGGGGCGCGGGCGGGGCCGCGGCGGAGGCGCGCGGCGGGGTTGGGGTGCTGGAGCCCGGGGCCTGGGGCGGCGCTCCGGGGCTGGCCGCGCAGGGAACTTTCGCGCCGGCCCTGGCAACGTTTGGGCGGCCGGGAGCGCTGCCGGGGCGGCCTCTCGGGCTCCGGGTGGCGGGCTCCGCGTGCGCCCTTCCCGGCCGGACGCGGGAGGGAGCGCCGGCCCAGGGCCCCCGGCGCGGGGAAGGCGCACACGCGCGCGGGCAGAGATCGGGGGTTCCCGGGATTTAGTGGAACGACCCGGGGTGAGACCCTCGGAGGAAGGGAGGGGGAGGTCGAAACGCCGAGGTGCCTGGAAGAGAACGCAGGAAGCAATTAAAACTCCTCCTTTCGGATTAACAACCAAAAATTGATCGATGTGTCAGGAATACCGCTGATTTATGAAAGGTGCTTATTTCTCTGGTATGGAGAATTTTATGTTCTCCAGGTGAAACCGAGTTCACCCAGCTCCAGCGTAGATTGATGTTTTAATAAAAATAAATAAAGGGGAAAAGCTCGCCCGGTCTTTGGGGACATCAAGTCTCAAATCGCAGAGTTAGACTAACAAATCAAATCGCGTTATCCTCACATTTCGTATCTTTGAATCGTGCCTAAAAATCCGAGGCAGGAGAGCGCCTTCCTTTGGAAAGTTTTAATACAGCGCGTAAAAGTTCGCCTAAGTAGCGGTCCTCGTTTCCTAAGCAGATCGGCGCGGGAAGCGTCGCGTAATTGCGGTAAGTGGCAGGCCTGGCGGGGCGGGCGCGGGGCGGGCGCGGCGGCGCCGGGAGGAGGAGCGGGCGCGGCGGCGCCGGGAGCCGCGCGGCGCCCGTAGGTGGCGCCCTGGCCCCACGCTAGGCTGCAGGGGGCGCGGGCGCGGGGCGCAGGGCGCGGGGCCCCGCACTTGCCGTGGACTTGGAGGAGCGCAGCGCGGCTCCGCGGGGGGTGGGGGGGTGAGCTAAGCTTATTGTTGGCATTTTAAATTTAAGGCCTGGCCAACATTTGGGGCGGACGGGAGTCCGTGAATCTGGGACGTTCCTGCGAGGGGAGGGGTCCCCCCTCGAGAGACCCCCCTCCCCAACCTGGCTGCGGCCGGCCTGCTGGCCACCGCGCAGCCCCCGTCCTCGCTGTCGGGCCGCGCGGCCCAGGCGGGGCGCCGGCGTGCAGACGCGCGTGGGTGCGGGCGAGGGTCGGCTGTGCGGCGGCGGGGACGCCAAGTTCAAAGCTGCCCGTAGACCACCCCCGGGGGCGGCCGGGACCGCGGCGGGGCTGCCTCCGCCCCGCGCGCGGTGCACCGCCCGAGCCCGCGCCAGCCCTGCCGCCCCGGCTGCGGCCGCGCTCCGCTTTGCAATGTAAATTTCAGCGGGACAAATTGCTTATTAATAGTCCAGAAGAGGAGCGGGTTTCTTTCTTTCTTCTTTTCTTTATCTGTTTTTATTTCTGCATGGCCCCTAGCTATGCCCTGGGCAGCCTCGCCGCCCAGCGGTTTTCTCTTCATTTCAATATCCTAAAGAAAATGCAAATTTCCACAGTGTGGCCTTTTTAAAAAGTTAAATTAGCAACAGCTTTAAGTGACTCCATTAGTATGGAAAACATACACATGTTTAATGTGGGAATAGCTTCCTTTTCACAGGGCTCATTCTGGGCTGTAGATTTAGCAGACCCTCGGACTGGTAAAGAATCACGACGCCGCCAAATGTGTCGCCAAAGGCGCACCCCCTGCGTGGCCTGCGCCCGGCTTACCGGGAGGGGCCACCCCTCTGCCGCGCGCCGCCCGATACCGTGCGCCAGCTCGGATCCCTTAGAAGTCGCGCGAACATGGGCTGAAGGGTTTGTGCAGGCGGGAAGGGAAGGAGCACCTGACATTTCTGTCCAAGGGCGGTGTGCTGTGCCTTCCTCCGCCCAGCCTCTTCGTCGCTGTGCCTACAGCTGAGGTGATTACCCGGGCGGGCTGACCAGGCCCGGCAGCTGTCCCCCACCAACCCATTTTTGCGCACAGCAACGGATGTGTCCACACCCCGTTAAGATGCTGCCGAGGGGTGGGCGAGTGTCGCTGCTGAGGAGGACGTCAACCCCCGTGCCCGTCCGCCCGCGCCCACCCCCGGCTCTCTAGCACCCCAGCTCCCTTGCCCGTTTCGGCAAACCCGTTTCAAATCAGAATTTCATTGGCAAACTTTTGCGCTCCCTTAGGTTTCAGATGAGGGTATTCAATTCTGTCATGGGGTCTGGGCACTCCACCCCCTCCCAGGAAAGAGTTAAGATTTATGGTGTGCTGGAGAGGTCTTGTTAGCATGTAATCTGCATTTTTTAACTACTGCGTAATAAAAAGTGAGAAGTTTTGAGACACCTTTCTTGATTATACCTTTGGCGATACTTTAGGTTTTACATTTAATTTGCATTTTGTTCTTAGTGAGTATTGAAGTCTTGAGTGGAGGATTGAATTTTATTAGGACATCTGGGCTGACAATATCAAATCAGACACCAGTGTCCCAAAGCATGCTAAAATTCCAGAGTTAATTAGAACGCAGTGTGTTTAATTAAAGCCAATTATAATATTTGAAATTATCTGATCGATCCGTGTTGCTACAGTTTGGGTCTGTTTAGGTGTTGATTGGCGCACTCTGCGCGCCGTTCGATCTAGGAACTACTCAAGGGAAAGTTTGCTTTGTAAACCAGCGGGGGCGGGTGGGCGCGGAACCCGCGTCCCGGGCGCTGGCTCCTGCGCCTCGAGCCCGACCGCCTTAGGGCGCCGCGGAACGCAGCTCCGGAAACTCCCGCTCGTTGTTAAACCGCTGCGCCTTTCCGGGTCCCAGGGACCGCGCCAGGCACCAACTGCCTTTCCCAGCTTAGGCGCTCCTCCTCCCAAGCGTTTTGCGGAGAGGCAACCTTTAAGGTTGCAAGGTGCGTTGGGAGAATCCCAGCTCTAAGAATGAGAGTGTCTGATTTGGGATTCTCGGTCTGGCTGGAGAGCCCCCGGGGCAGATTCAGAATAGTGGGGTCAGCCAAACTGACGGCAGGCACGAGGGAAAAGTTAGGGCAAGGAGACAATAATTAACTGTTTCCTTTCTAATTTTGCACGCTGCAGGAATCGAGGTGCGCCCTGGCGTTTTCTGCCCTCCTTGGAGAGCCCTGGGTTTTCCAGGGAGAGGGTCGAGCGAATTCCCGGCTGCGTCCGCTGTCTCCCGCGGGACTGGGCACTTGGGCGCACGTTTCTCGCCAGCAACGGCGTGGGCGCGGCGCTCACTTCCCTGGCCTTGTCGCGGGTGCCGGGCTCGGCCTGGATTTTGCAAACACACGTGGGCGGCAGTTAGGACCAGGCGTCGGGTGGACATTTCTGCGCGCTCCTAGGGTCACGGTGTCAGCGAGGCCTAGGTGCGCGGGCCGCGCAGGAGCCGCGGCGCAGCTGTTAGGCCGGGCAGGGCGCCTCGGCAGCCACCTGCCCTGGGGTAGGTGAAAGTCTCGGCTTGGCTCCCGGCTGCGCGACGACACTGCACTCCCCACCCCAGGAGGCGCTGTTTGTCAAACTTGGCCGCGTAGACAAGAGGCGCCTGCATATTCCCGCTTGGAGAATTGAGCCTCTTTCGTACCCTGGGGTGGGTCGGGCTTTACTAACCTTAACCTTACAGGATGATGGGTTGGGTGGGGGGCGAGGCCGAGAACTGCGCGCTGAGACCCTGCACTGTTCACTTTTTACCTGTGGACCCAGCCAGGCCTCCTAGCAAAGGGCAGAGGAGTCCGTTGGTGCTCCCTGTGTGTCCTGGGCGAGGTGCCCAGTTACTGGCCTCGGAGGGCAGGCGGGTCGCGGGCCTGGCTTGGGTTCAGTTCACCACATGACTCCTGAGAGCCCCGTGGCTCCAGTCTCCGCCCGGAGATGGCGGAGGCCGGCTCTCTGGCCTGGAAAACGCACCGCAACCCGGCTGGGCCGCATTCGTGTGCAGTCTAATAGGCCGGGGTGACAGGACCCCAGAGCTTGCTTCCCAGGCCTCCCGCAGCCCATCGGTGAGGCGCACGCGGCAGCACAAAGCGGATGCCTGGGCGCACTCAGGGGCCTCATCACGCTGACCCGAGGTGGGCAGGGTTTGCGAGTGTGTGGCTGTTCCACCCTATCCCGCAGTTCACGGGGCTTTCTAGGTGTGTCTTCCCTGGATTTCCCTGCTCTCCGGCCCTTCAGCCCCCTGTGGCCTCCTTCGCGCGGGGGCCCACGGTCTGCCAGGCTCTTCTCTAACTTAGGGTTCTTTCCCCGCCCTCCCCCCGCCTGTGCCCAGCGCCGGGTCCGAGCCCGGGCGGGAGTGGGGCCGGCGGCCAGGTAGCGGGCGCAGGCTGAGCGTGACCCCCGGGCGCGGAGGACGTGGGGGCGGGACGCGCCTGCAGGTCCGCACTGGCAGCGGGAACGCGAACCGCGGGGCCTCTGGCGCATTGGCTTCTCACCCTTTCTAGAGGCTGAGCGGCATGCGGCGCAGCCTGGGCCTGAGGCCACGGGCCCTTCGAGGGCGCCCCGCCTGGACTCGCCCGCGCGCCCCGATCCCTCAAGGGGCTCCGCTTCCAGGAACACCCCCTGCCCGGGCTCCTCACCGCCGGAAATGCAGTGTATTACTCTTTGGAAGGCTGGTAGGGAGGTCGGCTGGCTTCCCGGACTGGGCCGAGAGCGAGACGGGGCGTTCACAAAGTACCCTGAACGTTGGGCCGGAGCGGGCGCCGTGGCTGGCTTCACCCCCTGGGACCCCAACTTGGCCCAAGTTTCTGGATGGCTCTTGAGACCGGCACCCGCCGGCCTCCCGCTCTCCAGGCCTCGCACCACGCAGCAGTGGAGGCCCCGGGACTGGGGAGGTACAAGGGGGACGCTGACGCCTGGTGCGCGGGGAACGGCCCCCTCGCCCTCCGGGAGTGGGTAATGGGCGCACGGGGAGGGACTTGGCGCGCGGGACGGCCGGGGCCCTGGGCAGCGTAAGGCCAGCAGGGAGGCCGGGCAGGGCCTGGGCGCGGACGCCGCCGGGTCGAATCACCGGGCTCGGCCTCCGGTGGTGCCGCGGGTCAGCGGCCGAGCGCCGCCGCTGCCCTGCGCCCTGCGCGCCGCTCCCGGAACAGGGCTCCAGGGGCGGCGGGCGCTGTCTCTTTAAGGTCACTGCCTGCTCCGGCACGACGTGGGGAGGACAGCTGGGCACTGGCCATCTGACTGACTCCGGCGTGACATCTGGGAGCCCACTGGTGTGTGGCACGCGAAGCGCTTGATGCCGCTATTTAAATGCAAATGTGAGGGGGCTCATTGAAGCCTCTCCCCGTAAATCCGCACAAAAGGAATACTTCCCACCCTCAGAGGAGGAGGAGGCGGCGGCGGAGAGGCGGCGGCGGCGCGAGGGCCACCCGTGCAAATCGCGTTGAGCGCGGGGCCCTGAGCGGTCGCCGTCGCCGGCCCGGCCCGCGGGGTTCCCAACGAAGGTCAGGCCCCGCCCGGCCCGGCCCCTGGGCGTCCGTCTGGCCCCCGGGGGCGCCCTGTGAGCGGAGGCTGGAGCAGCGGCCGGGCCTGCGCAACTTCCAAAGTGTCAGCCTGTCTCTCCGCCCCCTCCTCCTCCCCACCCCACCCACCCCCGCTTTCCCCGTCTGGGTGCCGGGCGCCCCTAGTTCCCCCGGAAGCGAGAGAGACGGGAGCGGGACTCTGGAGGGAGGAGGCTGGCGCGGGGACCTCTCCGGGCATCCCTGAGTGTATCCAGGAATTGACCTGCAGTCTCTACCTCTTCCCCAGCCCCTGTGCTCCGGCCCTGGCTCTTCTCCGCGGCTCCCCCCCGCCCCCCATGAAAGCAAAACTCTGGGGTGGGGGAGGTGGGGGGGCCCAGGGGCTGCCCTGCCAGGCTGCTCCCCAGCAGGCCCGGGTGGAGACCCGGCCGGGTCGGGCAGCCCTTGTGCCCGCAGCTCGGAGCCAGCAGTGGAGTGACAAAAAAGATAAAGTTGGTGAATGATAAAGACCGTATTTTCCACGCTTTGGGTGCGGGACCAGATGATCTAGAAAATGAGCTGAAATGGATTCAGCCTCCAAGCCTGTTGTGAGAGCAGCTGATTCTCCCATTTCGGGCCAGATGGCTGCTGAACACAGATTTGCATTCATTTTCCCTTAATATCGTCCAAAATAGTGGGGCAGCTGCATTTGCTGTCAAAAAGGTTTAAAACCCCTTTTCTTTCTGGGGCAGGATCGTTACCTTATGTGATGGGCTTATAGAACTTCTTTCCCCTCTTTAGTCAACAGTATCAGATTTAGAAGGATTTGTTTTTAAACCTTCTAATTTGGTAATCAGATTTAAATCGCCTTGGCGCGTGTAATCTGAATTAAAGATACTGTAAATGATTTTAAGCAGGATACTTTCGTTAGCGCAAGGAAGGGGGCACCTCCAGGGCGGGCTGGGCATTTTAGGAAGTGTGCTACAAAGGAAGCATTGTTTCCTCGCTCCAACTTCATCTTCCCGGAAAAGGCACTTTGCATATTCTGACAATAAACTCGCCTGCCGCCGGCCCTGCGCGAGCCCCCAGAGCAGCTAAACGCGCGGAGACAAAGCAATTTCTCAACCCCACCCTCCACCTAAGGCCAACTTTATTTTGCGTTGTCCCTCCAGGAGAAGGTGTTCCTTTCTCCACTCAGTCTGATGTGGGTGGAAAGCTCTGGGCTTATTAGGAACACAGAAATTTTCTTTTAATTTATCGTGAATAGTTTCCATACACTTTGATTTAAGGTTATTAACATTCTATAGACAGTGGCATCTTTAATATGTGGCGATCGCTTCTAAAGACTAATCTCATTACCCTCAAATAGTCATAAAATATGATTTTATTATACTTACGTATTTAATTAGACGGCCGGCACCGTAATGGATTTTGAGACCGGACTGGCGCACCAGCTTTGATAATTCACTTATCTTTGGCAATAGTCATTAACCCCCAACACCAGCAAAATAGATTGCTTTCCAACACGTCTTTTTTTTTTTTTTCTCACCCCTTCCAAGAGGCGTGGGGGTCCCCAGATAACGCAAATCGGACTTCGATTTTTCCCGATTAATTAAAATATTAACGTACACACACTGCCAATTCACGGGAAAAGGGAGTGCTACCCCATACCGGGCGGGGAGAGGGGGCCCGGCGACCCGCTCGCACCCTGAAGCCTGTTTTTGGTTTTGTTTTAATCGGAAGGGCCTGATTTCCCTCGGCAGGGAAGTGCCGGGACGGCTCCCGGTAGCCCCCCGGGTCTCTGCTCCGAGTCGTGCAGGCGTCCGTGGGGCGGGCGGTGCGCCCGGGGGCCGCGTCCCCGCCGCAGGAGCCCGGCCGCCGGGCCCACGCGCTGCCCGCGCCCCGCTGCCCTCGCGATTCCTCGAAACCAGGTCGCGAGGCTGCGCGGCGGCGCCGGGGCAGGACCCGGGCGCCCGCGGCATCCGCTCGGCCTCTAGCGCGGCCGGCGCCGGGGAGGGCTGGCCGCGGCGCAGGGCGCGCCGCCGGACCGCGGGCTCCGGGTCGCCGGGGAGGCCGGGCGCGCTCCCTGCCCGTCCGGAGGGCCCGGGGCCGCCTTTGTCGCTCGCCGCGCTGACGCACAGGCCGGGGGACGGGGTCTCCCGTGGTCCCCGGGAAGGAGAGAGCGTCTGGCCGAGCCCGCCTCCGACGTGGGCGCTCAGCCGGCACTCGGCGGCCTCCGCCAGGGCGGACACCCGCGCCCCGCGAGGCCCAGACGGGGGCGGACCGGCCCCCCAGCAGCCTTGGGTCTGTTTAGAAAGCAGGCTGCGCCGCGCGCCCCGCCTTTGGCGGGGGGGGCCCTGCCCTCGCCCCCCGCCCCCGCCCCCGGGTCCCCGCTCGGCGGCGGGCCCCGCAGCCCCCTCCCCGCGGCCCTCCCCGCCGTCCCTCTGGGCCGCCGCAGGGCGGGCTGAGGCCCCGGGCGCGTCGTGCAGGCACTGGGGCAACTCGGGGCGCGCGTCCCCCCTCCTCCCTGCAGTGTTTTGACCGTGTGGCTGATTTGGGAGGGGGAGGTCTGAAGGCGGCCGCGCGCCGCCGCTTGTTTCATTTCGGGGTTTGTTGGGGCGGGCGGCGGTGGGGCGGGGAGCCGCAGCGGCCGGGGGCAGCGGCGGCGCGCGGCGGCGGCAGGCTCGCGGGGCTCGCGGGCTCGGGCCGGCTCGCGGCGCCGTCAGGCAGTCAGTCGGCGAGCGCGGCGGCGGCGGCGGCGGCGAGGGGCGCGGCGAGGGGCGGCCGCTCCCATATATGGCGCAGGCGCCGCCCCCCGACGTCACCCTCTGACAGCGCCGCTCCCGGGGGCTTCGAGTTTTGGCTCCCGGGAAAGGGTCCATTCCTCGGGGAGAGAGGGCTGAGTTTTGTGCGCCTCCGTCCGCTGCGCGCGCCGCTCCAGGCCCCGCCGCGCCCCGCCTGCGCCCGGGACTGCGCCGCGGCGCTCACTGCCCCGCTTATTTGTCTTTGGAGCAGGCGGGCCGCGCCAGAAGCGGGCGACCCCGCAGTGTCCTGCAGCCGCGGACGCCGCCCGGCTACGATGACACCGCGTTGAGCGCGCCTGCAAACAACAACAACAACAACCGCCGCCGCCGCCGCCGCGTCCTGCCCGCCTCGCCTCCGCGCCGCCGCCTCCGCGCCGCCGGCCGTCCGGAGCGCCCCGGCCGCTGGTGCATGCGGCGCCTGCCCGCGTCGGGCTGAAGCCGGCGGCGGGCCGCACCGCAGGCGCCGAGCAGGGCGAGCGCGGCCAGGGCAGCCGCCTGCCGCCGAGCGCCGAGCGCCGCTGCTCGCGGAAGCGCTTTCGGCCGGGAGCCGCGGCCGCCGCCAGCAGTTTTCATGTTTGGGATTGGAGAATATTCCGCGCGGGGGACGACCATGAAGGAGGAGCCGCTGGGCAGCGGCATGAACCCGGTGCGCTCGTGGATGCACACGGCGGGGGTGGTGGACGCCAACACGGCGCGAGGTACGTACCGGCCCGCCGCGCGCGCCCGGGCTGGGCCCGGCCGGGTCCCGCGCGGCCGCCGCGCCGCTCACCGGGCCGCCGTCCCTTTCCTCCCGCAGCGGCGTGGGGCTGGCGCGGGCGCACTTCGAGAAGCAGCCGCCCTCCAACCTGCGGAAGTCCAATTTCTTCCACTTCGTGCTGGCGCTCTACGACAGGCAGGGGCAGCCGGTGGAGATCGAGAGGACCGCCTTTGTGGACTTCGTGGAGAAAGAGAAAGTAAGTGCACGCACGCGATCCACCCTCCGGCTTTCCAGAGGCGGGAGGCAGGCGGGGCGCCCCTCGGCGGCGGGGACCCTCCGGGCCGGGCGCCCCCGGACGCGTGCGCGCGGCGGCCGCCGCGCTGCCGGCGGGAACGGGACCTCGCCGCGCGCCCCGGGCTCGGGGTCCCGCCGCGCGAGAGGCCGCGGGGCCGCGGTGGCGCGGGGGGCCGAGCGCGGCGGCCGCGCCGCACCCCGATCGCGCTGAGCGCAATTATTTATGGTTACTTTCAGGAGCCCAACAACGAGAAAACCAACAACGGCATCCACTATAAACTTCAGCTGCTGTACAGCAACGGTAAGTGGCCGCCGCCGCCGCCGCCAGGCTCGCCCTCCTTCCCCGAGTCGGCGAAAGGACGTGAGGATCGTGAGATTAAAATGACACGGATGTAAACACGAAACCTTCTCATGGCATAGAAGGAAAACAAAACATAAACGATCAATAAGTCGATGGCACTTCACATGATTAACCGGTGGGGCTCGAAGCAGAAAGCAAAAAGGGGGATCGATATGGGGCTTCAGCAGAACATCGCTTTTAAGTGACTTTTTTCAATTTTGCAAATTAATGTTAATTATGGAGATGGGGCAGCTCCGTAGACAGAGCTGAACGGACTTCCTGTGCACGAGTTTAAAAAAAAAATCCTCGAGAGACATTAGAAAGAGTTCAAACTCTCACTCAGTTTCCATTTCATGCTTTCTGTTTTCTAAAAATAAATGACCGCACGGGCCCACCGGGTGCAGCCACCGGGCCTGCCCTCCGCCGGGCAGGTTCGTCGCACCTTTCGTGCACAGCCTGAGAGTCTCAGAGCCTCTTAATGACGAAAAGGAAACCAAGGGAAGAATTGGGGCTCTCTGTCGCCTTTTAAGGGGCATGGCTGAGTTTTGCTGGAAGGGGGCAGGCGGCGGCCGGTGCCCCGGGTGCCCTGGCTAAAATCCTGATGAGAATTTATCCCTGTTTTTCTTTTTCTTTTTTTTGCAGGAGTCAGGACGGAGCAAGATCTGTATGTGCGCCTCATAGATTCCATGACCAAACAGGTGAGAAAGTTTAAGCCTCCTTGCCCTGCTCTGCACTGCTCAGCTGCGCTGCCCTGGGGTGGAGGCCAGGGCAGTCCGGTCTCTGTACTTGTTTTCCATCTCGTTTCCTTGACATGCTAATGAGAATTCCATATTTATTGGAATAAGCGATGCGATTGGTAAAGGAGTTTCTGTTGTCACCACAGTAGGACATATATGCTTTATTAGGTAGCTTGTGCGTGGAATCAAATTCTGTCTTAATTAGTTATGGTAATTAATGTTTGACAGAGAAATTTTAGGAGGCTCCCCCTCTTGTATATTTTTAAACGTTTCTCTCTCTGCTTGGAATCATTTCATTGATTTTTTTTTTCTATAACAAAGGCAACTAACTCCTTTCCAAAGCCCATTGGGTTGGGCTTGATTAGTTCATTTTTTTCTCCTTTCCAGTGTGATGGTCTAGTAACGCGAGACGTTGATTTGGATTTAAAAGTGAAATGTGTTGGGGTGAAAAGTCATCTTGTTCTCGGCTAGTCCGTCTTCACCTCTCAGCCTCCCCTCTCCATAATTCAAACTCCCAGCTCCAGGGGTCACCCACAGCCGTCCGTTGCTCTGGGAGCAGCTTCTGTTCCCCTCTCCCACCCTCTGTCATACCTTGTAAATAACATAATTACAAGCAGTTCCTTATTAAATTATTTAACCTGTCTTGGTCAACTTTTCCGATGATAACTATTGGCCATCAGTAATGTGATTAAGTGCAGAAAAGCGCTTCGTTGTTTTTGACATTGTGCAGAGTCTCTGGCTGGTTTTGTGCTGGGTGGTATGTTGTTTAGCCTCTGTAGAGATCTCCCCCCTCCCCATTTTTCTTAAAACCGTGCTGGGGGAGGGGCGAGTTCCGTGCGAAAATTAAATCCTTTAGGCGCAGATGGATTTAAAATATACGCCCAAGGTGAGCTTCAGGCTCGGAAATGAAAGTAGCACCTTCATTTCTGAGGCGAACTTTAGGAAGTGTGAGCCAAGTAGGAGAGAACTCCGTGGTGCTGCCCCAGCCCAGCACCCAAGCTTCCCACTCTCCGCACGGCAATTAGTTTTTGGATTTTACTTCCCCTTTGAAAAGTTGGTCCTCACGCAGGCAGCAGCGCGTTGGATTTTAACGTCTGCGGCGTAAAACAGTGTGGTTTTCTCTTAGAGTAAAACAAACCCTACAGGTAAATCACCGCCTTTGTCAGAACGACGGAGGCAGCGTGTGCCCTTTGGTAATTATTTCACTCGGATTCAGAGAAGCCTCTGGAAGTGGGGCTGCTCGTTGACAGGGTGCTTTGATTTCCTTTGTATAGGAGGCCTAAATGTTGTCGGAAACCGCAGTAGTCTAATTAAGAGGCTCGGGCAGCCGTAAGTTTCTCTGGTGTTGCACAAGGAGGCTTCGCTGCAAGAGTACTCTTACTGTTAGTTTAGCCGCGTACCTTTGCAACATAAACAGGGCTGAAAATAAAGGCATTTAATCTC
>JAESUZ010004355.1:1602500-1652500 GCA_017311185.1 Proteles cristata cristata | reverse complement strand
CATTTATGCCTGGCGTAAATGCTTTGGAGGTCTTAATTATTGATGAAAAATCTGTTCTGCTTCTAAATGCAAAGATATGACAATTTTATAGGAATTTTAATCACCTTCCATGTTAGGGATTTTGAGGTAAGGATAGTTTCTTAAGTAATGACAGATAGCATGTACGTTTTCAGCATTCTTAAGAGAGCTGTCACTTACAATGAACAAACGCCGCTTATTCTGTGACCTGATGGAAATCCTCGTGAAACTGTCGCGTGTCGGCTCCTCCTCCACTTTAAGGTGTGTTTCTAGAGGACAAAACGCAGAGTCGCGTGTCCGCGGGCGCGGTGGTGTTAATCAGAGAAAGAAAAGCACCTGCAGCAGGGGACCATCTTTAGAGAGACGCCGTCCTTCACAGCTGAGATGTGCTTCAGTCCCGCAATGACAGTCACTTCTGTGGGGTGTGTGTTGCCTCCTAAAATTAGTTGCTCATGTTGAGTTTCTAGCCTGTGTTCCCTCTCGAGTATTGCAGGATAAAATATCCCATCAGACTGGTGAGTCAGTCTACAGGTCCCCATCAGCAATGTCAGCACTTGGTTAGTTGGCTTAAAAAAGAATTATATACAATGTGCTTCGCCAGCTCCTCGTGGCCTTTGGATACATTTAGCAGGTTCTGACCAGATAAGGCGTATTTGTCCTGAGGATATAAACCAATAATTCCAACCTGAATTGAGATCAATGGGCCCACATTTGTTCTAACCCACACCGAGCCTCTTCCGGCTTTTCTCTGTCTTATGAGAACAGAGGAGTAAGCTTCCCGCTCTGGCAGGGAAATCACATTCTATAGACTCTGATGCCTTAAATCAATTAATTACACAATTTAGTTACCTTTCAGAAGCATTAAATACTCATGAACGGCGTGGAAGACCCTTCAGTGGCAAGAAGAGGGGAAAAGTGAGGATATCTTGTATTATCAAACCCTTTTAATTTACTGCGAAGGTTTCACCCACGTTAACTGTCTTCCTCCTCATAAAACAATGCCAGAGAAACCATTCTTTATGGCTCCGCAAATATAATTACACTACAGTTTATCTAAGCTAATGCAGCGACTTGTGGGGTAAAGGAAGGGAGAGGCGTGACACTACGGTAAAAAGCACGGGCAGTGGACGCCGGAGGACAGAGCATCCACGGCAGATCGTGGGGACCTGTGGGGAGCCAGATGCAAGGAGACAGAGGCGTGCGCGCGCGCGCGTGCGTATGCCCAGCCGGGCGCACGCACCGCATACGTGTGTGTGCGTGGGTGTGTACACACGCATGTGCACGCGTGTTTTCGCCTGGTATTCCTGAAAAGGATGGGAGTATCATTTTCCTCATGGAATAATGTTTTCTGGGAAAACACAAAAGCAGATGGTCTTCATTAGGAACACCCATTGTCCACATATCCCAACTATGAACAGATAAATCTCTCTTGTTTCACCCGTGCATTCCAAGGGCTGTAAGTGATTACAGGATGTCGGTGTGGCGGCTAAACCAGAACCACACTTTGGCCCCCGTCCTCATCCCGGGCCGTCCCGGTGTGCTCGCCCAGGCCTTCTGGGGGTGCCCAGGGAGGCGCGGGCCCCGGGCCGACCGGGGGCGCTTGGGCCACCGTGTCGCAGCCCGCGAGGCGGTGCGGGCCGGGCTGCGTGACCGTCCACGCGGGCCGGGTCGCCCGCCGTGTGCTCGCGCGGCGCCGGGAGCATGCTCGGCGGGGCGGTTCCAGATGGCACCGGCTCAGGCGTCCTGCTCGCTGGCACCTCCGTGGCAGGCAGCGCCCCCTCCCCGGTAAATCTGGCATCGGCCTATAGCGTCGGGGAGACTTCTCATTCCAAGTCTGTCCTACTTTCCTGTCTGGAAGCCAGACATCTGTTTATCCCATTTTCTTTCATACAGAGTTTGGAATAGCTTTAGTTTGGGGGAGGAAGTTTTGTCATATTTAACAGCTGTTACAGAATTTCAACCCTGTGGGCTCTGAAAATACTTTTCGGCTGACCTCAGATTTTTATACATAATTGACATGGGGTTGTAGAAAAATATTATTTACTTAACCTTTCATTGTCTGTGATTTCACGTTGTCCTGACTCTGATGTGCTAACTGCCAACAATTTCAACTTGCCCGCCTCACCACCCCCCAGCCTTGCTTTGATTCATTTACACGTTTTAAGTTTACACCTTTAAAGTGATTGCAGAACGGTAGCCGAAGACCGATTGGAGATTTTCTTTCTTTCTTTTCTTTATCTCTCTCTCTCTCTCTCTCGCTCTCTTTTTTTTAGTCAACAGTGTTTCCTTTCACTTCCTGTCACAAAGGTCAAAGAGAGCCGACCTTTGCTGGCGGTCCCCTCGCTGAATTATTCATGGCATTGACTTTTTGTCAGCACACACAGTGTGCTCTGGGACATTTTATTCATTTACCTCATTTAAAGCGCCTTTCTGCACCTGTTCAAGTATTAATATCATGTAATTTGGGCCTAATGCCGATTTTGCTGAACACTCATTATATTTTTTATTAGCTATATTTCCAAACGATTATGTATGATTATTACCAAGCCTTACAAACAGCACCGGGCTATTCCCCAGCCCCTTACATCTTCTTGTCAGGCTGTTTTCCGAAGCGGGGAGGATAAACATTTGACCAGACCCACTGTTTTTATTCCTCCTCCGTCTCCAGGCCGAGAACTTAAAGCTTCCTCCCTCATGGCTTTGCACGCGCGTGATTAAATCCAACTCTGAGGGAGCTGTACAAATGCCAGCATTTATAAGGTCAACGCTTTTGTTAAAAATGCTATGTAAATGAGGATCTGCAAAAAGGGACATTAAATAAAATTAAATTCATTGTCTTCTTTAATGTCATTTACATTTTGGCTAAGCCCTGGCCTGTCAAGGAGGATTTTAAAAATAATTTTAATTACACACCATTCAGGGACCCGGGGTGTTCTATTCAGTAGCATTTGGATAGCCTGCAACACGGAGACTGTTTGTTAACTTCCTAAACGGCGTCACGTCACTTCATCTGCATAACGCGGCCGAAACCGTGCACTTTGGGGTGAATCTCTCCTTCTCGGGGTTCCTAAAGATGTGAATACGATTGTCCGCGAACAGGCCCAGGGGCCCTGGAGCCCTCCTCTCGCTGTTGGCCGGGTGTTTGAGATGCGGTGCGGTCGGGTCCGTCTGAATGCGCTGGGACTTGAGCGGAGGGAAGACATTGGCTAGGAATTTGGCACTAGGAACACACACTTGGGATGAATGGATGTGGCTACAAAGAATCTGATTTTGCCTGGCACCGGCCCCATCTGGCTTCGTCACACTCAGGTGTGAATGGCTGTTTTATTCCCTGGCACGCCAGTTGGGAGAGGCAAAAAGTTCACCGTGCTCATTCTTCGCTTAAACATTTTTCCATAAACTTCTGAAAATAAACAGGAGAGGAAGCACTACGTTACTGACTCACAATGACACGCTTTCACTTAAATAGGGAGACACCAGAATCAGGTCCGACTTTGTCCCCCCCTCCCGCCCCCACCTTCGGCAGCCCCAGGATCGGAGGGGAGTCTGCATCCTACTTGCTAAGTGCGTGAGCTGACTGCCACCACGCGCCACGGGGAGTGCGGTCCCCGCCACCGCGGTTCAGGGCCACCAGCAGACCCAGGGCCCGCCTCTCTGGTCGAGGCCGAGGAGGCCTGCAGAGATTTATGGCCGCCTGGCCTGGGCGAGGACTCTGTGGCCGAGCCAGGCGGAGGCTGGGCTTGCACGCCAGCCGCACACCCGTAATGACTTCCGCAACACTCTCCAGCCACTCCGATTCGTGGCCGCTTGTGCAGGGCAGAAGCCGGCTCGCTGCCTGTGCTGCTGCTCGCAGGCATGAAAATGCAGGGGCGGAGGGGAGGGGCCGGACGCGGGGCCTGTCAGAAGCTATACTCCGGGAGGTATGTTGACGCAAGCCATTCCGTGCCTCTGCGGCAGCCTTATCAGGTGAAAAGCAAAGATATTGCCAGTGCCTGTAATTGTGTTAGGATGGCTCGGATGAATTGGATTACCTTATGGAAAGCCGTCCAAACTCGGGGTTCTGTTACGCATGCTTACAGGAAGCGAATAATTACTCTCTGTGCACCAGCAGATAATTGGGGCTGGCCACAGGCCCTCTCCTGGCGCCCAGCGGGAGGAGCAGGCCTCGTCAGAGCGTTTAGGAGGCAAGCCGGGAGGGTGGCGGTCCCCGTGCGTGTAGGCAGCTCACGCTGATGCTGTGATTTCGGTTACTTTTCAAAGATGGTGAATAATTTATCAGAATTCAAACTAACAGCGGCAACGGGCGGCACGTTGGAGGAGATAAAAACTCCACGCTCTGATGATGGAGATTGTCTTTGCAGACAGGAAGTGATTGACAAGTGGGGATGCAGGAAGTGAAAACTCAAGGAGCTTAGCCTGGGCTTGAGCACAGCTTCTGGGGCTTGTGCGCGGAGAAAATGAGAACCATGCCCTCCCGTTAGCCGCCAGAACACAGGCTCCTGTTGTTTGTTTATCTTCCTAGCAAATCTCCCCAAAACGTTTGTGGCCAAAAGTCTACATAATGAGACATTATGCTGGCATTATTAATGCTTTAAAATAAAAATATGGCTATAATTTAGAAAAATAAGCAGAGGAATTTTATGTGTTAAGAGTTTTCTTTGGGGGGGGTTGTATTTTATAAGCGTCTCAGTCTTTGGGGGTAACTCGGGCTCATTAAAGTGTAGAAAGCCTGAGGAGGCTGTTTTCAAAACTATTTATTCAGAAAACAGTGTGTCCTATCTATCAATATAATAAATGCTACACGTTTGTTACCAGTTCACTGACGAGCACGGTGGGGGCTGGGGCAGGGAGCCTCTAGCTTGGGCTGTTTTTGAATCACCGGTTTCCCTTTCCCTTTAAAAACAAACAAATGAAAAATATCCCCCTGATTCCTTCGCTGGAAGTTGCTCGGCTGGAAAATGCTCCGAAGGCACGCGGGGCCGTGGAGCCAGCGGTGGACGGAGCGCAGCGTCTGCGAGCGGCCCAGGGCAGCCCCGCTTCCCCAGTAATTCACTAGGAAATGAGTTTAACATGTGCGGAAAGGAAGGGCTCCGAGTTTGTGTTGATGTAGGACATGGAGCCCAGACCCCGCTGACGGAAGGAGTCGGCTCCAGCTTGTCTCTGCCGGCGTGGAGGGGAGCTGCCCGCACATCTGGGGAGGAGGCCGTGGGCAGCCCAGGCGGGCAGCTCCAGCCAGCCGCGCCCCTGCCTCCGCCTCCCCCTCCCCCCCCCTCCCCTCCCCCCTCCTTGCTCTCCCCTGCCTCCTCCCTCCTCCCTCGTTGCCTAGATTTCCCCTTTTCCCTCCTCTCAGCAGAAAGCAGTGAGGGGAGGGGCCAGGGGGCCATGTTAAACAAGACAAAACTTGGGCAGCGTTAAAGGCCCTGAAGATGTTCGCCCTTATGATGAAATTTCAGAGGGGGGAAGGCCAGCCTTGGCCTGAGCCGCCCCGCCCCCCGTAAAGGCTTCGACAGTGGTCTCCCGCACAGCCTCACAGCCTGATGTGTTTTCACCGAGATGGAGGGCTTTCCAGAAATGGCCGATCTGGATGTGGTGGCGTCACTGGAAATTGGGTGTGCAGGCCACCCCTGGTGTGGGGCCGTCGGGGGTGACGTGTGTGCTGCACGGGCGTGCGGTTCGATTCTGGGCACAGGCGGGCACAGGCCCTCCCGAGGCGTGCGCGTGGGGCAGGGCACCGACTCTCGTGGGGGGCGGCTGCACAGAGGGTCCGGTGGGCAGGGTGCCCCTTTCATCCCGAATAGTGCCCGACAAGACCCCCTTGGTGATGGGGAGGGGTGAGGGATGCTCCTGTCCAGTCCTGTTGAGGAGGGGGGTCCTCCCTGAGAATCCCCTGGGTTTTCTAAGGCCTTCAGTGTCCGGGGGTGTGGTGTGCAGGTGCCCGGCTCCTGTCCTGACCAGTTTTTGAAGATGTCCTTTCCAAGTTGTCATGGCTCAGAGTCCCAGGACCATCCAGCTCCGTGGAAGGACATCCCGTGGCCAGCAGGAAAGAGCGGGAGAGACAGAGCGGGGCTGAGGAGGGGTGGTCACGGAGCAGACCGCTGAGTGCACACCTGCACCAGCGACAAGCCACCCCAACTTGGCATTTCCTTCCTCTGCATTTGATACAGATCCCAAGGTGGTCTGAGACTGCTCTTTAGAAAAATTGATACTTTTTTTTTTTTTTAAAGTGAGTTCTAGGCCCAGCGAGGGGGCTCGAACTCACAATCCCGAGATCAAGAGTCCCATGCTCCCCTGATGGAGCCAGCTGGGTACCCTCAGACTTCATCTTTTAGAGCAGTTTTAGAGAAACATGAGAACCTGGGCGGAAACACAAAGTCCCCTTATTCCCTCTTGGTAACCTCGTGCCTTAGTGAGGCACCTTGTTACAAGTGATGAACCAGCACCGATACATTGTAACTAAGCCAAAGTCCGCAGTTTCCGCTCGGGTTTGTTCTGGGTGCTGGGGGTGGGCGTGGGGGTGGGGGACGCGTCCCAGAGGGTTTCACAAAGGTGTAATTCGGTGTGTTTCCCACAATAATGTCACGCAGCATGTTTCCACTGCCCTGACCATCACCTGTGCTCTGCCTGTTCGCCTCCTTACCCCTGGCCCCGGGCAGGCACTAACCTTTGTACCGGCCCCATACTTCTTTTTTAATTTTTTTTTTTTTTTAATTTCTGAGAGAGAGACAGCATGAGCAGGGGAGGGTCAGGGAGAGAGGGAGACACAGAATATGAAGCAGGCTCCAGGCTCCGAGCTGTCTGCACAGAGCCTGACGTGGGGCTTGAACCCACGAACCGCGAGACCATGACCTGAGCCGAAGTTGGACGCTTAACTGACTGAGCCACTCAAGCGCCCCTGTACTGGCCCCATACTTTTGCCTTTCCAGAAGGTCATCGAGTTGGAATCGCATAGTGTGGCCTGTTCAGATTGGCTTCTTTCACTTACAAGTATATTTTAAGATTCTCCCATGTATTTTTATGCCATCATAACCACCGATAGTACTTTTTTTTTTTTTTTTAATTTTCCTTATGATCGGTGTCTGGGCAATGTTTTCCCTTTCATTGACTGTCTTTGTGATTTTGTAACAAACTCCCTTACACGAGCTTATCACAGCACGTAGTGTTTTGATATTTGGATGTGGTCTGTGGGGTTTTCATGGCTTTTAAAAGTTTACATGATCCACCCCCATTTTTTTTTTTTTAAAGCAGCTGGCTCCTTTGCAAAGAAATGAAAACTTTTTACCAAGAATTTATTTAAGTGGTGTGGCTCCATGTTGCTTATTATCAGCCCACCCCCCCCACCGAGGAATACTTCTTTGGAATATTTAAATAGCAGAGGCCGTAAAAGGAAAATGATTAAATTATTGGAAGGCAATATGCTACACTGTGGCATAAAAATGGAATGCATTCAGCATTCGGTGTAGTTGTTGGCTTTTTTGGTTTAATAAATTAAACTACAAATTTTCCTAATTGCCAAACAAAATGTTAGGCCAGCTTTAGCCATTGCTGACAGTGAAACACAACATAAAACCTGCTGAGAGTTATATGTGGTATTTAATATGAGACAGAGCCACGAAAGGGTTTTATGGCAAAGTATGAATTCACACCCAGAGCATTTGGTTCACATTAGGAGAGGTTTGTAAATCAGATCAGTGTGCCGGGATGGGGTGGTCCCCGGCAACCTCTCCCCTGTCTCCTTCCTGCTATTTGGTTATTGGAATTGCTACCAAAGGGATCTCCCCCGTCCATTTCCATTTTCTCAATGAAGCGATTCGTCCTCTGACATCAGGAAGATTGGGTCAGGAAATAAGTGGGGGATTGGATTAGACGTGATGCTCATCCCCAACAGTCCGAGGTCATCGGCCTGAGCCGGTCACTGGGCAGCCGCCATCAGTTACCGGGATGTAGGCTGCCCATCGGTCCTTGGCTGGCGGGGACCCCAGGGAAGGTGAGAAGGATCTGGGAAAGTGCTTTCAGGGGAAAAAATGGCAATAACTATCATTTATTAAATTTGACAAGCAGGTTCTAAATATAACAGCCCTTTTCCCAAAGATCATTACTTTGAACAAATAAATGAGTTATGCAAGTTAATAAACGGCTAGGTTCCCCATCCAGAGGTGTGCCTTTGTGCAGCTCAGAGATAGATCCTGCCCTCGCTCACTGCCCTAACGCACGGAGGATTCTCTCCCGTTCCTGCTGAGCACCAGAGCTTTGCCTGAGGAAAAGCTTGGCAGTGAAAATAAACTTGGCCTGGTTCCGAACGCTGCGACACGTGGAGGGGCCTTATCGTTTCGAAAAGGCTTTCATACGTGATTGCGAGTTGGGCAGGGTCTAGGAGCACATTGAACTTTAAGCGAGGAAATGATTTGTCTGCTCGCATTCTTGTGGTCAGAAGCGCATGTGCTGGGCTCGGGGTATTTGTCATGACAAGTGACTGCTTATGTTCCCTGAGACCCCATTATAATTATTCCCAGCAATTAGAGCATCCAGAACCCCGTTCCATCCCCAAACACATTTGTTCCCATTTATTAGACTGTGAGCAGTAACTAATTTACATTGTTTCAGAGTTGTGTGTTATGGTAATTTATTGCGTGTGCTGGGGGTCACACAGAGTTGACCAGTCGGCAGGGCAGACCCTCGCCCGGCGAGGACGGAGGGTCCAGCGACGTGCAGGCAGCAGAGCCGGGGGCATGTGATTTGGAACCTGCTACGGTCTTTTTAATCATGTTTTGATTTATTCTCTGTTACGTTACTCGCTTTACTCTTGTTCCCTTTCTGTTTTTTAACAAATCAGAGCTGGGAATAGGATTTTTTTTTTTTTTTTTTGAAGGAAATGGAAGCGATATCTTCTAACGAGTGGAAACTTTTACTAATGCCCTGAATAAAATATTTGTCAGTGGCCTCCACTAAATGTAAAAGCAGTCCGCAGAGGAAACAATGCCTTAACTGTTCCCTACTCCGAGCAGACTTCGTTATCAAGTTGAGGAAAAAGACTTGTTTAGGCGAAAATAATGATCATAAATAGAGCTGTATAGTGGGGCTCGGAGGAAGTGGTGACAGTGCCTGCCATCAAGACCAGCAATTCCAAGGAAATATGAGTGTTCTGATCCGGGGAAGCAGTAATTATCTTTTTGTGAAGAATGTACAATGGTGTCGGATGATGAATTGATCGCAGATTGGAAGCGTGGTTTAACTGTCATGTACAGAGATAAGAGGGAGCCCCGGGATTGCTCACCGCTTCTGCTAGTTCACAGCCAGCCAGTTTATTAGCACAAATCCCAAATGTTTAGTAAACTCATTAGGTTCCATCTAATGCTAATTTATCATCATAGATGGAACCCTAGCAGTGGAGGCCGGAGGACTGTGCCGAATCCACATGATTTACAGAGCTCTCTGATCAATCACGTTCTTTGCACTGGTCATTTTTCTTCAAACGCTTTAAACGGGCCTGAGTGATCTATAAGATTAGGTCATGGCAATCGGTTAGGGATCTCCGGAGTTATCTTTCCTGTGATGGTTATCTGAAAGGTTAAGAAACCCTATACAGTCTGACGTGGGGAGAGCTTCGGTTTTGGATGGCTTCACCATCTCCCCCCACCTTCCTCCTCCTCATCTCCCCTCCCCTCCCCTCCCCACTCTCCCTTTGCCTTTTACAATCCAGTCACAGAGTCGAATTCAAAGAATTTCCTTGCAAAATCAGTTTACCAAGAAATGCATCATGGTACATAAATGTCAAGTACAGTTTATTCTAAACTTCAGACAGTGTTTTTCTTTTAAAAAATCAAGCTTTAAATGCCCAGTTCTCCTGACATTTTCGTACATATTCTATAGTGTTTTCGAAGAGGGTAATAACCTTTGCTTGATCCTAGGCAACAGCTGCAAAGATAATGAAATTCTTATGATATTTCACCAGGTAAAATGTGAATTGCAGAAGAAAAGCTATTGAATTTTTATGGATCTTAATCGCATAAAATGAGATTCATGGGGCATACGTATAACTATACTCGGTGGACTCGCAGGCTGCAGTTGCGGGAAGGGCTCGCTGCGCGGTGTGAGGGGCGCTCTGGCTTCCGCGAGGAGAACGCTCCCCAAACGCTGCCTTCAGTTCGCCCTAAGAGTGATAATGAAATATGACAGAAATTTCCTTGTGCTGGATCAGTGGCAAGAGAGGTCCTGCACGGCCTATATTAATTCATCTGACTTATGTTCCAGGCCTTGATTTACCTTATGATTAAAAACTTGGGCAGGTTTGCTCTCCAATTGAAATCAGATCTCACTGATATCACTGCAGCCTGGTGATATTGATCCCTATTTAACATCAAGGCTCAGAATTGATTGGCATCGATTAACAATAAAAACGCTCTCCTCCATGCCCAGCCGCCGAGCCAATACTCTGAGAGGCATACACGGCGGCGTTCTCCTCATTGACCAATCTGAGAAGAGAGATGGCCCCACCCGCAAATAAACAATATATTTTAATGTTATTGTAACGGGAACGCCTGGCCGGGGGTGCAAATTGATTTCATTCTTGTTGTATGAGATAAATATCTTTAATAAAATTCTCATTTTATTTAGGATTTTACAGGAATAATTCGATTACTAGAGTAGTGATATTTTTTCCTTTTCCCACCGTGTAAAAAATGGATTAAAACGTAAAGGCTATGATAACATAACACAAGAGGTGAAATGTTAATCAACTCAGAAATCACGCGCAGGGCAGGGAAGTCTGTTGCCCGGGGAGACGCATGCCGTGCCTCGCGTGGGCTGGTTTTACTGAGCGTTTTCCAGTTTCGGCGGGGCCGCTAGCCCACGACTGTCATGTGCTGAAGGCCGGCTTCCCTCCACAATGTTGAGCGAGCATATTCTTCCAAGGAGCGCGGCAGGGAAAAACCGCTCAACGGGATCGAACCCAAAAGCCTTAAAGAGACTGTCTGCTTGTTTCTGTTTTGTTTTCACTCGCTAGCGGAGATGCAGCCTGTCAAAAGAATTTCTAACCGGTGCCTTAACTAATGGCAGAGGGAGGAGAAAACGTACGAAGGAGCACAGATTAGAAAAGCCTCGCGCCCCGCAAGTCCCGCCGTGCGTGCGGGGGGCTCCTCCTGTCCCCGAGCCCGGCTGGTAACTCTGGCGAGCAGTCTGTGCGCATCCTTGTGCGCCGGAGGCCAGGTCCAGCTGAAAGAAATTATCCAATCTCTAACATCCAGAAGTTTACAGTTATATAATGATGGAGAAAACCACAAGTCCCAAGGGATGTCAAATTTTAGAGATACTTTTAAAATGAAATTATCCAACCAAGCCTATAAGACAACCTTCTTGTGCTTAAGACAAAAATGACAATCTGGAATTAATTTTTTTTTTGTGATAGGGCAAATCCAATTTGCTTCCTTAACTGTTGATTAAGGAATCCGTTCTAGAAGGCCGTCCCCTGTAAGTATCTGCTGTTTATTTGTGGAGAGCCGCCGGATTCCCCTCCACTGGGGACGCGGGTCAGGCATGGCTGTAATGAAGAGCCGCCTGGCAGCCCGCAGGCACCCGGGCTGGCCTTGTTTGTGCGCAAGAAACGGTTGGCTTTCGGAGCAGCCCGGGGAGGGTCACGCAGTCCCCTCCGGTCACGCAGGCAGAGCAGGTTTGAGAACGGGGGACAGGGTTTGTGTTACGTGCCGCCCTTCCCGTGAAGTCTGCAGGAGCACGTCCGTGAGAAAGCAACAAATAAGTAAATGCCTTAAATCGGGACCCATCTTACACCGAGGTCCGCTGAGCGGGCGTCCAGGCGGGGTCCAGCGTCAGGAACACCGAGGTAACCCGTTTCAGAACGAACGCCTGTTACCTGAACATCCTGCACAAAAAATCCACCCCTCTGCCCGCCACCCCGTTTGCATTTGTATAGGAGGAGGGTCTCCTGGTCTTTTTAAAGTCAGTTGTAAATATTTAACACAGTTTTTCATCGATGTTATTTAAAAATAAGGTCTTACCGGAGACAGGTTCAAATGCAGTCGCTAGATTTGCAAACAGGCGAGCCTTGTTTAGGAGAGGTGCGTGTTATTTTTATGCTCTTTGAAAAGCAGAGATGCCATCTCTCCTGTGCTCCCCATTTGGACGAGGCAGCCTCCCCCCCTGCCCCCCGCTCCTCTGTTTCCCCAGATGCACCCTAGGGCCTGAACTTCCTGCTTTGCAGGTTGATTTACCCATTGACTCCAGAGCTCGTGGGAGCCCTGCTGCCGTCCCGCGGCCTGTGGGGTGTCCTTGCGGGCGTGCGGCCCCGGGAGCTCGGGAAAGGGGCACAGTGGCAACTTGGATGTGCTTTGTTTTGTTAGGAACTTTCCTAACTAAGGCGTGTCCCCCAGCATCAGCGACACACGGCTTTTCTGTGTGTGATTTCCGAGGGGTGGTATTTGTCAGCGCACCTTGTATGGCCATCCTGGGGCGGGGACCCGGAAGACCGAAGGAGTCCTGACCACCCCAGGCGGTGTGGTCCCCATGGAGGGGGGGCGAGGAAGGGCTATTCTAAAACCGCTCCACATCCACAAGGATGTATCTTCCCCAATATAACCACTTTTTTTTCCTTTCCTCCTTGAAGTTGTAGATGCAAAGCAAGGAACTGTGGGTGGCGGTTGGAGGCAGGGCAGATCTGTGTATCCCCAGTGCGGGGCCGGGCTCCCCTGGTGACAAGACGCATTTCTCTAGTGGCTGGAGGGACTTGAATGCGAGAGCTGGGGCGCGGCCTGTGCATTGGCGGCCTCCGTCCTGTGCAGCGGACAGGTCCCCTGCATCTGCCCCAGGGCGCGCTCTCTGCCCGCCCCTTACAACTGGATGCGACCGTTTTGGGCAGCGGCCCCGGGATGGTCCAGCCAATGTCCGCTCCCTGCCCTCATTGGTGCCTCCGGCCGGTCCCGTCCTGTCCCCTGACTCCGGCCCCACTGCTCTGAGGCCTGCTGTGTCCGCTTGGCCCCTCCCCCTGGCGTGGGCCCTCCAGAGCAGAGTCCAGCTCTTCTGTTGCTTCTGGCCCCCATCCTCCCCATTCGCGGTGACCGCCGTTGGAATCGCATGGCCCTTTGGGCGTGGCGGTCCCTCCCCACATCTGCTCTCTGGAACCCTGGTGTCCCTCAGGCCGGGCTCAGACTCTGCGTCCCCAAGAGCCCCGTGGCTGTGGACCCGGCCCGCCTCTCTGGCAGCTCCGTCGCCAGCGGAGTTCCTGGGTGCTGACATTCTAGCAGCAGGGGTGCAGGGGAGGCCCCCGGCGGCCTCGGGACAGGCAGCTGGGCCCCTGCTGTGGGCGCTCGGTGCTCAGCAGCGTGTGTGTGACGGCGGAGGCAGGACAGAGTGTGCGTCGTCCCTGCCGCGGGTTCTGAGCGAGGGCCCCGAGCCCCAGCCGGGCTCGTCCCCACACCCTCTGCTGCGCTGTAAGCTGAGACGCCCGCTAAGCCTCCCTAAGCCGCCGACGCTCTCTCATCCCTCCAGCTCCGGGCGGCCAGCGCCCGGCTGAGTGGGTCCTGATCGCCTCTCCACCTGCCTCCCGCGGCGGGACGTTTTACTTTGCTAATTTAAAACGCGCATGTGCTGCCCTGCTCTCTTGCCCAGTGTCCGAGAGAGATTCCGGGGAGCGGACAGGCCCTGCGCCCACCGTGTGCCGGGGGCCTGTTCCTCCCTGGGGCGGCCGTGCACCAGGGCCCCCACCTGCCGCTCCCCAGGCCTGTCTCGGGTGCCCCGGCCCAGAGGAACGAGGCTTGGGTGTCGAAGAGGGGCCTGGTGGTAGGTCCCTGGGTGGTCCCGGCCCTCGCCAGGGAGGAGCCCCCGAGAGCCCCCTGGGCCGCCCGTCGCACTCCCGTGCCTGATCCATCCCTTCTTAGCGAGTGTGAGGAGGCAGGGGCCCCACTGTGACAGTTCTGATGCCACCAGTAAACAAGCGCCGCGGCTCCCGTGTCCTACGTGCTACTAAGTGAGAACGCCCCCAGCAGCCCGGGTCCGATGGTAATACGGCAGCTCCTCAGGTTTGGGGACGTGAAGAAGCTTCTCTGAGGCCACTCAGCTGGGAAGGGACGCAGCAGGGATTTGAACCCAGGCCGCTGGGGCCTCTTCACTCCTTTACCCTTCGATGCTGGGCGCTGGGACCCTGTCCTTCAGAGCCCCAGGAGGCTTCTGGTGTGATCTGGGTGAGTTGCTCTCCGTCCCGTTGAAAGCTGAGGGGTTTTGTGCTGACCTCTCACAGGGTGGGGTCCGAGAAAGACGAAGAGGGGGTGAGGGCTGCGTGTGCCGTGTGGGTGTGCTCACCGGTGCACGGAACGGCCCGCGATAACTTGTGTGAACAAAGTCGTGCGTGCGCACGTGTGCCGTTGGGTGTGGGGAATACACCCGAGCATTGGTGCTGCTCTTGTGTGCGGAAGCAGCGGGGGTCCTGAGCTCCGTACTTGGCAATGGGGCTTACCGAGAGCGTGCCTGCCAGCGGAGGAGCGCGGGAATGATCCCCGCAGAGGGGCTGCAGGCTGGCGAGACCCAGAGGACCCTCCCATCTAGGACCACAGGCACCCAGGGGCTTGGCCTGCCTGCTCATGGTTGTCCGAACACTGTGCTTAGAAGATCACTCGTTAGTGCAGGTACAAAGCGGGCGCCGTTTCCTTGGCCTGTGAACGGCTGGCTTAGACGTAGTCTAGCATCAGCCTGGGCGTCACGGAAGTTTGCCATTGACACACCAGGATTTCTAGTTCCGTGTGGAATTCTAATTCCATTTATCAATCAGAGGTGCGAAAGGGTTTCAATCTGATTAAGCTCTATGACTGGAGAAATCCAGAGGCGCAAAATTATAATACCATGGGTGTCTTCAGGAGGAAATGCAAATACTGCCCGAGAGTAGGCTGGCTCTGGCCTCGATGCCCCTCGAAGCACTTCCTCACCGAGACTGGAGAAACAAACAAACACAAAGCAGCACAACCACAGGAAGCAGGTCTCTGAATGAACCCTGCGCGGTCAGAACCCTAACGCGCGGCGAGGCTCCCGCACATCGCCCATGGCGGTCGTGGGAACCGTGAATGTCATCGCTGGTTATTTTTATCTGTGACGAAGAGTTGTTTACGTAGATTTAAGTCGTAATACCATTTTCGGGTTTTAACCCGTTCTCAGCCCCTTGTGAAGTGACGGGAGGCCACGGAACGGGGGAGGGGTGAGGGCGGGCTGGACAGTGAGGGCTGCCAATCAGATACTTTGTTACCCAAGAAGCCAGCTTTAACTCCGCTTTGTCTTTCCTCCTCTGCTCTTGCAAAGAACGGCAAACAGTCTCAGAAAACTGTGCCGTTAACCCTACGCAAGTCCCGCCTTCTGGTCGGTGCCATCGTCTGTTTCAGACACGTAGTGACCTCGAGCGTCCGAAGTTATTTTGTGCAGGGGAGCGGCTGTGGTATCCCACGTGAAGAAGAGGGGCACAAAAGGAACCTTGTTTGTTTGGGACAGGTCAGGGGTTCAGGGAGGCTTTGAAAGGATCAAGTTGGGATAATTGAGTTATCGGACGCCAGCTGTCCACTTCCGTGAGCCCACGTCTTCATCCCCTGTCAGTCTGACGGGGTCCAGAAGGCAGGCCCGTGGGCGCACCCTGGTTCCACCCCCAGAGTCCCGCTGCCGCCCTGGGTTGGTTTCGGGGGCCATGAAGGCACCGGGGAGCACCTCGGCTTCTCCCCGACTCTGGTCTTTAAGCGCTCGATGAGGGGGAGCACCCTGCTGCTCCGTCTCAGGGGACACTGGTGAAGGCGGCCCCTTGCCTGCCGCCAGGTGGCCTCACTCACACCTGTGTCTTCTGCCTCGTCCAGTTGTCTGCTCGTTTCCGTCTTCTGCCACCAACTGTAAAAAACAGAACAAAGGAAAAGAAAACAACACTGGTTTTCATTCTAGAGCTGAGTGCACGGTGTTTACTGGAGGGCTTCACCGGGCAAGCCGCGTGCGGGAGCCTGGGGCGCCGTCTCCAGCTCGCCTCGAACCCGAAGCGTGCCCGAGTGGAAGAAGGGTTCTTGCTGGTTTTCCTGAAGGATGCTGAGGTTTCGGCTTCTTTACAGTTTCTGTGGTTTGGGGGCACCGCCGTGTACGTGACGCGAAGGAAAATGAGCTTGCGCTACTTTTAAGTAGTTTGACTCACTGTATTTTATAAAAACTGGTCGCTGTGCCCACTTTAGAGAAAGTAACGTTGTTTAGGGAAAGGGTGACGTTTCATCGTGCTTCACCTTCCGGAGGGATGAAATGGTAAAAGATGCTGGAATGAAGCGGTTCCCCTGGGAACCCCCAGGAATTGTCACGTGTGGCGGCTGGTGACCCCCGGCCTTTGGGGGGACACGGGGCTTCCTCGGAGTAGCTCCGCTGGCCGGCCTGGGGTGGGCAGGGGTAAGGCGGGGGGGGTCTCTGGTGGACCCCATCTGTGACCCAGCCCTTGTGCAGGGACAGACCAGGCCCAGGGCCACCGGAAGGCGAGGGGTGGCTGGTCCGTCTCCTCCGCGGGACCCTCAGCTGTGCTCTCGCAGGCACGTGGGGAGCCCCTCAGGGCCCCCGTGGGAGCGAGTGCACGTGGACCGACGGGCGGACCCTCCCGCCTCCAGCAGGTGGCAGGAACCCGGGTTTGCGGCAAGGCCGATGTGTCCAGAAGCTGGGAGATGGGTCACGAGTCCTGCTCATTTTCCTTGCCACCGTCCATTGGCCCTTTCTGCTTCGGGTCTACTGGGGCTTCCCCCGGAGGGAGAAAGCTGGTCTGCACCTTTGGGCGCCCAACCCCCGGTCCTCCCGCGGCCCGCGCTGGGGGAGCCTCCCCCCTCCCGCTGCTCACACTGGGGGCCTCCGCAGCCCTGGGGCTGTCCCGGGTGCCCGCTCCCTGCGGCTCGGGGCCTCTCCCCCGTCGTGGGTCTCAAGTGCAGGCTTGGGTTCTCGTGGGCGCTGCGGCATGGCCGTGTCTGAGCACGCGTGTGCACCGCCGTCGCCGTTTGCGCCCCGACGCGGTTCGCTGGCCCTCGGGCTCCTGTCCCCAGCCCACTTCTCACGTGCTCTGCACGGAACACCTGTGCCGTAGTAGCTGCCTGGAGCCCAGCCTTGAAGGTCCCAGGGCACAACTTTCTATAAAGTTAGGGACCCTCTTGGTGAAGCTGGCGCCCGGTGTTCTTGTTTTGTCCTGTGCGACGTCCCCCCTCCCGACCCCCCTGCCCAGCGCGCCCTCGGCCTCCTGGCCCCTGCTGCCCCTTCTCCTGCTCAGTGCTGCGAGCCGTGGACTTTGTCACTAGACAGAGGCCACCTCCAGGCCCTCCCTGCCCCTCGGGACAGATGTGAGGTGTGCGTGGCGGTGGGGGCAGAGCCCACCTGGCGGGAGCCGGTGGCCTAGGATGAGTCCTGGCCTCCTCGCTTCTAGGGACCTTCCTGGGCTGTTGTGTGGCTTCAGTGAGGAGAAGGGACTTCATAAACAGGGTGCAATGGTCTGCGATGTGTTTTTAATTCCGTAACAGGGTGCTGTAATTTTATAATTCCAGTAATTGCTGCTGGAGAGGGTGCTGCCCTGCTGCGGGCCGGCCACCTGGGGGGTGGGACTCCCAGAAGCCCCGCCCCCGGCTGAGCGTGGAGGAGGGGTCCCTGATGCACTTGCGGTTCTGTGGGGGCCCAGGCTGCCTGGGGCTGACCTTGGCCTCCCTGGGTGTCTGGGCCTCTCCCATCATCTGCCCGTGTCGTGAGCCCTCTAAGCTGCCCCAGGCCTGTAGCTGCGGCCGCATGGTGCAGCGGGGGCGGGGCTCAGGGCGGGACGCACCTTTGTCTCAGTCCCCCGTGGCAGTGACCCTCCGTGCGTGGATGGGGGCTCTGGGCTTGTTGGCACCCCCCTGGGCCGGTGTTAGGAACGGAGGCTGCGACCTGTCCTGCTGCACGTCGGCTTCCAGGGGGCATGTGTCTAATGCTTCCACTTGAGCTCCTGGCCTCGTACTTTGTCGTGAGGCCCGTTCTTGGGTCCAGAGCGCCCCGGGAAGGGCACCTCTTGTGCCATCAAGGAGACCTGTGCTGGCCAGAGTTCACGGGAGAGGCAGAAGTCCTCGCCTGTGTCTGGGACGATGGTTCTGCGTCCCCCTTCCACCCCAAGCCAGGTAGAGAGGGACCTGCCATCCTTATCTGACAGCTGAGAAGGTCTCAGGTGGCTCATCACAGGGGCGGATGTGTACTTGGGAACCTTGCTGCACTTGGGCACTGGGGATCGGCAGTGCACAGAACCCTCCAGAATCTCCTCTGTGAGGAGGCAGCCCAGGGTGCTCTTCCCTGTTCCTGCTCTCCGGCTTGGGTTCTCAGATGAAGACAGTACGTGCTCCTGAGCCCTCCATGTACTGGCTAGGTCATCGCCAGACACATAGCAGGCAGTTGTTGAAGGCAAGAATGTCAAAGAATGTCATCCCTCCTGACCCAGAACTGATGCACAGAGTTCCAGAGGGCTCCAGAAGGTTCTAGAAGGTTCCAGAGGCCCAGCTCTGTGCGGAGGATGAACCTGGGCCTCTGTGAGGGCTGCCTCGGGCTCCACAGTGCCTGGCCTTTGTGTCCTGCAGACTCTGGTCTGGCCCCAGGAGGGACAGCGAAGGGCTGAGTGTGGAACTAGCAGTGCAGCCACGTGCCAGTGCGCGTGGTGCCTGTGGAACCGCTCACCTTGCTCACAGCCCCGAGGCTTCTCTTCCCAGTAGGAGCGGAAAGAGCCCGAGAGGGAACAGGCGGAAATTGGAGGGAAATGAGGGGGAGTGAACTTAGAAACTCCCAGCCCAGCACTAAGCTGCCACTTAATAGTATGCAAATGAGGCAGTCGTCACACAATTACCCAGAGAGAGGAGCGGGGAGCTCAGGGAGGCCTCACGGGGAGAAGCGGCCTTGAGAGCCTGGTGCGCTGCCAGGGGCCTCGGCTAGAGTTGCCGATTATTTCCTGAGCACCTACTATGCACGAGGGGCAGCTGCCCCCAGGAGACCACGGCCCCCTCAGTTCTGGCGGGACCTGCACCAGGCCCCTTGGTGAGCCCAGGACGGAGCAGCCTTGCTGCCTAGAAGGCAGGGAGGCCTCTCCAGTGGTGGAGACGCACCTTCAGGCACGTGGTCAGCGGGTAGGCAGAGAGAGGAGACTGGGAGGCCACGGTTGGCCACAGCGGAGGTTGTCCCGCAGAACACAGGTCACCCGGTGAAATCTGCGTGTCAGATAAGCAAGGACTGAGACTTCAGGATAAGTATAGTCCATGCAGCATTTGGGATACACTTATCCTAAAGCCTCAGCCCTTGCTTGACTGACAGGCAGATTTCACCAGGTGTGAGTGGTTTCCTTGCAAACCTGGAAACCCCAGTCTGGGCAGGGCATAGGGGCAGAGAGCTGCGTCGCTTCCGTGGGATGGTCGTTTCTGGAGCCTCGAGACCGTGAAGGAGGTGGGGCGGACGGGGGAAGGGTGGGACCAGGGGGCTGGCTCCGGTCCCCGGCCGAGGCCCTGTGGTTGGCAGGGCCCAGCTGTCTGCAGGGCTGTCCTTGGGCACCCTCACCCCCTTTCCTGGAGGCTCTGACCCGCTGGAGGGCACGGTCGGGGTCTGGCGGGTGAAGTCCACACAAGCAATATGCTGAGGTGCTGGGGCCTTTGGGAGAAGTACTCTGCACGCACCCCCGGTTGCGCCTGCGGATTTCTTCGCAGCTGGAAACGGGATCCCTGCTTCCCGCTCACGGGTCCACCTGACCCTATCTGGCTTCTGGAGGGTTCAAGATCCCTTTTCCTTCTTTTGTGTGTAGAGGAGTCACTTTGACTCTGTAACTGAGTGCCGTCTACAGCGCTGAGTGTGCCGCTTTCAGTTGCTGAAATATTTCTAACCGCGAGCTTGCAGCCCCGGCCCCCTCACAGCACCCCGCCAGCTCCCTGCACCCCGCCAGCCTCACTGCACCCCGCCAGCTCCCTGCACCCCGCGCGCCTCACTGCGGCCACGGTGCAAAGCCTCTTCCCGGGGCCCCCACGGCTCCTTGTCCGTGGCTCCTCCTGGGTCCGTGCGAGCCTGCGCTCCGAAGTGGCTTGGAGGGAGGCAGATAACGATCGGCTCCGCAGACTGGGGGCTGACCCGCCTCCATGAATCAGCCTGATTTTGCGCGAATGAGATTTTAATCACCTGTCACTGCCGCCCGCACCTTCTCTATATTTATGATAATTTTTTGGGTCTTTTTATTGAAATCAGTGTTGACTGAATCAAGTAATCCTGATTAGCAATCTTACTGTACCCAGTCAAGAGTGAAATGCATCCTGGCCCTGTTGGTACACTGAGCGTTCGGAAATTGGAAAAAAAAAAAAAAAAAAGGAAAAAAATAGGTGAAGTTTGTTTATCTTGGTGATGTGTGCGACGGGGGCCTTTGAGGACTGCGGCTGTTTTTAATTGTTCCCCTCAAGCCCGGTGTGGCCCCCCTCCCCCCGCCCGAGTGCTGGCTTCCCGGCTACATGGGCTGGTTACCCGGTTTCTTTAACTTCATGGAGTTGGACGAACGATGGCTGACCCGATTTTGGTTAGTTTCTGTGGTTTGAGACGGGAGGTTTGCAAGCGCGGAGGTGGTGCGGCGGGAGACGGTTCCCTCCCGGGGGGTGCGCCCCCCGAGTCCCCTCCCCGGGTCGCCCCTGGAAATGCTGATGTATTGATCTTTTAGGCAGTGCAATACTCTGTGACGGTGACAAGTAAATAGAAGCTTCGGACGCGCTCCTGTGTCTCTGGGAGAGGGAGCGGTCAGTCACGAGTGGCGCTCTCAGAGCCGCGGCGGCCCCGCCACGTGGGGCGCGTCCTTCCCGACGCAGGCGTGTGGCCCTCCTCGGGGCTGAGGCGGAGGATGAGGACCGACCTGCGCGGGGATTGTTGCCAAAGACCGGGCTTTTCTCCTCCCGGCGCTTTAGTCCATCTGCTTGGCGGCGAGGGCCCCGCAGCGAGACGGGGGTTATCCGCTAAGGCCTCCGTCTTAGGGTCCTATCCGTGGTAGTTAGAAAAGCGACAGTAATGCCTCCTGCTTCGGAGAGATTGCTTTCAAAGTCACATGACTTGGAGGGACCCACAGAGCTCTGGCTGCGGTCTGGGCCTGCCGGTGGCGGCTTCCTCCCACGCTGCCCTCACCTCCGTTCCCCCAGGGCCAGGTGGACACCAGCCCTCCTCTTTCTGGCACCAGGAGAGAGGGGACCCTGGCCCTGGGCACCAGGCACAGGCCTGCCCTCTGCAGAACCTCTGGGTCTTGGCTTGGTCACCTCTGACCCCGGCTGTGCTCTGCCTCCTGGGACGGGGCCGTGGAGAGGGGGACTCTGGCCCCAGGACCCAGAGGGCCCTGGAGACCAGCAAGCCCTGCTGGGGAGCATGCACAGCTCAGGAGAGCAGGGTCCCCTCCTGCCTCGTGTGGGGGGCCAGGGGAGAGCCGGGCACGGAGTGATTCTGGTGGCTGTGGTCAGCAGGTCTTGCTTTGTGGAAGGAACAGAATGTGTTCAGCGGCTGCATGGTCAGTGGGCCCAGATTGGTTCTGGCACTGAGGCCGGGAGAGCGAGAGTGGGAAACTGAGTCATGAAAGTCCCCCGTTATAAGACATTCGGACTGTGGTGCTGATGGCCGGTTCTGTGCGGGGCATCGGAGTAGGTGTCAGGAGTGAGGTAGGCGCAGACGGTGGCCCTGCCCTCAGGCACCTCACAGCCCGACACAGGCAGATCAACTCTGAGGCTGTTGGGTATATGCCATCTGGGGCCCACTTCTCACAGGGGACTGACAAAGTCACCACATCCAGGGCACTTTGGTGTGTGGTGCTGGGGTCCACTGTGGCCGTCAGGATCTGCACTGTGCACGGCAGAATCTCACAGCCTTGCTCAGACCCCACCTGGCTGTCCAGGGGTGGTCCCCGAGTGCACCTGGGTACCAGGAGAACATTAGGGGCCCATAATGACCTTACATCAAAAAATACCCTTAAGACATTCTGTTTTTAATGTTTATTTTTGAGAGACAGAGACAGAGAGCGAGCAGGGGAGGGGCAGAGACGAGATGCAGAATCTGAAACAGGCTCCAGGCTCTGAGCCGTCAGCACAGAGCCTGACGTGGGGCTCCAGCTTGTGAACCACAAGGTCGTGACCTGAGCTGAAGTCAGACGCTTAACAAACTGAGCCCCCAGGCACCCCTTGACATTACCTTTTTTCTTTTTTAATTTTTTTTTTAATGTTTTATTTATTTCTAGGAGAGAGAGAGAGACAGCGTGAGCAGGGGAGGGTCAGAGAGAGAGGGAGTCACAGACTGAAACAGGCTCCAGGCTCTGAGCTGGCAGTCAGCACAGAGCCCGACGTGGGGCCCGAACCCACAAACCGCGAGATCACGACCTGAGCGAAAGTCGGACGCTTAACCGACTAAGCCACCCAGGCGCCCCTTGACATTACCTTTTTAAACACCACTCTGTCCAAAGCAAAGAAAACAGACCCATGGTCGTACGGGCTCTAATTTTTATGGTATCTTAGTAACTCTCTGCGTTGGGTAAAGCCTCTTCTGGTGCCGAAAAGAGCTTGCTCTGGTTTGTGCGTGTGTTGCGAGGAAGTCACATCGAATCGCATCACTGTGTTTGGTGACCCTCCTTTGTGGGATAGAACGGGGCTCTCGGCGTCAGGCTGGGCCACCTCGGAATGGGTCTAGGGTCCACCCACCCAGATACTTTCTGATTTGAATGTCTGTGCCTCAAATTCAATTCCCACCTTATGTCTATTAACGCCTCATCACGGAGTCTTCACGATGCATTATTAAGGAGGCCGTCCTACAAACGTTTACACAGCGTTGGATACATCTGTGCTGGGGCTGCAGCTTTCCACCGGCTGAGGGTGAGCTGAGTAGAGTCCTTCCAAGGGGTGAAACCCTCCCGCCTCTGCAGTGTCTGGGCGCAGCCCAGGGGCCCACACGAGGGGCTGGGCCTCCAGGGCCCTCACACCTCTCTGGTCCTAGAGTTAGCCACGAACGTGACAATATAGAACAGTTCCTGGGGTAAAAATGGAACGAAAGTTGTGGGGAAGTCCACGGGGAGCCAGGATGGCCCTTGTCAGCCAGCGCTCACCCAGGGCCGGGTCACAGAGTCCCGTAAAACAGTGAAGGTCTGGATGAAGTCGTTCACTGTCATGATCACCGTGAGGAAGAGGAAGCCCTGAGTCCCACGAGAGTAAGTTCTGGAAGGTCCCGGCTGCGGAACACTAGGCAGCTGTTTTAAAGGTAGATTGGTGTAGGGGCGCCTGGGCGGCTCAGTCGGCTAAGCATTGAACGTCGGCTCCGGTCATGATCTCGTGGTTTGTGGGTTTGAGCCCCACATCGGGCTCTGTCCTGACAGCTCAGAGCCTGGAGCTGCTTCCGATTCTGTGTCCCCACCCCCTCCCCTGCTCATGCTCTGTCTTTCTCTCTCAAAAATAAACATTAAAAATCTTTTTAAGAAAGGTAGATAGGTGTATAAATTAGAAACATTCTTACTACATTCTTAAGTGAAAAGGGTATAAAAATGTGTATACTATATGATCCCAATTTTTAAAAGAAAAGCGGAAAAGGAACTGTGAGGAAATAGAGCAGCAATTGTGGTGAAGTTCAGGGCGGTGAGTTTATCGGTAATTTTTACATTCTGTGTATACTTTTAGGTATTTTTAGACAATTTTTACCACGTGCGTTAATTATTTTCATGGTCCTTTTACAGTGACTGAGACACGTTACACCTCAGGTTTCTGAATAGGCGTGTCCAGCATCTGAAATTGCTTCCTGGGTGGAATGTTTCCTGCGTCCAGGTCGGGGGCGAGTGGCTCCGAATGCTCAGGGCCCCTTCAGAACGCGTGTCCCCCGTCCCTCCCTGTCGTTCTGACACGGGAGCGGCGGGCGCCCGGGCTGGGACGGAGACTTCTCCACACGTGTACACGTGACAGCATGGAAAGGTGCAGAAAGTGGGCAGAAGTAGGGGTCCCCTGCCCCGTTGCTGCGTCCTTCCTGAGTGCGGCCCACAGAGCCGGGGGTGGGGTGGGGGCGTGGGGCGCGAGGTCGGCACAGCCGGCGGCTTCTCCCTGCCGACCCTCCTTCTCCCCGACAGCCCCCAGGGGCCCCGACCTGCCAGGCGGTGTCTGTCACTGTCCTCGGGGGCCCGAGGGGGTGTCCGAGGGCAGGCGGGCACGGGGCAGAGAGCGCCGAAAGGTAGAAGATACGGATGGTGAAAGGCAACCCTCGGATCCCAGAGGCACTTGCTGTGGCCGGAGCCGGCAGCATAGACCACATGGCTGCCCAGAGAGGTGGTGAGCTCCCCGTCACTGCCAGGCTGTGTTCAGAGGCCGGGCGGCCCCCCAGAGGCCCTGCTGGGGTCCCTCCTTGAGGGCTGCTGTTTGCTGCTGCAGAGGGGACCCCGTGTCTGTGACTTCAAGGCCTCCGGCTGCTTCTTCCTCCAGGAAGACCGACCGTGATTTGATTGGTGAAAACTGCTGGGAGCACGCCCTGGTCTTGCTCCGGTCCCTGCGCGGGAAGGCCAAGGTCTTTCATTCATTTGATGGATTCGGACGGATGTTTGGCCTGCTCTGTACTTACCTGTGAAGCCACAGTGGGCGCCGCGGCCCCCGATCGGGCGGCGAGGACCTGGATTTATGTTGCTGGCTGTTCGCTTCCCAGGCCGCGTTAAAAACCAGCAGGACGCACAGCTTCCTCTCGTCTCTGACCGAGAGCGCTCAGGGCCCCGGTGCCAGGGCCTCGCAGCGCTCAGCATGCGGGGCTGGCTCCTCCGGGCACCCGTCCTGACCTGCCTCCTGGGAGGCCCTCCGTCCGTGGGCCTGTTACTTCGCACTGTGCCTCCCGTGGAGGGATTCTTGAGCCCCTTCGCAGGGGATGCTGGCCTCCACGTGGCAGGTTTGGGCAGTGCGGGTGCTGGGCAGCTGTCCTGGTCCCTCACTGGGGCACTCAGGGCCTTGCCTGCCTCCACCAATGAGGCGGCCTCACCGTTTCCAGTCCTCCCTCACACCCCTGGCGCCCAGGTGCCTGCTTGATTTTGTCTGTTTATCGTGGGACTCTGGCTCCGCGATGGAGCCTGCCCTACCCGCCCCTGAAGGCCCAGCCCCTCCTCAGCCTCGCTTCGTGCTCAGGGTGAGCACTGGTGTGGTCCGGGCTGAGCATGCCTGCGCGGGATTGTCTGCCGTCTTTCGGCCCAGGCGTCAGCTTCCGTGTCCACGGGAAGCAGCCTCCTCGCCTGTGGGCTGTGGGGACGCTCCGGTGCCCGTTTAGTGCCCCACGTGGCAGCGCCACATGCGGGGTCCCCACCGTCTCCCCGTCCGTGACGCTTCCCCTCTGCTGCTCACACCCCGGCCTCCAGGCGGGCGGACCTCAGCGCCTGTGCTGTGCAGCCCCATCGAGCCCGCAGCCTTCCTGAGTGTGGTTACCCCGCCCCAGGTCACGTGCTCTTTGCCGGCAGGCGGCCAGCACGTGCCAAACACAGCCCCAGACTGTTCTTTTGAATGAACGACTGTGACTTGGTGTTTCGGGAAGTAGTGAGGTGCCTTCTAAGGAACTAAAACTCCTCCCAATTAAAAATAGCAACCCAGGGACGTCTGGGGGGCTCAGTCGGTTAAGCGTTGGACTTCAGCTCGGGTCGTGATCTCACAGTCTGTGAGTTCGAGCCCCATGTCGGGCTCTGTGCTGACAGCTCGGAGAATGGAGCCTGCTTGCAATCCTGTGTCCCCCTCTCTCTCTGCCCCTCCCCCACCACACCGCTGTCTCTCTCCTTCTCTCAAAAGCAAATAAACATTAAATAAAAAAGTAGTAGCCTGGTCCTGGTTATGTCACCTGCCCACTTTTGTGTCCCTGTGTCCCAAGGTTGCAAACTTACCCACATGGAATGCCGTGTTTGCACCAGGGATTTTAATACAGCCTCAGATGTCACGGGAGTCTAGTGCCAGTGAGCCAGAGGCTCCCTCGTTAACTGCCTCTAATTTTTGGGGTAAAGATTGAGATCATGTCACGTGTGTTTTCCTTTTTTTAATGTTTATTTGTTTTGAGGGAGAGAGCATGAGCAGGGGAGGGGCAGAGAGAGGGAGAGAGAATTCCAAGCAGGCTCTGCGCTATCAGCACACAGCCTGATGAGGGGCTCGATCTTAGGGACCTCATGACCTGAGTCAGCCAAGAGGCGAACGCTTAACCAGCTGAGCCCCCAGACGCCCCTCACCACCTCTGATTCTGCAGGCAGGTTTTCTAGAATTCCAGCACAGGTGGTCAGGTGAAGGAGTTCCATGGTGAATGGGACTGGGCGCTGGGTTTTCACGTCCTGCAAATAACCACGCAGAGAGCGAAGCTGGGTGGAGTGTGTTTTATTGAGCATCTGCTTTACCCCCATGGTCACTAATGTGACTCTCGGGAGCATAGTCACACTTCCTCTGTTGGGGAATCATTCTGCTATCGAGCAGTTGCCATGAGAGATCTGGGAGATCTGGGAGCTGTTGCCCTGACCCAGCTGGTGGCTGACCCCCCTCCATCTGGACGGGGCTGCGCATGGCATAACCGGAGGGAGGGTCTGGAGTCCGTCGGCCCGGGACTTGAGCGCTGCTCGGCCATTTACTAGCTGTGTGATTTGGGGCAGTTCAGTTCTCTGGGTCTCTAAGTTTTGTCCTCTGAGGAGCAGATGCCACACCTGACTGTATAGTTTGTTTATTTATTTACTTGTTTATTTATTTAAATATTTTTTGAATTTATTTTTTTGTTTTTTTTAAATTTTTTTTTAATGTTTTATTTATTTCTAGGAGAGAGAGAGAGAGAGACAGCATGAGCAGGGGAGGGTCAGAGAGAGGGAGTCACAGACTCTGAAATAGGCTCCAGGCTCTGAGCTGGCAGTCAGCACAGAGCCCGACGCGGGGCTCGAACCCACGAACCGCGAGATCATGACCTAAGCGAAAGTTGGACGCTTAACCGACTAAGCCACCCAGGTGCCCCTGGATTTATTTTTCAGAGAAAGAGAGAGAGACCGAGTGCAAGTGGGGTCGGGGCAGACAGTGAGAGGGAGACACAGAATCTGAAACAGACTCCAAGCTGTCAGCACAGGGTCCAATGAGGGGCTTGAACTCCCCAACCATGGGATCATGACCTGAGCCGAAGTCAGACCCTTAACTGTCTGAGCCGCCGAGGTGCCCCTATTTATTTATTTTTTTAATGTTCATTTTTGAGATATGGACAGAGCATGAGTGGGGGAGGGGTGGGGAGAGAGAGAGAGACAGAGAGAGAGAATGAGAATGTGGAGCAGGTTCCCGGCTCTGAGCTGTCAGCATAGCACCTGACGTGGGGCTTGAACCCATGAACTGTGAGATCATGACCTGAGCCCAAGTCGGCCGCTCAACTGACTGAGTCCCCCGGGCTCAAACTGCAGTTTGGGGCAGGAGTGAGTTCTCGGTGTGGCGGGGTGGCACAGGGCCGCTGGCCCCGAAGACAGGGCAGTCGGGGACACATGACAGTGATGGTGACGATGTGTCACTGATGCCCGCATGGTGCACCTGCACCGCTCACCCTAATTTGGCCCTGCTCGTCTTTCAGCGCATTCTGTAGAGAGAGAAACTGAGACCCAGAGAAGGGAGGGACACAGCTGGAGCCCGGAGCCCCAGAAAAATCCTGGCAGGAAAGGTCTGTGTGCTGAGCACTGGGCTCGTGCTGGGGTGTGGCCTCGCCTCCAGCCTACCTGGGACCCTCCCTCCACGTGACTGTCTGCAGAGAGGAGCCCTTCCTCCCTGGGCCCCTGCTGCCCTGGGAACTGGGCCGGCCGCACCCCGGCCTCAGCTTCTCCATCTGTGAGATGGGAGCAGCTCCTGGTCACTCATCAGCTCCGGCCCTGTGCCCGCGCCTCACGCGCCGCTGGCCCGTTACAGCACGAGTACAAGACACGCGGTTTGCAGCTCGAGGATGCCGGGCTCGGGGCCCCTGCAGAGGGCCACCACGTCCATGCAGCCCACGCTGTAGGCTTCACCCTCATCGCTCGCGTGTTTACAGGTTTGCCCGGGGCCGGGTCTGCCCCCGGGAGCTGCAGGGGTGGGGAAGGGCCCAGGTTCTCAGCCAGCCTTCCGCCCGGCACAGTTGAAGTCTGGGCACAAACAGCAGAGGCCCAGGGTAACAGGATGCAGGCCGGTGTGACTTCTGGGGCCGCACGCTGGGGCTGGCGCGGCCTGGCTTGGCTCCCCGCCCCTCCGACGACCAGCCGGGCCTCCCCAGCCCTCTGTGCCCTGGTTCTGGGCAGAGGTCCCCCCGTGCCGACCCCGGGACACCCAGTTACCAGCAGGAGGCGGCCAGCCGTGGAGGAGCTGGGGGCCGCAGCTGAGTGGAGAGCACGGACCCCAGGGCGTGTGCTGGGCTGTCTGGGAGCAGGAAGTGTTGACGCAGCCCTTGTGCGCCCGTCCTGCTCTGGGAGCGGGGCTGTCCCGAGGATACGCCAGCCGCCCTGCCTCCGTGGTGTCTGCGGAAGACAGGCGAGCAGAGGGGCGTGAGGAGAGCGGAGGGCGGTGGCCGAGGGGGCGGCCAGGCAAGCCTGGGGTGAAGCAGCAGGTGTGGGGGCCGGGAGGAAGGGGGGTGCTGGGTGCCCCAGGCCTTTGAGGTTGCCATGCCCGGGGCCTGCGTCCGCCGTGGCCGTCACCCCCGGGGGGACCACCTCGAGACCCTCTCTGGGAACAGGTGCGCAGGGGAGCCCGTCCCACCAGGCGGGGCGGACGGCGGCCTTTGGAAGGGGGGCTGGTGGCCTAGCGGAGGCAGCCACCCTTCCCCCGAGAACGGCAGGCCTTGGGCCCCTGCGGGCTCGGTGAGGTCCTGCCCCCGTGTCGTCTGCGCTGCGGGCCCCAGCCAGTCGGTGACCGCCTCTGCGTTCCTCGCCCCGGGCGCCTCTGCCCCCCCGGAGACCCTGGCAGCGTGCAGAGGCGCCTTTGGCTGTGACCGCTGGGGTCCCAGGGGCCGAGGTTCTGCCAGGGTGCATCAGTGTCCCCTGACGCCTGTGACAGCCCCGGGTCAGGGCGACCTGTTCACCGTGGTCCCTTCACACGTGTTCCCGGTGACCGGAAGCCACGCTTTCCCCAGGGAGGCGACTCGTGTTCGGGCTCCCGGGCAAACCTGCGGGGTCCCCTCGTGTCCGTCCGCACGCCCTGAGCCCGCGGCGCCAGCTCTCCTCGTTTCCGCGGGCCCTGCTTCGGCCCTGCCCAGACAGTCCCCTGGGTGTCAGCACAGGCTTCTGGGGGCCGCTGGGGTCCCCGTCCGAAGATGAGGAGGCCGAGGCTCAGAGAGGAGGCCCGGAGCTGTCCGCGCCGCGCCTGTGACCCTCCTGGGAGGGGGCGCCCCTCAGCCCCACGAGGCCCCTGACGGTTTGCCCGGCTCTTCCCCACCCGGCAGCGCGTCTGATTCCACACAGAACAGTCTGGAGGCACGACGCTCGGCCCGGTTCGCCAGGTCCGGTCTGCTTTCCGCGATCCTTCTGAGCTTTAACAGCGCGGGCCCCGCGCTTCCTCCCGCGCATCAGTCTCTCCTCGTCCACGAAGCGGGCCGCGCGGTGAGAGGTCTGAAGTGCGGCCCGTCGTGGCGTCCAGGCCGCAGCCTGCTGGGCGCTAGTGCGGGGCTGACCCCCCTCGGCAGCTGTGAACTCCCCGACGTGCGTGTGCCTCGCCCGCGGAGGCGGTGTGGACGCCGTGTGCTCAGAGGCGGCGCCTGGAGGGCTCGGGCGCACCCGCAGGCTGCTTCTCGTCGCGGTTACTTGGTGTTTTGTGGAGCAGCTGCACGCGACCCGCTCGGGCGGCTCCAAACGGGGCCCGGCCCCGCCCTCCCGTGGGGGAGACCGTGGTTTCCAGGGCTGTCACGTCCCCACACCAGCCGCCGGGGCGCCTCATGGTCTTCCTGCGGCTGGAGCACCGGGGAGGCTGTCGGCCAGAAACACGGGCGGCCTGTGCTACCAGAATGTTCCTTAGGCCCCTTGAGTAGCTCTCGGGGATGTAGAGCAAAAGCTACCCTCTCTGCCTTTCTCATTGGCTCGGCCCGCCTCACCCCTGCGGCTCCCCCGCCACACCCCTGCTGGTCCCAGAAACCCTCCCACCTTGCCTGAGCTGTTCCCTGGGCCCCAGGCACCGTCTCCCGTGCCCGTCAGATCCCGAGCCCTAACTCTGAAGCTTAGCGCAATGTCGCTGCCTCCGCGTCCCCCAGATCGTGGCCAGATCACCAACCCCCACCGGAAACCCCGTCCGCCCCGGGTCCCGTGGCTCACTCGTTCCCCTCGCTGTTCCTCAGAGTGTGGGTCGTGGCTGGGTGGCCCGCTGCCACGCAGGAGCCCGGCGCACATCTGCTCTTCAGCGTGGATCGGGGCTGGGGTCGTCCAGAGCCCCCCAGGGTGGTGCCCCGGCCCTTCCCGCCCGAGCACTGTGTTTGGTGCCAGCTTACAGGGGTTGAAAGAGAAGATGCTGGAGGCTCTGTGGGCTGAGGGGGCTGCAGACCTCCATGCAGCTCGCCCGGGGGCCTCCGCTCCTGCCCTGTGAGGTCACCGTGGCATCAGCCCCAGATCCCTGCCAGGGGCGGGCACGAGAACCTCACAGTCTGGCCCCACTCGGTGTCCCTGCCCCAGGGGACCCCTGATCATCACCGAACAACTGCATGGATGCACAGGGTTTCCTCTGGTGCCCCGCCAGGTGGGCGATGGAGAAAGGAAAATGGCAGGTCTGGCATTTTCTTAAGCCCCTCCCCTTAGTCTGGTGGTCCACTCTGACTTCTGATCTTCTTCTAGATCTAAAGTGTTTTCTTAGATTTTCCCCCAAGTTAGATTAGACACGAGCCTTTGTGAAAACTGGACTTCCTCCCCAGCCCCATTTCTTCCTTAATACAGGCATGTGGGGCCGGGACTTGGCTGCGACCCGGCTGATGTGTTGAGGGCCCACAACTATGATGTGAGCGCCCAGAGGATCCACGCTGAGCAGTCTCTGAAACGCTAGACGGGGCGTCCTTGGGCCCAGGGACACTGGGTAGGAGAGGGCAAGTGAGGGCCACCGGTCCCTCCTGACCATGGGGTGGACGGGCCACTGACCCGGATGAGGGACTGCATCTGGGAAGTCGAGCGGCCAGGCCTCACCGGCAGCCCGGATTGGGGGCCACAGGGGGAAACAGCGCACAGCATGGCACCTGCCCGAGGCAGGTCCTCCATTTAGGGTGGTCATCGCTTTGTCAGGATTAGGGTCCTTCCTTTGCTGACCCCACGTGAATGGCCCTTAGTGGCCTACCCTGAGGGACAGTGTAGCCCACGGAAGGGCACCTGGGGGTGGTCACCTGGCCCTGAAGTGTCATCCAGACCGGCTCTGGGGCTTTGCTGAAATAAGTCCTTTTGGTAAAACTCTTCTGTAATTCAGATCATCTGAGCCTGTTTTTACTTTTTTGTTTTGTAAACTTAATTGTTGCTTTGTTCCCTTGCTGGGTTTCCTTGAAGTGAAATATCCTTTTTGTAATTAAAAAAAAAAATACAGTTTTTCTCAATGCTTATTGTTTTGAGAGAGTGAGAGTGAGCGAGTATGAGTGGGGGAGGGGCAGAGAGAGGGAGACACAGAATTCGAAGCAGCTCTGGGCTCCAAGGTGTCAGCACAGAGCCCGACGCGGGGCTCGAACCCATGAACCACGAGATCATGGCCTGAGCCGAAGTCGGATGCTCAACTACTGAGCCACCCAGGTGCCCCCATTTTTATAATTTTTAAATAAGCTCCTACATGAACTAGACACGTGGCTTGTGCCCCACTTTAGTATAAACTACAGAGCACCCAGTGTTTGCTCTGGGCCTAGTCTTCACAGAGCGGTCACACTTCTTGTGAATGGGCCTCTTTCTCCTGAGACTTCTGGGGGTTTTTATCTGACAGTTGGAAGCTGGGGCCTGGACGTGGCCTCGGGGTCCCCAGGCCTTGTGTCCCCCGCTTCCCTGCTGGAGGGGCCGGGCCTGCGGCGGGAAGCTCTCCCTTCTGCAGCCGCCCTGGCCCCTGGTCGTGCGGCCTCAGTGAAGGACTCCCTTGGACCAAGTTGACGTCTGTCCCCAGTGTGGCCCTTGGGTCCTGGAACAAGCAGGAAGGAACCTTGTGAGCTCGGGGGACGCCCCAGGTCAGCCAGGAGCTTTATGATTGGGGCCCTTGTGGCCGGGTCTGGAACGGCGCCCAGACTGTAGGGTGTCCCTGTCCACGTCAGCCTCCCTGGCACCTGACTGTGCTCCAGTGAGCCCTGGGGCTGTGGCTGACCCAGGGCCCCCCCCGACCCCAGCGCTGAGCCCTTCAGGGTGGAGCACCTCCTCCTCATTGCCCGAGCAGCCCACGGTGACCTGTGCTGCCAATTCTTCGTGGCCTCGCAAAGCTCCAGATTCTTACAACCGCATTGTATTGAATGATAAAGCATTTTCTGTATGTTATCTCACTTAAGCCTCATTGAACCCAAGGAGGCAACGGACAGGAGAGGTTATTCCCATTTTAAAGATAGGGAGACTGAGGCTTGCTGAGGGACCGTCCAGGGCCACAGAGCTAGTGAAGTGCAGTGGGGGTTGGACTGGGGTCTTGTCGCTCCTGACAGTGCTTTTCTTTTTCTTTCTTTCTTTCTTTTTTTAACTTTTAAATGTTTGTTTATTAGAGAGCACATGCTTGTGAGTGGGGGAGGGGCGGAGAGAGAGACTCTCAAGCAGGCTCTGTGCTGTCAGCTCAGAGCCCTAAGTGGGGCTTGAACTCATGAGCCGTGAGATCATGACCTGAGCAGAAATCAAGAGTCAGACACTCAGCCGACGGAGCCCCCCGGGCGCCCCGCTGAACGCACCTTCCAGCTCTTACAGGAAAGAGCAGCGCAAGCGGCCTCGCCCGCGCCCTGTGCCGGCTCCGCGGCGTTCCTCGGACTCGCTCCTACTCATCCCTGCACCTCGCCAGCGCTGGCTGAAAAGCGATAATGCTCTTTACTGGTTCTGTGCAGAGAATCGTGATTTCCTAATTAGGAGACGCGGGTAAGGGCATCCCGAAGGCGCCCCCCTCCGCAGCCCCTCCCTCCACTCCGGGAGGGGCCGCACCCTGGTGGGTGGGCCGCTGCCACCAGCCCCCTCCTGTCTGCATTCATCTGAGAACCTAACACAGCCCTGTTTCTAGAAAACAGAGGAAAACACAAATGGGCACCTTCAGGTGGGTGTGTGTGTGGTGCTGTGCGATAACGTATTTGCGCTTGGATATTTAGATAAAATATTGTGCTTCCCTCCAAATGCTTGGCCATCTGTGGGCACAGCTTTTCCGCCGTCTCGGCGGCTGGTGTTTTCCCAGTGTGGGTGTCTGGGCGCTCGCGGGTTGGGCCGGCTCCATGCAGCGTCACACCTTGTCCCAGACCGGCTCCGAGCTGCACGCGGCCCCTCTGGGTTACCCCGGGTGCACACGCCCGCCCTCCCGCCTTCCTGTCCTCGGAGCCAAGAAGGCGAATCTCCAGCCGCCGGGCGGGGCGCTGGGTCCGGGGCCCTCCTGGAAGAGAGCCTCTAGCGGAGCTCCTGGCTCCCCATGCCTGGCGTCCGATGGGTTTGTTGACTGGATAAATGAGCGTCTCGTTTTCTCTGCGCTCCCTGCCTCCCTCCGCCCCACTTCTGTGCTCCAGGCGAGAACCCACCCAGGGGAGGAGGCGCCCTGCCCTTCCCGGGCAGATGGGCAGTGGCAAGCAGCTGCTGAGGGCCCTGGACCGTGGCTGCCCTACCAGGTGCCCTCACGGGGCCCCATTCACAGGTGCCGAGAAAGAGCCCCCGCCCCGCTCTCCGGGCCCCCGTGCCCCCGTGCCCTCCTGGTCTCCAGACACTGCCTTTCCCAGGCCTGATGTGATGTTCCAGTGACTGAGGGATTTACTTTGGTTCACTTTTCCTCCCTGCTCCGCCCCGCCCCCTTCATGTGACATCCCCCTTCATGTGCACCCAGGAGGGGGTGCTTGGACCTGATGGGTGGAGGCCAGGTCAGCAGTGGCTTCCGTCCAGGCCCCCCACCCTGGAATCTCACAGCCGGGCGCCCAGCACAGTGAAAGCCAGCGTAGGTGCCCTCGCCTGCCCTTTAGATGGACAGGGTGTGGCCGGGGTCTCCCAGCCGGGCCGCCCCTGCCGTGGGGACCAAGGAGAGGGTCTCTGTTTACATGAGGCCTTCACTTTAGCACCTTGGATGAGGGTAGATGAACACCCTGTTTGGACACCCGGCCCTTCCCTGAACCCTGGGGGTAAGGCGCCCACAAGAGATGCCCACACCTCTGGGGACTTCTGGTGAGAGCACCCACACATCCAGCAGCCGCGCCCTTCGTTTTCTCGCTGGCGGTCCGGGTGTCTCACTGCTGAGCATCTGTGTTTGCTCTGTGGCTGCGTTGGCCTCTGGCATTTGGAGAGCACCCCGCACGGGACACTGTCTGCTGACGGGCGAGATGCCGGGCGGGGCTCCCACCTTCTCCTCTGCCTGGCTGTCGGGAAGTGGTCCAGGCAGCCCCCTCCCAGAGGCCTCTGGGCACGTCCACACCCAGGGCCAGCCCTCAGCCGGGGGCAGTCACAGATGCCCACTGTGCAGGCCATGCGCGGCTGGCTGCCGGGGCGCTTGGCGGAGCTGGGCACGGGTGCCCAGGGGGCGGGGCGGGGGCGTGGACGGGCCTCGGCTCCCTGAGACCCTGCTGGCGCCCGGACCCTGCGAGGAGCCTCCACGCCCCTGGGACGGATTTGTTTTGCCTTGGGACCCTTGGACTGTCTGATGGCGGGAGTGATTTTTGTGAGGCTAGATACAAGGCCTGGTCTGGCCGTCCATACGTGAGATGAGAAAGGAGGAGGATGAATCCAGGCTTCTCTGGTGGAAATTCCGTGAAGGACAGAAATGAGGTTAATGAATAAAGGGTTTGGCTGGAAATGCTCTGGCTTAAGCTTCCTGGGAAAGAAAATCCAGGATTTAGATGCTAAAATGGCAGCCAGCCCTCTGTTGAGTCCCGGCTGCGTGCGGATTGACCCGAAAGGTGGGACTGGCCATCCCCTTGCTCAGAGGGGGAGACTGAGGCCACCGCAGGGCTGTGAGCCAGGCAGCGAGGCCGGGGTCTGGAGCATCCCTCTCCCTGCTTGCACCCCACACCCCACGTGGCCACGGGCCCCACGGCTGCTCTTACAGGTAGTGGCCACCGTTCTCGACAGTATCCCGTTTATTTTTACGCGGAGAACGCTTCGGGGCGCCGGGGCTTGGGGCTGCTGTATCAGGACCGCGAGGGCCCCCTGGGAGATGGTGGCTCTGCTGGCCTTTCCCTGGAAAATACAGGCCGTTCATCATATTGCTCGGACCACGTACGGCTCTGACGGTAAACTACGCGTGTGTGTTCGCCCAGGAAGAGAAGGGGCTGCTGCACGAACTGCCTGCTCCCCGCGGCTCCTCAGCCCCGTTAAGTGCACAGCGCCCCCCACTTAGGGCCCTGCCCCGCGCTGTGTGTGTGACTGCGCGTGAGCCGCCGCCGCCAACGCGTGCAAGTGTTAAAAGGCGCCTGGAGACGCCCGGAGACGGTAATGACAATGTTTGGTTATCTTTATGCTCTTTCCTTCGCACGCTTGTTAAAACGTGGGGCCAGAGTGTCTGTGACGGACCCAACAAGTGCCTTCTAATCAGGCCGGAATGTTTCTGTCAGGCACAAGAAAAATGCTGAGCCCGAACAAAGATGCGTCCTCCCCCCAAGAAACACATTTGTTTAAAGATTGGCCTGTCAATTTGTGAATCAACATTTCGGCTTTTCGCTCAGACACCGGGCCTGTGCCTCCTCCCGCAGAAGGGGGAGCGATACAAAGGGGTGTTTGTTGTTGGAAGGAAGTAAACTTCATCAGGTCGACTTAGATGTGTGTTTCAGATGTCACTCAGTTCTGCTCTCTTGTAATGAAACGCTGCATACAGATTTCTTCCCGAGGCTCAGGGGGATTAGACCCAGTAAAAGAAGAATTCAGTCTTCCTCGCCGTGGCGCATCAGAGTGAGAAGTTTAAAATCCACAATTTATTCAAATATTGATATTTCTACTTGTCAGAAGAGAGGGGCCTTGAAATTTCCACTGAGCACTGTTGTCAGAAGAATTGCAAGAAATGTGTCAGATAATTCATAAACGGAGTTCACTGCTGTGAAATCAGTTGGGAACAGGGAAAAAATATATTCTTGTCGATGTAGAATAGGGGCAATATAACAGAAAATAGCACTCACTTTTCCATCATGTCAGGCAAATGCTCAATTTGGGCCAGGTATTTTTTTAAACAGCCTGCTGCTCCTAGAGAAGCCTAGAATGCATGAAAAATGTTTTGAGTTCTGCTTTGTAGACAAGAGATCTGTTTGTTGTTTTTTCCCCTCTGAGACCTCTATTTCCCATCCTGCGGGAGCCAATCAGAAAGCGGCTGCCAGCGGCTTGGAGCCCAGGCAGCCCGGCACATGGTTTGCATTAAGGCCCTAAAAAGCTGTGAAGAGCCGGGTAATGATGTAAAGGGCCAGCGTAAATTCCAAACTGTTGATAGCGGGCAGGGGAGCTTCAGAGAGCCTCTTAGGGTGCTGGAGCCCCTTCCCAGAGTCGGGCCTGTGTGTTTCTCCGCTTTGGGGCCGCAGAGTGGAGAGTGGATTCCGTACACAGGAAGAGGCCCGGCATAGTTGAAATTCTTGGTGCTTGAGGAGCCCCCCGCCCCGACTTGTACTTTGTGGTGGGCTTTCTGAGCCGTGGGTCCGACCCTCTGGCAGACCCGGGGCGGTGGCACCCCCTCGTGTGGCCAGGCTGCTTCACGGGGAGTCCCGTGCGGGCAGGCGCGTGTGGCCAGGCCTTGGGGTTTATGGGAGCAGCCCCTGGGTGTGCTGGGATCACGTGAGCGCGAGTCCAGGAAGGGCTGAGCGCCCGTCCGCAGCGGGGCCCTGCGGACACTCCCGTGCCAGCTGCCCCTGTTTCTTTGTTTGCAAAGCCCCCGTGAGGCCGGCTGGGCTCTGCTCCGTGCGCGTGAGGCGCTGTGTGCAGTGCACCCGGGCCTGGCTCTCCCGGGAGCCAGTGCCCGCTGTTTCCCCAGGTCCGCAGTGGAAGCAAACGCCCGCCATGTTTCCTGACCGGCTTTTGGCCTTCTTGGTTCTGGACAACAGGTTTGCTGTCTGTCTCTGCTCCTGTGTGACCCCTGCCGCCCGGCTCTGCTCCACCCCCGTCCCCCCCTCTGTACCCTCCATGGAGGGCGGGGCCCCTGGGGGAGCCTCTGGGAGGCGGATGACTTTTCCAGGAGGCCCAGTCGACACCACTCCCAGGCTCGGGTCCCTGGATGGACAAGGGGTTTGTCAAGGCGCTGTTGACGGACCAACCGGCCTAGGGAGAAAGGGTCGGCCGAGCGCCCTGAGCACAGCGCTCTACGCCAGCTCTGCAACAGCAGAGAATTTTCTGGTTCTCCGTCTGCTGGCTGTGGGCCCGGGAAGGGCCACAGGTGTGTCCCTCTGACTTGGCGAGAAGTCCAGTTCTGGGGCTGGAGGCCCAAGGGCACTGTGGCTGTGGTCACCGCCTCATTTGGTGTGGGCGTGGGGCGTGCTTTGCCCTGCTCTCCGGGGCATCCCACTCCCCGGGGCCGGGGATGGGGAGCGGCCTGTGGACGACGAGCTTGTGATGGCACCTCAGCGTCTGGTGCTGGTGCCGAGTCTCTGAGCCGAATTCTGGGCGGCGAATCTTTTCCCCGTCAGCAGCCTTGGCCGGGCTGCACCTGCGCCCGGCGGGCGTGGGTGTGCTGAGTTGCAACAATAGGAAAGCAGTGTGAACCCCTGTGTCGACCACGTGACCACGCAGTGGCCGGGTCCGTGGCCGGGCTTGCAGCTGGGCAGGGGACCTGGGTGTCTCTGCGTGGACTAGAGCGTGGTGAAGTCTGTACCTGGGGTGCCTCTGTCGCGTAAATCATGTGACTGCAGCTTGCAGGGAGGCGTAGGGGAGGGCGGGGACCGTGAGGGCGCACCAGGAGCAGGGTGAGCGTTTGGCGAAACTGTTGGCTTTGAAGAGGAAAATAGGTTCTTGGGGTACGAAGATGTTTTCGCTGAGATTTGATGAATGTCTGGCCGACTCTGGACCCTTCCAGTGTGGATTTTAGGATCGGAAATGTAGTCGTTTCTGACTAGGTTGATACATTTTTGAACATATGTGTACACACGTGTGTGTACGTGTATGTATGTGTGTAATTTACTCAGTTATCTTCCCTGTGAAGCACGAGATGGTTGGGGGGGGCCGGGGGGTAGGCGTCTCTTGTTAGGAATGGATGCTGTTGATTGTCCCAGGCCCCGTGCTGGCCTTGGGGACTTGGGTGTTGACACAGGCAGTGCTTAAGGAAACTGTCAAGTAATCCCTTTACGGGGGTGCCTGGGCCTGGCCGTCTCCCCATCTCCCCGTGCTCGTCCCCACACGCAGAGCTCTGGGGTGTGTGCCCCGCGGCCCCCGGCCCCGGGCGGGCTCGTTAGCGGGGCGGGCTGGCGGCCTCCACGCCGGCCCGCGGCCTCCACGCCTGCCCGCGGCGGCCGGCCTCCTCTCCACGCCTGCTTACTGTCTGCCGGGGGTCGGCGGATCTGTCATCGGCGCGGCGCGGAGCCCTGACAGTGAGGAGGTAAACGCTCCCTGCCTGAATCCCCCATTAACTTTGTGAGGCGTATTGATTTCTTGTAAAAATAATGATATTGACAGGCCTTCCAGGAGTAATTGTTTCCAGAGCGTGGAGGTCGCTGTGGCCAGAGGAGGTTGGGAGCTGGGCCCTCAGAGCCTGAGAGCCCTGGGGTGGGCGCCCCCGCTCGGGTGGGACCCCTGCCAAGGCTTGGGGCTGCCGTTGGGCACGCGGGTCCCCGTGGCCAGTGCCGGGTGGGGTGGGGGTGGGGCACACGGCCTTGGGTGGGGTGTGGGCGGGGGCCCAGCCCCGGGTCGAGTTCCGAGGTGCTCCGGATTCCAGACTTTATCAGCGTTGCCGCTGAGCTGATCGCTAAGGCTCGGCTGCCGTCCGGGCCTGGGGAGTGGGAGGCCGTGGCCTCTACCGAGATCCAGGGGACCCTCTGTCTGCCCCTGCCAGTGGCTTCTCTTTCTGGGGACGGCCACCTCCTTTTCTGAGCTCTCAAGGGAAATGGTGGAGAGGCGGCCGCTCTTGGGACGGCGGGGCCGGTCAGAGTTGCCCTGACAGGTGATGGTCACCTGAGGTGGTGGCCGGCATCTCTGCAGTTGGAGGGCATCTGGAAACGAGCCACTGGTCTGAACGGCGAGGGGCCCGGGATCACCTTGCCCCTGGACACAGGATGGGCTTGCTTGCAGGGGAGATAAAGCAGAGAGCTGGTCCGCAAATATCCAGGCGTCCAGGGCCATCGCGTGGGGGTGCACAGCCTTCCAGGAGGGCTTTCTCCAGCCCTGGAAAGGTGATTGGATGAAAGAGCCGCCCTGTAGGCTGAGGAATCCTGCCTCCCCCCTCCCCCCCCATGTCCCAAGTGCCAGCAAAGGGGCAGAATCCCTTTAATGGAAACAGAAAACCCTGGCAAGCAGTGTTAAGAAGCAGGGTGGGCACATCATGTCCACGTTTTAAATGTTTAAAGACTCCATAAAAAAAATACTTTAGATTTATCTTTAAGAAGCAAAAGAAGTTCCTTAAAGAGGCAGTACATTGCTTCTAGAGTGTGCCAGTGGTTGGCTTGTGCCTCTCCTGTATTGGTCGCACGCGGGCGCACCTGGTCCCAAAAGGGTGCCTCTCCGCGTCTGTCCCAGACCAGGCAGCATGGCCGGGAGGTGGGGACAGAGGAGCTCAGACAGACAGCCACGTGTGCTCAGAGCTGGCCCTCATCCACAATATCTCCTCTGTGTTTCCCCCCAAACGAGGGGAAATCTGATCAACACCACTAACGAACTGCAGCAACGGGTTATCAATTAGCCAGGCCAGCGGCAGCAGCCTTGCCAATACTGGCTTTGTCTGAGTTTTCTTGGAGAAGTTGGTTTGTGTCACTCAAGGAGGCCGCCCGTCCAGGTACATCCCCTCATGTGCAGGCCGAGGCCCTCCCAGCGCTATTTAGAACGAGATTTGTGTTCGCCCTAATCCAATAACCGTCGCCCAGGACGGCCCATGTAGCTCTGCTGGGAAATGGTGTCCAGGCTTGTAGCAACATCTAATGGGTATTTAGGTGCAAACTAGCTGTGAAGTGTTAAATATTTACATGTGGAATGCCAATAGTAATTGTCCACTTTATCTGAGCTAGCCTAGGGAAATGTCTTATTTGTTTCCATGTTACTTCAATAAACAGAAAGCTGGAAAATCCTCCCGCTATTTCTTGGGGGCTTAGAATTAATAAAGCCAGGCGGTATAAAATATGTGCTTTGGGTTTTTGAATGATCACTTCTGCACCAGGTCATATAATATGGCTTTAACTCCATGTGGCCTGTCTATTAAGCAAGACAGGATGAGACTCACAAATAATAAAAAATATTTATGCTTTTCTTAGTGATACTAACAAGGTAACATATCAGAGGAGAAATGGCAGGAGAAGAATAAGGTATCCGTGTCTTATGAATTCACAGCTCAGTGGGGTCCCGGCCGGCTCCCATAAACACCCTAGGATTCTCTGCTCGGCATTGCTATTATTCCGCAGATTGTATTTTTTGCTTTTTGTTTGTGAAATCTGAAGTGTCATAAATGCCTCCGTCTCATCTATATTTGATAGTTAATATTAGTCTCAACCAGGAAAGTGCACTTTACATGTGACAACATACGATTACCTGGGAGTGTTATTGCAAAGGAAAAAATCAATACCAATTTATAATTCACGATCGCAGTCTATCAGTTTTTATGGCTCTCTATCCAGTCTCATTAATTTTTTATTATGATTGACTGAAACGGAAAGATTTTTAACATGTTTCGCTGTTATTTATTCAACCTTAATAATTAAATAAACCCTAATTGGCCGTATTTCGAGGCATCTCGGCGCTGCGGCCAGGAAGGGTTGGGGTGACCATCCATTATTAATTCGGGAGCACCTCACATTCTCTTCTGAGGCAGCCCAGGGAGGGGGACCTGCGACACACCGTCACCCGAGTGAGTGAAATAGATTTTGTCGTCACCTAATCAAATCCTGTTTAGGAGGAGACCATTCGTTTTAATTCAAAATATAAATTATCAATAACACGGAGAGGAACGGGATGAAATATTCCCGGGGCCACGGGAGTCGGTGCCGCGCATCTGTGCGAAACTTTGATTAGCAGCTAATATCTTGATTAATGAGGCCAAGGGCCCCATTGCATGGAGAGCCGCCGGTGGGGACGCCCTCGCCAGGGGTCTCCCGATGGGCGCTTCATGGGTCCCTTTGAAAGGTGATTGACAGATGGAAAATTGCACTTTCAAATTTCATCCGTATTCATTTGAGTTGTTCTTCTACACGTCACCCGCTCCCCTCTCTGGCAGGCCACGGCTGTATACATTAGCCGTTTCCACAGTGAGAAGGGAAGGAAGACAATCCCATATTTGAGCGCTCTGAAGGAAAATCAATCATGTCATAAGTGAGAAGTATGGATAAGTTTGAACTGTGGCAACTTTCATCATCTCATCTCTGGCCGCGCCGGTGGGCCTCTGAGCGTCCGGGCTGCGCGTGGGCACCCCAGCTGTAGGGAGAGAACATGGAGTGTAATAGAGTTGGGCCGAAGGGAAATTTTTTTTCCCTGGTATTTGTCAAGGAAGTTTCTCGCGGCGTTGCACGGAAGGAACATCAAACCCTAAGATTATAGACACTGGACGTTTTGACAGAATTGAAAAAAAGCTTCTATTGACTATGACGAGGATGTACCAACCCTTCTCAATCAATCGAGCATCCGCCTGACGTGTTTTTTCAGATTTTTGTTTTCGCCGGGCTCTGCTCGCCGGAACGGTGGTGTGGGAGCCGTTTCTAGCAACGAGCCCGTGCGTGGAGGCCACTTCAGAGCCCCGGGGGCCGGCCCGTCCCCCCGGGCAGGGAGGGCGCAGGCCTAGAGGGACCGTGGAGGCCGAGTGGGGTCGGTACCCAGTACTGAGCATTGGAACCGGTGTCTGTTGGAAACGCTCGGAAAACCGTGGGAGACGGGCATGTTGCAATTTCACAATCTTGTTCTTAATATCATTGAAAGAGAGCTCTTCTTGGCAGTAATAAATTTAACACAAAAATCAAATACAAAACAAATTTATTCTTCCAGAGCTGATGCCCAGTCATTTCTTTCTTGTCTTGCATTAAGCTTTAAAATCAACTGTCACTCCCTATCGATTGCATCTGAATTGTTATCTATATTTCTCAAAAGCGCTCTTGACAGTTAATACAGTGTAAATTATAATCTGGGGAAATGCTGCGTGTGCTCACCAGCAAATTGCTTAGATTCTGAGTAAAGCTGCTTTTATTCGCCGTTCTTTTCTTGTGGCCATCTATTTTAGCAGGGACCGTTCAGGCCAAATTATTCTAAATTTACACTCGGCTAGTATGTAAATCATATTGTGGAAATCACTTTTGGAATCACTCTCGAATGTGAAGCAGTGCTGGAGTGTCTGAGCGTTGCATCAATGAAACAAATACCCCCTCGGGGGCCTGACCCACGGGGGGTGGCTGGCCGCGCTCCTGCGGCTCCTGGAGGGAGCTCCCCACATGGGGTGTACACGAGTCCAGTTCTGGGGGTTCCGGGGGCCCCCGGGGGTCCCAGGCCTGTGCCCTGGTTCTTGCGGAGCTGCGTGGTCTCGAGGGGTGGCGGGGTGGGCGGGGCTCCGTCCTCCGGGGATGAGCCGTCCCCACTACCCTTTCCTCCTGGGAGTGTGAGGCCAGGCCAGGATTTGCTTCCTGGAGGAAGGCAGCCCCCTCTGCGGGTGCTCCCAGGGCCCGGGGAGTGCAAGCCCCAGATGCCATCTAAGTTCTCTGGCTGCCACAGTAACAAAGTAAAAAGAAACCGCTGAAGTAATTTTTGTATTTTTTAATTTAACTCCATAGATCTGAAAGATTATTATTTCATTATATTGTTGGCGTGAGAAATCACTGAACCCTTCGAAATGTTTCCTTCATTGCTAAGTTTGGAAATCCGGCACACGCTGGGCCCTTCCGTGGCCCCTTGGACCCGCCCCGTAGCCCATGCTGAAGTGCCGTGCGTGGCCAGGACCGCCGCACTGGATGGCACACTCGGGGGTCCCACGGTGGCCCTCTGGTTGTCACCAAGGCCCACCCCGAGCTGCTGCCCTCGCCCCAGGCTCCAGGGCCCGGAGGAGGATGGGAGCGTCCGGCGTCGCCGCGGAGGCCGCTGTGCCGCAGGGAATGAATCACCCCAGGAGGCGCGGCCTTGCTCATTCTGTCTCACCTGGTGGTGGGGTCTTCATCTTGTGGAGGAGTCTGGCTTTTCTTCAGAAATAGTTCAGGGTCGTTCACTTGTGGCTGTTCCGTGCTCAGTGGAAATGTGACAGTTGCAATATAGGAAGCTATTTACGGAGTTACTTCTGTTCCTCTCAGAACAACTAATTACACATTTATTCATTCAGGAAATATTTACTGAAGATCTGTTGGTTTGAGGCAAGGTGGTTAAAACACTGTTCTTGCTCTAAATGATGGGGGGATGGGCATAGAGACATGTCTGTCTTCAGATCTCCATAGAGATAGAGGCAGAAATGAGTAGGTAGGTTGGAGGTCTATAGAATAAAATATAAAATACATCTATTAATGTATTAATGTCTATTAATGTCTATACATCAATAGATCTGTGTCCATCCGTCTGTCCATCTCCAGGTCTACAACCCTCATACCCTTGGTGTGTTTGCAAGGAGTGGAAAACAAATACAGGACAGAAAGGGTTGGGAGAGGTGAGTGGGGTGGTCTGGGGCAGTGCAGGGACACCAGTGGCCTGGACTGTGAAGGTCAGGGCAGATGCACCCTCAGAGATGAGTTGGGGAAGGTCATGGATTCAAGGTGGGAAAAAGTTGATTGCTGGAATCCCTCAATAACTAAGGGAGACGTTGTGTCCAGGCACTGAGCCGTGTGGCTCCCTCTTTTGACAATTAGTGGAGACTTTGCCGGGGTGCCCTTTGGAACCCTATGCAGGATTTTGGGGGCAGAGAGTGCAGAGGGAAGGAGGCAGGGGCCTCACTGGCTGGTCACGTCCCTGCTTCTGTCTCTGCCTGTGGGTTTGAACTTGAGCTCAGAGTCCTCTCCCAGGAACAGAATGCTCTGGGTTCCTAGGACATCCTTCGTAGCAACTAAGATTCCACTAAATGCAATCCCTGGGGTCCTCCTGCTGCCCATGGCACCCCCATGACGGCAGGAGGTGCCTCGAGGAGCATCGACAGGGACATGGACTCATTGGTCACCAAACGTCACATCCTCCAGCTCTCCCGCCCCTCCCTGAGCCTGTGGGTATTTATCCATCCAAGGCGCCATTGGGAAGCAGCCCAGTGAATGCTCTTAAAACAAGGCACCAGAATCTCTGTAATACATTTCTTTACAGAGTAGGTTCAAGCCTTGACAATTTGACATCATTTAATGGGATTGAGCCTGAACTCTGTGAGGATGCTGGCTGTCTTTGTCATCTCTTTATTCACAGAGTTTAGCCCAGAGCACCCGTTTATGGAATGGTAGATGGATACGTGAGTGAAAAGAAGGAACGGAAAAAAATAACCACAGCCACCACAAAGTAACAGTCTGATCCCTCCTCCCGAGGGAAGCTCTTCCAGGGACCTGGGCGCCACAGGCCTTCCCAACACCTATTGCGTACAAAAATAATGACCTTGGAAGTTGATCTTATGGTTTTGGTCTAGCCTTTGCATAAAATGCTGCGGTCGATGGCCAGCGTGGTCACGCTCAGCCTGCAGACATGCCTGTGGGATGGGCCTCAGCTGGACGCTGAGAGCTGAGCAGTCGAAGTGAGGACGCACCTCCCTGCCTTTATCAGAGCTCTTTTCCTCTGGTTGTGCCGCTTCTGTGACTCAGGACATGGTTTTTCAGCCTGTGTCCTGGGTGGTGAGGAGTTCACGGAGGATCACCTGGGCTTTCCAATTCTTGCTGAATCCTGTGTGGACCCCACTTCCCCAGATGGGGCCTGTGTTTCGGGGTCTGGCTTGACCCTCGTGCAGAGCAGGGGGCGGTGGCGGGGAGGAAGGACTCTGGCCCCGCTCTGTCTCGCCCTGCGGTCTCTTCCAGCCCCGACTGGCGCTGTGCGGAAGTCCTGTGTGCCTTGTTTTGTTTTAATGTGTTCCTGACCCGGGGTCCGTGTTACAGGAGTTCTTGTGATACTGTTACTTGCATTCTCATAAAGACACCCACAAAAACGCTGTAACAAGCTAACGGTCAATTGCTCAATATACCAAGTGTGAGTGTCACCAGGTAAGACGTGACCGTGGCAGGGAGAGTAAAGGTAGTTATTGAAAAAGGCGAAACACTGGGTCTCCCCATCGGGTGTCTGTTCTGGGCCTTTCTGAAGCTCTGGGTTCCATGATGGACATCTTGTTGGCCATTATGGCTTCATTATCAACGGTTCCTTACAGATGCGGTTCCCCACGTAGTGTGCCGTGGTTCAGTAGCCCGGAGGGCCGCGTGAGGGAAGGCCGCACACCCAGTTCCCCAGGTCACCCTGGTCTTGGACAAGACTACCTCGTGAGTCTGATGAAAGCGTCGGCGGTACCCCTGAACTTGCACCCTTGGGGTTGACTTGACCATTTCAACTACAAAGCTGGAGAAAGTACATAAGGTATAAACCATAAAAACAAAAACAAAAAATCTCCGGCCGTTCCTGGTGTCTCCCCAGCTAATGAGTTGTAGGGGACCCCTAACTAGTGCGCCGTTGTAGGGGACTGTGTGTGATACCAGATTAAGTGAACTTGACTCCCCCAAACTTGCGTAAAGAAGTTAACAGGTTGCTCTTTTATCGGCGTTGACTATAGATGTTGCCGATGGACGTGTGGGCACGAGAGGCGTTGCTTTGGCTAATGTGATGTGGAGTTTGCATTTATCACGGGGGGAGGGGGGAAGGAGTTTACAGGTAGGAGGTGAGGAGACTGTTTGAGAATATTTGTTTGCTGCAAAGCTGTATATTCCACTGGATTGTGAGACACTGATTTTCCATCTGGCCACGCTGGCTGGGGAGCCGTGTTTGGGTGTGAGCTCTGCTGTCAGTCAAGGGTCCCCAACTGTGCCCACCCCAACTCATTAAACCAGAGCAAACTGTACCGAGGGCGCCGCTGTGCGATTTTAATATTTGGTGCATGTGACAGGATCATTTTAGTGATTTGCAGGATTTATCTCCTCTTAAAAGTACTGCCTAAGGCTACTCTAATTGGTAGGAAAGCAAATTCCCTCTTCTCCTCCCGTCAGTCTTTGTTTTATTTACTGAGAACTGCCGAAACCTATTTACACAATAATGAGGATAAATCACCAGGATGCTTTCAACACAAAGAGAAATGTGGCGCGAGTTGAAAGCTGTACAATTAAAACAAAATTCCAGATATTCCTGAAGTGGTGTGTGCAGTTAAGGAGAGCAGAATAAAATTAAGACAAATGGTAGGATCTCACCCTGGACCAGCTCGGGAAGCTAATCAGGATCAGAATTCTAGAGATATTTTATGATGGGCAATTTCACTTGAAATGGCAATGAAGTAAATGCCTGTGAGTTACCATCAATATTTGTAATAAAAATAAACAATCATGCATTCCTCCAGCCTGCAAATAAACAGGGTAAGTTTACGCGTCATAATTATGACATTGCTGGAGTGGCGGTAAGTCATGTGAAAATGTCAGCTGTGTGTTAGCAGCCTCTGGCTTGTTCCCAGTGAAGAGGCCACAGCCACTTGGAGGAAGAGACTCCAGATGTACTTGACTGTATGACCTGGAAGGACCCACTTACTTAGATGTCAAGAGCCTCCTGTGTTTGAGAGTAGTTCTTATTGGAGGGTGTGCCGCAAGGAGACTTCCCGGCCCAAAGAATTAGGCACAGCTCTTGCCCTTGAACTTGGCCCGCATGGGTGTTGGGTGATGTGTGGTCTTGTTGGCTACCTGGCCCTTGAAGTTGGCCCTCATGGGGGTTGGTGTGTGCCTTCCGTAGCTCCCCAGGCCTCCAGGTTTGCCTCAGGACCTTGGGGCGCTCAGTCACCCTGACCAGAGGTAGTCACAGGTGTGGCCTCCGTCCCACTCAGAGGTGGCCGTCCGGTGGGTGACGGGAGCAAATCGTGCGACTCAGGCTGACTTTCAGGAGCAATCACGAGCAGGGAAACTCAGAGCAACACACACCGCACCCCCTGTGAAAGCTCACGGGTGCAAAGCGCAAACACAGGACAGCCAATCTGGGTGTGCTTGGGAGTTTGTAAAACTTCTTTAAAGTGATAGGAGACCTGGCCCGTTGTGATCAGGTGGGGGGGCCCAGCCTGGCCAGGCCTTCACACCCCTGGGGACTGGGCCCCATGTCTCCAAGGACCTCTCTGGTCCTGACTTTTGCAGTATTGGTGCCTTCACGCCTTTGTGTCCCTCGCCAGCCCCCGACCTTCGGCCTCTCCCCGGCTGTCCCCCCCCCGCCGGCCCCTCAAAATCTGTGCCCTGCTCTTTGGTTATAAAACAGCCTGCGTTTCTGTTTGCATCCTGACAGCTCAGGTGATGGGTGCTGTTATCCTGGAAAAAAATAATTCACATAAGCAGATTTTAGCACACTTACCAGGTCTTTTAACTTCATCTGACACTGTTTGGATGGAAGACGAGAGAAGTATATTTTTATATCCCAAGGGAGTTACTTTATGATGACTCTTTCAAGGTGAATATTGGCATTTATTTAGCCTGAGCAGAAAATAAAAAGGAACATATAGAAGCATGAACATAGAAACACCGGAGTCAGCAGATAGTAGTTTATTTTGTTGCTTTGAATTGCTATCCCTCAAACACAGCTAAATCTAAGTTAATTTAAAGTTTCTCTTGAGGAATTCGTATCAAATTAACGTGTTTCTCTGCAGTGGCGATAAGGGCAGGGAACACATCTGAATTTCCTCCAAATTATGGTCTATTTTTACAGTCTCCCAAGATTTGCCTTCGTGGACCTTATTCCACCGTCTCTGAGAGAAAATTAATTTAACTAATGACAGCTAAGACTAAAACATCAATCAAGAGAAGAGAGAAATAACATGACAGTCGCCGAAGAGGAGGGCGTGCAAAGAGGCGGCCAGGGTCCGCGTGGGGACTTCTCCCCCATCCTTGCCTAAGGTTTTGTCTGTGTGGCCCCGCCACACGCTTGCACCCGGAGGAGGGGCCCCTGGGATGCCCGTCCCGCTCCTTCCCCCGCCGTGGCCTGGCGGTCCTGGGGCAGAACCGGGGAATCCGCCCGTGTCCTCCGGGGCCTCCCTCGCAAGCCGCCACGGCCTCCGCGCTGCACGTCGGAGGGTGTTATTTATTTATGTTTTCACCGAGTGGTTGGCGGGTCTTCCAGCCGGCTCGGGACGGCCCAGCCGTGCTGGGGGGCCCGCTGGGGACGGCCGGGGCCGAGCGGGGCCCACCTTCCTCCGCCCCCACCCGTCCGACACACGTACCGGGGCTTCGTGGCATTCCGTTGGCATCAAGAGATGCCAGCGGACTGTTGAGAAAATTTAAGACGTTTTCATTGGCAGCTGATTTCGCCGCGTCTCCACCTTATTGATGCGGACTCCGATTTATGAATGATGAAGTGGAGGGCATTCGCTATCAGAGGCGCACAATGTAGCTCTTAATAAAAGATTAAACAAGGAGGAGAAGGCGGCGCGGATTTCTGACACACTGCTGATAAGAAGCTCCAATTCACGGCTGGGACGAGGCAGGAGCGCAGCAGTGACAGATACTGAATGGGAGACAATGAACACATGTTGCTCGCGCACTGTGACGTGTAGCCATGTGGAAAATCTGTCTGAGGAACTTTTTACAGATCAGACGCCTAAATGTTTTCTCCTTACTCGAGGCTATCCGTTATCCGAGGACGGAAAATTAATAGACACGCAGAAGTGGAGGCGGCCGCGGCCGGGCTGCCGACAAGGAGGTGCCGCGGCTCCTGGGGGGTGTGGGGAGGGAGGCAGGCAGTGAGCTGTCAGTTTGAGAAATGAGGAGTGTAAGAGGCTGGGACCAGCTTGGCAGATGTGCGAGAGGAACAGGGAGCATATTGATCAATTAAATATGCAAATACCTCAGCAAGGAAAGACAGAGACGAATAAACTGACAGAAACATCAAACTGCACATTAATGATTCGATGGAGAGCCCATCCCAACAGTTTAGTGTTAAATCAATGCTACTTTACCAGAGTAGGTGCGCGGGGTCCTTAATGACGCGACCGGGCGTGGGAGGCTTGGGTGCCTCGGAGCCCGGGTGCTGGCGCTTTGTGTGTGTGGGCAGCCCCCAGCCGCACCCCCCGGGTCCCCCCCACCCCCCCAGCAAGGCCCGGAATTCAGCTTTCCCTATAACAATAGCCCGCTGCCATCCCATTGTCCATGACTTTCTCAGGTCACTTCTATATCATTTCCTTTCTCAGCCTCCCCAAAGAAAGCTCGATTGTTTCGGGCCAGACTCTGCTGGCCGCCTCCTGCCCATGGGCGAACCCCGTAAACCCGGGGACCCCGGATTGGGTTTCATTCCTGTTCCGCAGGCCCGGCTGGACAGGACCTGTACCTTTTGTCCATGACTTTTACTCTGTGAAAGGCACCTAATTATGACTTAGCTCCTCAGACTAATGAAATTATCGTCTTGTTCTCTTGCTTCTGTACTGTTGTCAAGACTTTGAAACATGATCGTTTAATTACTGACACCTACTGTAGCTCATTTTATGCATGCAGAGCTAGAAAATGCTGGTCTCTGGGAGCCCGACAGGAGCGCAGAGATCTGCCCTTTTGGCTGCGCGTGTAAAAGCCCTCTTTTCATATGAAAATTTCATACAGCGCTGGGTCAGCTTGGGCTCTCTTCTGTTAAGCAGCCCCAGATTTAGTCATTTATAACAGAATTATTTGAAATTCCTAGCCAGGAAAAGGGCAGGAATTGCAGCGTTTGGAGGATGCTGAACAAA
>JAESUZ010004355.1:1560000-1595000 GCA_017311185.1 Proteles cristata cristata | reverse complement strand
GTTCTGTTGTGTATTAATTGTAAGTTGCAGCGTCTGCACTACAAGGTGACGCCACTAGCATTTTGATGAAGGATTTTATACGCAGAGAAATGTTCATTATCTGAGTTCGCAGAGACTCCCGAGTGGTTGTTGCCTGACCCGCAGCCGTGTCTCGGAGTGTTAGGGTGGCCGCCCGGGCAGGGGGTGTGCCCTGTGCTGTTTGCTCTGGTACACGAGCAATTAATGGGGCTTTTTACTCCCAGGAAAGTCAAGACTCTTCTTAACCAAAAAGAAGGAAAAAAAAAACACTTAAGTGGGTTTTGTTAATTTTCTCTTTGATTTCAGGAACGTGAAGAAGTGGAGTTGCTGGGTGGTGATGGGGTACAGGGGGTTGGGGTGCAGGGAGTGATGGGATATGGGGAGCGGGGCAGGGGGTGATGGGGCAATGGGGTGACGGGGTATGGGGATGATGGGGCATGGGGAGTGACAGGTAAGGGGGTGGGACACGGGGTGATGGGGTACGGGGTGACGGGGTGAGGGGGGGCACGGGGTGACGGGGTAATGTGTGACGGTACAGGTGACGGGCACAGGGGTGATGGGCGGGGTGGGGGCAGGGCACGGGGTGACGGGGTACAGGGGTGACGGGGTAAGGGGGCTGGGTACGAGTGACAGGGTAAGGGGGGCAGGGCAGGGGGGACGGGTACAGGGGTGACGGGAGGCGGACGGGGTACGGGGTGACGGAGGGGCGGGCACGGGGTGACGGGTACGGTGAGGACGGGGGGTGCACGGGGGTGCGGGGCACGGGGGTGACGGGGTACAGGGGTGACGGAGTACGGGGGTGACGGGTAATGGGGTGACGGGTACGGGTACGTGGGTGAGGGGCGGGGCACGGGGTGACGGGGCATGGGGGTGACGGGGGTACGGGGCAGGGCACGGGGGTGACGGGGCATGGGGGTGACGGGTATGTGGTGATGGGGTACGGGGGTGACGGGGTACGGGGGCAGGGCACGGGGGGTGACGGGGCATGGGGGTGACGGGGTATGGGGGCGGGGCACGGGGGGCGACGGGCATGGGGGAGGGCAGGGGGCCGGCCTCTGCGCTCACCGAGTCTCCATGGTTGGCATTTTTGCACATGCGACATAGCCGTGGGCAAAGAAGTTAGGGACCGCGGGCTTTTTGTTTTAGCCGATATTCTTCAGTTAATTCCTCCTGGCTGCTTTTCTTAATGCCTGTAACATCCGCCTCAGGGAGGGGTGAGGCCGTCTCACAGCGCATGACAGACTTGTGCGTGTCCTCTGATCACACCAGTGAGGAAAGTGTTGGCGAAACTCAAGGGTGGGCGTTGCTGGCCCTTTAGGTCTCTGGGGGCGGGGGTGGGGGTGCTGCAGAGGTCGTGGGTGGGTGGGTGTGGACAGAGCCCTTGGGCAGGGGGCTCTGCTGGCGGAAGAGCGGGAGAGGAAGCTGGACGACCCAGCTCAGAGGAAGGGTCCGGCCCAAGTTTGCTGGCTGGGGGCAGCCGCGTCCCTGTGCCCCGCTGACGCCACGGCGAGCGGCCCTCTAGTGGGGACAGGAGGCACTGCGTGTGGCTCTGCCTCTGGCCGACCCCAAGCTCACTGGGGACCCCACGGCAGCAGGAGGGCAGAGAAGTGTGGGGGGACGGGGACGTTTGGGGGCTTCATCGTGGACCCTGAGCACAGCGATGGGAACGTGCTGGGCCGCCCGCGTGCCGGGGCCTGACCGCAAGCAGAGGGGTCGCGCCGTGCCCTCCGCTCGCCGGCTCTGCTGCACGGATGCTGAGTTTGTGAGGTTACCGTCCTGCAACGGGCAGGGCGAGCAGGGCGGCGCCGTCTGACAGCCCCGAGGCCATCGCCACTTGCGGTTCCGCCGGGGAGATGGGGCCACCTTCTCTGCTGTCGCTCCCCCGGCCCGGGCTGTGGCATCGTAGGGCCCCTGCTCACACTGGGGTTTTGATAATTCTCTTTTTTTTTTTATAATTGCAGAATCATAAAATATTTTAATTTCAGGGTTAGCAATTTTCTCTTGCATACTTAATTTATAATTAGCTGGTTTATAAACCTGTTCTTCGAATATAATTTTACTGTTGCCAAATGTTCTTCATGAATAATTAAGGGCAAATCCCTATTTATCAAATTATTAATATACCTAATAGCCTTGTTTTCATAAACAATGCATTGGAGTTGGATTTAAAGAAAACCGCGTCTGAGGGATCTGGTGTTCTGTTCCCACCGTGGCGAGGACCCGCTCTGGGCGTCTGCACAGAGGGACGCTTGTGCTGTGTTGATGTCACGGCCCCGGCCTTCTTTCCTCCACAAAGGCCCAGGTATCAGTAGCTGGGCAAACACAATGGTCATTCACCAGCGGGACTGGCCTCCTCGGCCTCCTGAACAATGTTGTTATTTGTTCCAGCAATTCACCAGGAGCATTTTTGGAGGAAATGTAACAGATGAAACCCTGCTTTCAGCCTTTAAGATTCTCTTTCGGCATAATCCCACCCCCATTAGTAGGGGACCGCTTTTCAAAGTGAGGAAAAGCAACTTTTATGTGCGAATTTGGGCCCGAGGAAGGCATGAAGAGCCTCGGTCCCGCCCTGCGGTCCGTCGACCGCACGAGGTTCGGCCCAGAAGACAGAGGGCGAGCCCAGCAACCTGAAGACCTGTGCAGGGGTGTGAGCCTGATGCTGGGGAGCCCCAGGCACCCCCACCTCTCCTCTTCGGCTCCCTTCCTTTCACGGAGGATGAGGACACTGTCCTTTCTCCTGGGGTCAGAGTTCAGATGGCCTCCTTGCCAGAAGATGCCCAGCTCGTGCTCAGGAGTAGCTTGAAGGATCGAACAATAAGCAGGGCCACGGTGCGAATTCACAGCTGTCGGTTAGGAGCCAAGCTTGAAGGGTCTGTCTGCCGGGCGTCTGCTGAGGTTCTGGGGCGCCGCTGGCTCGGTGTCCCAGGGAGTGGGTGCTCTAGCCTGGTGAGCTGGCCTTGTGCTCGCTCATTCCCATCCGCCGGGTTCCTGGTTGAGGCTCAGGAAGGAGGCAGGGCCGGGCCTGGTCTTCTCGGGCTGGCATATGAGCCCACTCGCCATGTGTGTGCGACTCCGTGTGTATGATTCATTCCAGAGCAGTTTTAGTCCTCATAAAATATTCATTTTGGTTGTGCAGAGCCCCGTAATTGCCATCTCTCACCCTGAATTATTTATACCTTTGCACAGACTGACAAAGGTTTGCCACGCGGCACTAGATGAATCAGAAACACGGATCCTGGCTGCCAACAGCATTATAGTTTCACAAAATATGGCAGCCACGTCATTCTGGGCTGCCTCATCTCTAAATCCAGCTTTTCTTGATTTGACATTTTCTTTACTCTTCCATTGTCTTAGTCAGGCAGAAAGGTTGCCTCTCAACTCAAAGCAGCAGCCTTCCTTGCCTGCATTATAGCCGCTGTGCTGGAGAGGACTAATGTATCTTTATTGCCCTTACTTTTTTATGCTCGGTAACAAGACAGTGCTTGGGCTCACTTTAGAGCCATATATTATACATTAGCGATAAAATGATGCAAATAGTCCTGAATACTCTTCAAACAGATAGTGGAGATCAGCCTGGATCTAGCTGCTTGTCACAAAAACAGAACATAAAAGGTGACGTGAGAAGCTGGGTGGGGGTGTGCCCTGGTCCGTGGGCGCCCCGCGAGCAGGCCTGGGCCCGGGTGTGGGGCCGGTGCCCAGCTTGGGTGTCTTGGCGTGTGGGGACGGGTCATCCGAGCACCCCGCTCCCGGCTCCCTGAATGCGCCTCCTCGCTGGGGGGCCCCGGGCACAATGGCCCCCCCGCCCCCCCAGCCCCTCCACACTCCAGGATGTGAGCACTCAGAATGAGGGACGTTGGAACCCCTCCAGATATTTAGGAAAACTGTGCAAATGTGAATTAGGCGCCGGGAGGCTGGAGCCAAACTCCTCCGCAAACCTTTCGAAACTAGAAAGAAACCCAATCGACTCTGAATGTCAGGAGCTTTCTTTTCTGAGTGGTGACAGTGGCAGCCGGCAACAGCCCCTGTGAAAGATCCCCGTGTGCCGAAGGCTCCAGAAAAGATCATCTGTGGAATATTCACACACGGAGCTGGGGGGGTCGTGGGGGGCCGAGCAAGGTTTGCCGTGATTTTAACACCTCGGCCCTTCCCGGAGCCACAGACCGGGATTAATTTATGGCTCCTGGCTCATCAACAAAGGGACGTGAAGAGGGAAGGCTCGGTGCTGCTTCGAGTAATGGATGACCTGGGCGCACATTTCTCTTGTATTTGTTGACACGCAGGGGTAATGAAGTTAAAGCTCCGCACACATGTGCCCCCTCATTAAGCTGCATTACCTGCATTAAAACTAATAATTGCCACTCAGAGCTATGCTCCCATTAATCATTTATAATGTTTTAATAAGTTTTTAATCAGGACCTAAAAGGCTAGAGAGGCCGGCATAGGCAGGTTCGACACTGGTGTCCTGTGTGCACGCACAGGCTTGATTTAAAATGTGATTTTTTTTTATTAATAATTCAGCCCACAAAGATGATCGTTCTTAATTAAGCACGCTGGTGTGGGGGGAGGGCGTGCATCTGAGTAGGAGAAGGTGTACCACATCTCGCCCGCCTGGAGACTGGGTGGGGAAAACCCCCGAAAACGAAATAAAACCACCCCAAACCCCACACTTGCTTTGAGGATGATCTCCACAGCCGACAGAAATCGGCATGGCAAGGAGACGGTCCCCATTACCTTCAGAGCCCTAAACACGCACCCGCGTGTGGTGGGAGAGGTTTGAAGCCCTGAGTTCGGGTGAGCGAAGGCACTTAATCTCTGCACACAAAGTCTGTGCGAAAAGTCTCCCCCGGAGCTGGCAACAGTCAGGGGGTGCGTCTGATGTGAGCCAAGTGATGCTGGCATTTTTCTTAAATAAGGAGCTTCGTGATCAGAGCTGGCAAATAGAGCAGTGTCCAGAGGGAGCGAGGAAGCTGTTTTAATGAGCCCACAGCGAAAGACAAAATACAGACTGATTGACAGGGCGAATGATCTGGTGGTGAAATCATGTCAATGCTACATCGCCCATTAGAAATAGAGAAATAGGTAAAGAGGAAAAGAAAGATAGGCACTTGAAACGAGAGCGAGGCCCGGTGTAAATACAGCGCGCTTCCCCCTTCCTTTGTGTTGTGCGGTTGACTTCTTTTAAACAGATAACCTTATCAAAACTATCATGAAATATCAGGAACAGTTACGGAAAATACTAACTAGGACGCTGACGGCGAGGCGGGCAGGGTAGCTGACGGCGCGGTAGGACCCGGGGCTGCGTTTGCTCTTCGACTGTCTACCTGGGTTTTACTTATCTGAACGCATTAAAACCACCCGGAAAAGTTTAATGCAAGTCATACAAATTTCTCCAGAAGGAGGGCTTGGCGGGATCTGCTGTGGAGGTGGATACGGAACTGGCCGGCAAAGCTATTAAATCCCATCAGATCTCCTTGGCATCATTTTAATGAGAATCATTGCAAAAGTACAAGATCATGGTATCTATACGTGCCTCCTGACAGCGTCTGCTGAAATTGTGATGAAAAGGAAAACCATTATAGCAGAAATTTAGTGATAAGGCTGTTTGGAGGGACAGTGGGACCTGGTGTGGGTCTAGACCGGGAAGGGTTAATTTTCTAAACCTAATAATGTTCGATAGTGAGGTATTTGTCAGGAGATAAAGAAGTGATAGAATCTGGGAAGTGGGTCCCTTGGTGATTGTAGTACAAATATTGTTAATGCGGTGTGGTTACTACAGCGAAGGGAAGTAAAATAGCTCTGACCCACTAGAGACAAACTCTGCTACAGTAGAGCAGGAGCCTCCAGACAAAGGCCAGTAATTGTTGAACTACGAGTCAAGCCGTGGATATTTTCAAATCCTTATACATCTACATTTACATGCAGGAGACTGCGCGACCGGCGGGAGGGGGCGGGGGGTGATGGTGGTGGGGGGATGCACGGAGACCAGAACCTCGCAGTGGGGAGGCAGGCAGCCCCAGACCTCTGGCGGGGGTGGGGGGGCGGGGGGCTTGCGGAGGACATCTGGGCTCAGCTGTAAAATCCAGTCCTGTCACCCTCTGCCCCTTCATTATGACGTCATGTAGACACTACAAGTATATGAGACCCATAACTTGAAATGTACAAGAATTTAATAAGTCTGGTGTTGGAACAATTTGTCATGGCATATTTGAAGAATAAATCAGACTAATGGAGCACACTTTTCCTCCCGTATGGCATTACGGAACGTGAGCCCAGTAATAGCTAATGGCAGGAGAGAGAGAAAAAGAGAGGCCTGACATTCAGACCCTCGCATTTTGGAAATCCGATACGTATTGACCTGTGTACTATCTCAGTGCACAGATCTGATGTCAGCAGAATGTAGTCTTGTATAGGAGCTGCTCATTACAGGTTTTGTGAAGGAAGCACATTGTCTCTGAGCACCAGAACCCGATCGGCTAGAATTGCTCAGTAATCAATACTCCAGCGACTGATGGCCGGGCGCGCACACACCACAGCTGTGGCCACGGCTTTCAGGGACTTCCCAGTAATTAGCAGGGACTTCAAGGAAGCACTCCACCGGTCACTTTTTTATCAGTCAGGGAAAAGTCTCTTAAAGGCTCTATCTTTTAATTTGACTCATTAACTGTTTCCTTTCAAGAGCGCCTTAGTGGCCACAGCCATGACTCCCTGAGAGGCCCCCCCACCCCCCTCCCCTGCTCCTCTCCACACGCACCTCCTGTTTGGGCCTGTGCTGAGCAGGGGCGGATTGACGGAACACGAAATTCACCGTTTTTTTTTTTAATTATTTTTTTTAATGTTTACTTTTGAGAGAGACAGAGCGTGAGTAGGGGAAGGGGCAGAATTCGAAGCAGGCTCCAGGCTCTGAGCTGTCAGCACAGCGGGGCTCGAACTCATGAACCGCGAGACCATGACCTGAGCTGAAGTCGGCTACTTAACTGACTGAGCCACCGGGTACCCCCAAAATTCACCGTTTTAAAGTGAACGATTCAGTGGCATTTAGTGCCTTCCCTAGATTGTGCGAGCACCCCCCCACCCCCGCTCTAGTTCCAGACGTTTCCATCCCCCGCAGATGGAGACCCTGGATCATTGGGCAGTTCCCCCCACCCGTCACTCTGCCCCCCAGCCCTGGCCACCACCAGTGGGCGGGGACTTGTACAGCCGTGTTTTCTGGCTGATATTCCATACTCTTTCTTGTCAAGGTAGTATTATTAAAATAGTCTCCTCGGTTTGGGCTCTGGATCCAGGGCCTACAAACGTGGGGCTTGATCTGGAATGGAGTTCTTGGGTAACCTCCCGAAGCCAGCAGTGCCACGATTTACACGCGAGTGCTTTGGGCTTTCTGATGGATGGTGTGGAGGTCTGTCCGTGGCCGTGTTCATTTGCAGCTTATGAAGAGCCCGGCCTTAAAATGGAAAAGCGGGCACCCCCTCACCCCACCCCCCACCAAAAAACGCTATCAGTGTTTTTCATTCTTGACTCAGATTTCCCATACTGCCCACCGCGGAGGGCCAGAAGGCGGGTCACGCCTGGGGGGACAGAGGCTGGAATGGAGGCATGGCAGGGGTCTGTTGGAAGCTAGGGCTCTGCTCTGCGCTGGGCACTCCGGCTGCGCCAAGGGGGGTGGGGGGGCGCGAGGAACCCTCGGACGGGCCGCCAGGCTCACCCCTTGCAGCGCGCTGTCACGCGTCCAAGCACTGCCAAGCCCAAGCCCCGGGAGAGTCTAAAACTTGGTGACCAAAAAACCCCCCAAAAACCCCTGCATACGGGGCTCCCGAAATGCAGGGAAGAGGTAATTGCAAACAAGTGATATGCACGTGCAAAAGGCAAGCAATTAAAACTGCTCAAAGTTCCTTTTTTCTCCTCAATCACCAGGGTGCGCATGCCAAGCCCACTGCATTTCTAAGGAGACAATCTATTTCTCCTTTGACCAGAGGGAAAAAAATCATTATTACATGATTAGTGGCTTCAGTTAGGTGAGAAACAGCAGTGCGGGGAAGGCGGTGAGGATGAGTGGTATTAATTACCTAACACTTGCTGGCAAGATAATTTTATCAGTGATTTGGCCACTGGTAAGTTGCAGCTTTTGATAAAAGTGGGCAAGTTCTTAGCTACTAGAAACATGAGGGAAGGGAATGGTGTCAGATGAAATGCATCTCATCAGCTTTTCTCTGACAAACCAAATTCATTCCTTATGTAATTGATAACGGCCTTGTCCAATTATTTCACACATTACAATACACAGAGGCCCCCTTTACAGGTTTTGCAGGGTTGTAATTAGCTATGCTAATATCCCCTTTATTGGCCCTAATATTGCTCAACACCTTTTGCCATCCTGGAGCCCACGAGAGCCCCATGGCCTGTCAGGACCGCTGATTATTGAGAAGGATAGCTTTAATCAAACATAATTGCAGTTAATTTTTCTCTCCTGCTCTCTGTTGCCAGCGTCTAATGCCATGGACTCCTTGATATTCCATTAAATTACAATTAAACAGCCTCCTTTGTTTCTGATTGTCCTGAACACCACCACAAAGTTCTGTAGCCGTTTAAAGGAGAACTGTCTGTCCTAATTGCCTGCGTGCACACAAAGGGCCAATTTATGCAATGCCCATGTAGAATTTAAACAGTTCATAACGTAATGGATATTACACAGGAGCCTAACACTACAATTAAAATGATTTTCATCAGATAGAGAAGCTCTGGTTAATCAGCTTCATAAAAGTAAATATAAATGAACTAATTCATAGCTTAAACACACAGAAGTGGCACAGACTCTGAAATGAGTTACTGCAGTGGGGGGCTCGCCCCTCGCCCCCCGGCTGCTGGGGGTGTGCTCCGGTCAGAACGCTCGATCCCAGCTTTTTCTGTGGCCCCACCGGTGGCATCCACATTTGCCGCCAGTTGGCACTTCTGGCCGTGGCGCTGCTGCAGTTGGCGAGGACGTGGGTGTGGACATGGCCGGGACCGGACTTGACTTTCCCTGGCAGGTGCAGCCACAGCTGGGCTCTCGGGCACTGGCCCCTGCGGACGCGAGGGCCCGCCCGGGAGTTTGCGGTGCAGACGGCAGGCAGGGACCCGTGGCTGGGGCCAGCAGGCTCCCCCGTCCCCACCCCAGGCCCAGCCCTGCGCCCACCTTCCCCGGCACCGGCGAGGGGGAGGGGGCCCGCTCACGCCCACCTCGGGCATGCGGCTTCTCGCCTGATCCCTGCACGCTCCAAAAGCGGAAAGCCTGGTTTTGGGGGATGTAATGAGCTCACACCTCTCCCCACCCCTTCTCATTGCTACTGAGAACTTTCTGGGGTCCTGTCTGCTGGCTCCGAGCAGAACATTACTGGGGAGTTTCCGCCGATGGGAGGCTGCTGCCTTTGCTCTGGCCTGAGAGAAACAAGTAAATAAAGCCCATATTTCAAGCTTGATTTACTCTGGTACCTACTGTGAAAGATGGTGGCTCTTTAGGGAAATAAAGACAGGGTCAGGGAATTAGTGTACATGATGGTCATTTTGATGACGGGCCAACAGATGCAATGGAGAAGCGCACTGTACACAATTAGGCATAATGTACTAATGACAGGTTAGAATTTTTATCACCTCTTTGCCATCGAGCAGCAAATCCATGTTTAGCAGTAATAAAGAGTTTATTGGTGTTAAAGCCAAAGATTTTCTGACATAGGAAAGATTTTTCCCTTCATAACAAGAGTATTAAATCCTTTGTGTACCAGAGTCTGGAAGTAAGATATGTAAAGTGGTGTCAGATATTTCTTAGGAAAAAGCTGATTACAGGGTAATTGACTAAGGGGTGAGAATTACCATTTGACTTCACCGTGGGGCGTTGGGTTCCCCCCCCAAATGTCTGCCCAGCTTCTGGCTGAGTCCTGGCTGGTGGGGGCGTCCCTGTGCTTGGGGCATGCTTGTTCGGGGTCGGTGGTCGGGCGCCAGATCTCCCGTCCCCTCCACCTTACGACCCCAACAAGGGTGAACAGTAGGCACAAGGTCCCCTTCCTCCCGCCTGAAGCTTCGTCTCTCCGGCCCTGGATGTCGTATCCTACTTCGTGTGATCGGGACCAGAACCCTCGAGAGGGGCCTTGTCCTTGGGGGCCATGCACAATGCATCATCCTGTGTGCGTCCACGGCCCACGGGACCCTGGGGTGGAAGCAAAAGCGACCGGCACCGCATCCAGAGTGGCGCGTGCGCGTGCGTGTGCCTGCCCCGGAGCCCGTCCTGGCAATGCTGGCGGCGTCTGCTGGGGCCTGGCACCCAACTTTGTTCTGCTGAAGTTCTGCACCTGCCGGCAGGTGAGGCCCAGCTCACTCTCCTCACGGCCAGGGGCTGTTTAGACCATCTTCAGAACATGCTCTGCTGCCTCGCAGGTAAAGGGTGAGCCGCCTAAAAAGATATCGAGGAATTCAAAGAAACCTCTTCTGGACGGGGGTAAAAAAAAAAAAAAAATCTTTCACATCACAGAAAAAGCTCCCGCAGACGGCTCCATCCAGATGAGAGCTTCTCAGGCCGGCGCCTGCTCAGAAGATTAGCCGGGTGGTAATGTGTGGCATAATTGCACCATGTGGCTGTCCCCGAAGTGAAAACCTAATTGCCTGACTGGACGATAAGTTTGTGACGCCCTCACCTTGTTAGGGCCTCTCTGATGCAGTTCAAGTGCAGTGTGGCCGCAGGTGCGCCTAATTTACCTCGCTGCAGAGCGCGTGGAGTTTAATTGCACAGTGGTTGTTAGGAAAAATTGGTGGGTGGAATATCAAGTGACTTACTGTACGCTGATGGCAGATGGTGCTGGAAGGCACTGTGAGCTAAGTGTATAGGTGAGGGGAGTTAATAAAAGATGTAAATTCCAGCCTAAAATAGTGAGGCCTGGTGGTATGTAAGAAAATTTAATTAAGTGGCCACTATTTTTCCCATCAGTTGGGTTTTCTTCTGCCGGGCCGAAAAGGCGTCCGGGAGGTGTTGGGAATGCAGCTGGAGAAATGAATCTCCGTCGGTGGAGTCTTTTTCTTTTCTGATGTGATAATTGTCAACAAGGAACCTTGACCGTGAGGTTGAGTTCAAGGAAATCATGTGAAACTTCATAAAACATTAATAACCCTCAAGTAGGACAGGGGATACTTGGACAGAACAGAGAGGGGAGTGTTGTAGCTTTGCTGGACGGATGCTCAGACACCGGAGAGAGCAGGTGAAAGCACAGAGACCCCGCCCCCGGTCCTGCCCACAGTGGGCGTGGCCTCGTCCAGCTGAGGCAGAGGGGTGTCCAGCTGAGGCAGAGGGGTGCAGGAGCCAGCCCCCCCACCTCCCCCCGGGTGGGTGCTCCAGCATCCAGGTGCAGTTGTTGTGAGTGAGCGTGCGGGCACGGAGGGGACAACCTGATGAGGTTTTTGTCACAGCATCTCAGCACCCTGTCAGGACCCCTGAATCTTCATGCCTCGGAGCACAGGGGCAGGGCCGGGCGGGGAATAGTAACCGCTCTTGCCTCTGAGCCGGGGTGGCGGCTGCCTCTCCTGCTCCCCCCGAGCCACCATTTCATTGCCATACCCAAATCATCAATTATTTCCTTAAAAACACGTGTAGACTTTCCACAGAAGTCATTGCAGCCCTTAAAGCTCACCCCCAAATCCTTTGTTTTCGCAAGAGTTGTACCCCCTGTAACTTTTAAAAATATGTCTCTGTAAGTGTGTTTCCCTGGGTGGTGGTGTCCTCTGGGATTACGGTTGCTGGGTAAAGTTGAGCATGCCTGGTTATATTTGAGTTATGGATGAACAGCAGTTTTTTAGGATCGGTATGCTTTGGGATGGCCCTATCCTAAAAAATGACTCATCATCCACCCGAAACTCAGATGTATCTAGGCATCCAGTGTTTTTATTTGCTGAAGCGCACAGCCCTGTCTGGGGTGGACAGCTCCCCGGTGGGTAACGTGCAAAAAGCCCAGGCAAGAAATGGCCAGTCCGAGTCACAGCTGTTATCATAAAGCTTGGAGACCCATAATGTCAAGACAGATGTAAGCCCCTGCTTTTGTATGGGGACACCTTCTGCGTGGCCCGCAGACCCAGAGTCTCCTAGGCGCGCCCCCTGCAGGCAGCGTGCAGGCAGTGGTTGGGTAGCTTTTACTACTTCCTGCACAGCAGTGTCTTTCTAAAAGTCTGTGAGTTTGTCTGATAACCCTAACAAATATCCATTTTTTGTATTTTTATAGATTCTTTCTAAAGTTTTTCCTCAAGTGCAATCAGAACTGTTTGAAGAATGCAGGCAACCCTCGAGATATGCGAAGATTCCAGGTACATGCTTCTCAAAGATACGTGGGCCACGGTCCGCACTTTTAACATGAAATTTGAATTCTCTGATGTTGCGATGGTTCAGAAAACAGTCTTTAGTTCTCCAAGGGCTTGGGAGCAAACCAGAATTGGTTCGTTTGATAAAAAGATTTAAATCGAGTTGCTTTAGAAATGATCCAGCATCTTTAGGATGCCAGATTCATGGAGTCTGTGCATACCAGTGGCAAACTGAAATTGGCTCTGAAAATGTGACCTTGGCTTTACAAGGTGCCCCTCGTAGGGTGGTCATGCATGCCCGCCCTCCCTGTTGGGCTGTCAGAAAGTTGGAAATTGGAGTTATCGGAGCTGTAGGTTACACTGGGATTCCTTTTATGTTCAACCATGGTAAGTCTGGTGGGTGTGTTCCAGAATGTTCTCAAATAAAGTCCTGTCAGTGTTAGTTAGTACATAGCTTAGCCTGTTCCCTCAGTTGTACGTAGTCGTGTACCATTGGTTAGGATTTGGAGCCCGTGCTCAAGGTCGTCGTTTTAGGGATGGATGGCTGGAGTTTTCATGGGCAGAGCCACAGTGCAGCCTGTTGGGTGAGCATGAGACCTTGGGCCCTCTTCGTGAAGGGAGCCACACCTGTTTGATGCAGGCCTCTACAAGTTCCAGAATGTTCTCTCAGCTCAGTTTCCTTTCTCTCAGGGTTGATCTTTTCTTGCTTCCGTAAGCCCGCGCCTACTTGCTGGGCTGTGTTCCTGGATGCAGGCTAACTCATATTCTGGTTTGCTTCAGAGCATTGCAGCTCAAGGAGAGAGGGGAGAGAGCTGGATGGGTTGTCACTGAGTTCATATTTTCCTTGCCTTTGTGAGTGGTTAGGAGGTTACTTCGGGGTAAAAGGTACTCCATACACGATGGATTATCCTGCTGATTTTAATTGTAAAATATTCTGGGCTGGGACCCAGAGGTGCTGTCCGTCCCTCCTAACCAGAGAGGAGTCTGGCGGCTACACTGGATGGCTTACCATCAGACGGCTCAAGGTCATTTGTAGGAGTTTCACTTAGCCTTCCAGGCTTTTAGGACATGTGATGTTTGTCTTACAGCCAGCCAGCCGGTCAGAGAAGGGTGTGGGGGCGGGCTCGCAGTCAGGCTCTGCAGGGGGGCGTCTGCAAACAGCTGCCTGCTTCCTACCCCTGTGCACCAGGCTTCACGGTGACGCTGGCCCATCTAGGCAGAGCGGAGGTCCTGCGTTGTCTCGCATCGGCCCACGCGCCGTCGGTCGCACGTGAGCCCACAGTTACTTACAGGATGGGCTCTGTCCTCTTTAGCTCGTCTCCCTCGCCTTGCGCAAGGTTTAACTGGACTTGAGAGTGTATCAGGGCTTACACAGTGCCTCCAGCTGCTTCACAAACTCAGCACCTTTCTGTGCGCACACTGCAGGGCTGGCCCGGGCCAAGGAACAAAACACAGCTCGTCTGCTTCCTCTGCTGAACCACACGGTTTTCCCTTGGTGACTGACCTATATAGAGATGACAGAGCTAAGACAGTGTCCTTTTTTTATTTTTATTTTTACCTTACTTCTTTAACGTATCGCGGTCTAAGAGCTTGAGGATGGTCAAGTCTGTGGCTCAGCGTTCGTTACGTGGTCCTTTGCGTCACAATGGGATGAGGGCACAGGTGCTCAGAGGCCCGGTGAGGGTGGCCCTGCATCCTGGGGCCACGGCAGATGCCCGCCCCATGGGTGGTGGCAGTCCAGGAGAAGCTGATGGCATGTCTGACAGTGGACGTGGGGACGCCCAGGGTGGGGGTTTTGAGGCTCAGAGGGGCCCAGTATTGGGGAGACCCGGGCAGTCTTGCAAAGCCCACCCAGGAAGAAAGTGCCCCATGAGGGAGTTTGGGGGATGTGATGCGGTGCTGTACCTGCTTCACAGTTTTCTTGTGGGGCCTGAGGTTTTTTTTAATAAAAGCAATCAATTCCCTGTGTGTTCATATGTATGTGTGTAAGCATTGACCTTTTTTAAAAATAGATATTTTTAAATTTTTTAAATTTTTTAAATTTTTGTGTGAAAGAGAGAGTGAGTGAGCATGAGCATGGGAGGGACAGAGAGAGAGGGAGACACAGACTCTGAAGCAGCTCCTGGCTCCAAGCTGTCAGCACAGAGCCCGACGTGGGGCTCGAACTCACAGATCGCGAGATCATGACCTGAGCTGAAGCTGAATGCTTAACCGACTGAGTCACCCAGGTGCCCTGCGTTGACCTTTTTTTAGTCCTTAAAAATGGTACTTATTTTTTTAATCACTTTTATTCTCTTTTCCCCTCTAACCAATAGACTTTTTATTTTTTTATCTTATTTTTTAATGTTTACTTATTTTTAGAGAGAGACAGAGCATGAGCGGGGGAAAGGGGAGAGAGAGAGAGATAGAGAGACACAGAAGCTGAAGCAGTCTCCAGGCTCCCAGCTGTCAGCATGCAGCCTGATGTGGGGCTCGAACCCGGGAACAATGAGATCATGTCTTAGGCCGAAGTCGGCTGCTTAACCGACTGAGCCACCTAGCTGCCTCTAGACTGTTTTTTTCAAGAGCAGTGTTAGGCTTTCAGGAAGCATCCAGGGAGTTCTGAGAATTCCCTTAACCCCTCCCACCCCGGACACACTCTCCCTGCCAGTTTGTCCTGTTGTTACATCTTGCGCTGGTGGGGGTGCATTTGCTGCATCGAGTGAACCAGCGCTGATGCATTATTAACTAAGGGCCGCTGCAGGCTGGGCTTTCAGGAGTCATTTTGCATGGCGTGTTTGGGCATGTGCAGACCGGGCCGGGGGGCTCCCTGGCCCCTCCTCCCCTGCTCCTGCTGCGGGTGTGGGGCGGTGCCTCCCGAGGCGGTTCTGGCCCCACCACCGCCCGCACGTGGCAAAGAGCCAGGTCCCCTGCACCCCAGATGCAGGCTTCAGCCGCGTGAGCCCTGCTGTGAGGCCCAGGCTGGGCCTTTGCTGCTCATATCGGCTGTTCCGTGAGTAAGGGACCACATGGGCTTGCTTCTGTTTAAGAAAAATCTTAAGGCCGGGCAGGGAGTCCGTTAGAGGACGCTTGTCACGAGCTCACCGGGGAAGGTGTCTGGGGTGGCCGAGGGCGGCCCAGGCGAGGCCGTCTGTCGGGCCGAAGGGGCCGTTCCGCTGGCACCAGGGTCCCTGTCGTCCTCTGCCGGTGAACTTGAGGACACTTGTCTGGATGACAACACTTTCCACCTTTCATACTCAGCTCGGTCTTTTCAGATGCAAAAAAAAGTTCCTTAGCGGACATTCTGGGTAGTTGTCACATCGACCCGGGGACCGTGGAGGCCAGACTGTGGGCGGCGAGTGCCTCTGATTTAGGAAGCCTGTTTTTGGCAACTCTGAATCCTCACGATGCTCCAAGGGAGGATAGTCTCAAGTGAACTAATTTTAATTAGATAAACTATCCAATCAATATGTGAACAGATCAATCAAAGCAGCAGCTTTAAAATGAGCGGCTGGAGGGGTGTTTCTGAAGCTAACGGCTAGAAGAATATTTCTCTGCATTGAACTCGCTTGTTAGCATAATAGATTAAACTGCGATTCACACGGGGTTTTGGAGAGAAGCAACCCTGAGTGAAAACAAAACAGCCCTTGGGGCGCCTGGGTGGCTTAGTCGGTTAAGCGTCCGACTTTCGCTTGGGTCATGATCTCGCGGTTCGTGGGTTCGAGCCCCGCGTCGGGCTCTGTGCTGACTGCCGGCTCAGAGCCTGGAGCTTATTTCAGAGTCTGTATCTCCCTCTCTCTCTGACCCTCCCCTGCTCACGCTGTTTCTCTCTCTCTCCTAGAAATAAATAAAACATTAAAAAAAAAATTAAAAAAAACAAAAAACAAAACAGCCCACCAGCCCCGTGAGCCAGGACCGTGGGGGTGCGTGGCAGAGGCCCCCAGAAGTGAGGGTGCACAGTGGAGGGCCCCGTGAGCCAGGACCGTGGGGGTGCGTGGCAGAGGCCCCCAGAAGTGGGGGTGCGCAGTGGAGGGCCCCGTGAGCCAGGACCATGGGGGCGCGTGGCAGAGGCCCCCAGAGGTGGGGGTGCACAGTGGAGGGCCCCGTGAGCCAGGACCGCGAGGGTGTGTGGAGCAGGCCCTCAGAAGTGGGGGTGCACAGTGGAGGGCCCCGTGAGCCAGGACCGCGGGGGTGCGTGGCGCAGGTCCCCAGAAGTGGGGGTGCGCAGTGGAGACCCCCAGGAGCGGGCACCAGCTCGGCCATGGCACTTCCCTTTGCCAACTTGTTTCACGTACACTTCGTCTCTGCAGGTTGTTGTGTCGACAACAGTCAACGTGGACGGCCACGTGCTGGCCGTGTCCGACAACATGTTTGTGCACAACAACTCCAAACACGGGCGGCGGGCCCGCCGTCTAGACCCGTCAGAAGGTACGGCCCCTTCTTATCTGGAAAATGGTAGGCACATGTTACATGTCTTTTTTATTTGCAATGCTTCTTTTCCTTTGCACCATTTTTACGTCGAGTCATGTCCCGTCGCCCTCACCGGTGCCCCTCGCGGGTCGGACGGCCCCCCGGGAGCCCCCGCCGGCCCTCTCTCCGGCCCTTCTCCCGCTGGGGAGGGGCCTGCTCACTCATGTCATCTGCCACGGGCTTCACGTTATTGGTTTGTCTGTTTCTAAGCTTTTCTTTTGCTTGCAGCTTTTCTTGCAATTTTAATTTATTTGGTTTTATTTGGGCTTGTCCCCAGCCCCCATCCAGAAAGTCATCCTCACTTTGTGCACGTTTCAGAGGGTGGTCATGCCGTGTGCTCCCTTGAGCTCAGAACACACTCGGAGGAGCCCTTCCAGTCCCCGGATGGAGCGGCCCGGGGCGGGGGGTGGGGGAGCGGAGGGGTGAGGAACAAACAGCATAAAATGTACCAAATGCTTCCAAGTGTCTGACTCCTTGTTTTCCTTGTTAAAAGAGAGGAATTTTGCTGAGAGCGATACAGGCAGGGGGCAGTGGTCTTAGACATGGAGTCAGGGCTCCGGAACACTCAGACGCGGGGGGCCTTCCCCCAAACCCCTCACTCACCCACGTCCCCACGGTTTATCCCACACCCTTTAAAATAAGGTCTTGTCCTCTCTACTAACACACTGTCCAGCATCACGAGATCCAGACCCGATCCGAGTTGTTGTTGTGAAAGGAATGCGAATTGCAAACAAAACAGCATGGCACAGTCTTTTGGAGCCAAGAGCCCACCCAACAAAAATGGTTTTGAGACAGATCATCTACACTGAGGTCTCGAATTCAGGAGCCACACGTGAGGCGGGCAGATGCGTACAAACAGGAAAAATGAATGAAGCGTGTGTAGATGATCAGAATGAAATATGATTCAGACATCTAGAAACTGGAAGACAATTTATGAATCTGCTGTGGTCCACACAAATAAACTAATTTGTTTTTCTACATTAATGACTAAGGTGTAAGAGAACAAAAATATCATAATTAAAGGTCGCCCTGTGCACCAGAGTCATTAGAATCTGTGACGTACTGTTTATCTCCTTCCTATGCACTGAAGGTAGGTGTGTGTTCTGCTTAGCAACCATCACTAATGAGCTTCACAATTAAGAAGGTTGAGTCCCTGGTCCTCAGTCCCGGCTTCCCCAGAGAGCCAGAGCTCACAATGCGCGCGGCTTGAGGAGGCCCCCTCAGCCCTCTGGTGTTTGGTTGTAGTCTGGGTCCAAAATCAGCCTCCTCTAATGAGCTATTATGATCTGAGCAAAGTACAAGTATTTATTTTTGTAAGTAGCATGAAAAAGCATTTGACTGTAAGCAGAAAAGATAGCATTTAGGAAAATAAAGGCCACTAGTGGGTACCTTGGAGATAAGACCCAGCTAATCAAAAGCTATTTGCAGAAGCGGTCTTGCTGAAGATTTGTTTTAAAGAAATGTTTGTTTCTCCATATTTTATCAGCAAGCCACTTTCTTGCAAGAGGTTGAAGCCTCTCTTTCTGCCCCAAAAAGTGACTCATCAGTTTAAAATGCAAATAGGTGACTTGGAGAACTAGCGCGTAGAGATAGGTCTTTCACGAGAAAGACAATTGTCGTAGGCGGTAAGGCTCACGCGCACATGTGTGTGGTACTTGGCGCCCAGGTCTCCACGCTACAGAACGTGATAGTGTTCTCTGCAGGATGGGGGGATACACTCCCCAGGCTTCGGCTACTTCCCGAAGAGCCCACACTTCCCAAGTCCATTTTCAGGGCTGGCCATAACCGGCCCAACACCCATGTACCTCCTCCTCCGTGGTTAGGGCACATCGTCGGGGCGTGGGGTGCTGGCTTGGAGTCAGGTCCACATTTAAGGAAAAAGCGCCCCCACGAAGCACGGATCTGAGTCTGTGCAGCCTTTGCTGGCTAGCACCTCATTATCCAATCATCTGATATTCACCAGCACTGTGTACATACCCGCTGATGGTTTCCAAGTAAACTAATTCCCCCTGCCGCCGCCGTGGATGCCTGCCACCGCGTCCTTTGAGCTCCCGAAAAGCGAGGCACATTATTTACAGTATTGAACACAGGCGTGGGGAAAACAACCATCCCACCTTCCAGCGCGGCCCCGCAGAACTCAGGCTTTCATTCCCACCCCCCCGTCACTTGTGCCCTCGTAAACGACTCCAGCCCTGTTTAAACCTTCCGTGAGCCCAGCCCAGCACCCGGCCGGCAGCGCAGAAGCGATTTGCATGCCAAGTGCCGTAATGCGGTTAGGTTTATGCAATAAGGACAGGCGAATGCAGGCTGCGGGGCTTTAGCGAGTTAAGGGGAACAGATGGCCCTGGGAGAGGTAAAAGGTATAATCCTATCAGCTGGAGTATCAGCCAGCCATCTGGGCATCCCAAGCACAATTACAAGACATTTTAGCAGGCAGAACAAAGAAGTCTTCGTGAAGCAAGATTAGGCCTGTTTGAGTCCCTCAATATTGTGAATGCAGAGCGAGGTGACAAATGCTATGATATTACTCAGGAGAGCTTCCTGATTAACAGGACAGGACGGGGAAGCAGTTTGCTAATAGAATACTGGAGGTGGAAGGGAGAGAGACCCCCAAAAGAAAGGGGGGCGCGGAATGAGGTGGCACAACCACACTGGCCTCAGAGGGAGACACTCCCGCGTTTGAAGCCCTCGCCCCAGTCACCAGACGCACGCGCCCACGTGGGCGTCGCAGGCGGAAGCCCGCAGGCGGGCGTCGGGCCGAGGGCGTTCTTAGGTGGGACGGGCGCCTTCCAGTTAAAACAGGTGATCCAGGCACGCGTCAGATCCGCGCCTCCTTGTCCTGGGGCCCTGTCACCTGGGGCCCCTGGAGGCCGGCCCGTGCGGAGAGCACGCCGGCCGGAGTCCGTCCCCCGCAGCAGGCTGGGGACAGCACCGGGGGGCGCCTGGGGGCCCCTTCCCACCGGTGTTGTGCTCCTCTGGCTTCTTCAGCTGCTGGGCCAGCTCCCGTCGTCTGCTTGAGTGTCCTCTGCACGTATATCATTAGATCTCTAACGCGGTCTGTGTAATTCATTTTGCTATGGTTCCCATTGAACACATGTTCCCTCTCTATATGTGCATTGAAATGTATGCAAATACGGGCAGAAGGAAGATGGCTATCGGCCGCGAGGAGGCCAAGGCAGGCCCGGGTCTCCTTTCCGCCAAGCAGCCTCCAGATTCCAAGATGATGTGGCTTTCCGCTGGGCCACAGCTGCCAAATAGCCGTCTCCTGAGCGTGCAGTGGATCCTGGATTTTTTTTTTTTCCTTTTCTCACCTCCAAAGTAAATTTGTTTACTGTAATTTTTTTTTTGTGAATTATTTGCCATAATTGGCTGTGCTGATGAAGGTCACCCCCTTGGAGGAGACTTGTCAGTCTTTAGAGAGCTGATCCTTTTCAAATGCTCTCCATGCAATTAAGAAAAGCAAATGTCATTCGGAAGCCTCAGAAATGAAAATTTGTATGAACTTATTAGCATGAAGTCAACAGCGCTAGTTAAGGGCAGGTTCCCAGTGTGTGCTCTGTGCTTCTGCTGCAGAGGGGGATGCGTGTAGAATGAGCAAATATAACCCCCGCTAGTCCAACATTAAAGCAAACAAAGGAAGGTGGATGTCGGCGGTGTGCTAAACAACAATAGCTAATGGTGATTAACTAGACGGTGTCTGCAAAGGGCTGCCTCTGACCCGTCAGGGAAACCACGGCACGTGGGCTTCCGGAAAACTCCCACTTATGAAGACGTGCAACCAGATCTGACCCAGAGTCTAAAAAGATGATTTATCTGAAGCCGAGCTACACGGGGGCTCGAATAAGATGAACAGCCTAATAAGGCCCCACGGTGTCCTTCGCAGGGCTCTCGTCTACGCACACCACCATGGGGGACCCGGCCAGGAACTCGGGGGCGGCTTGGATAAGCCGCTTCCTGTTTATCAGGCTTAGTTACTACTTTTTGCACAAATACCCACAGAGGCTGTTGTGAGCGATGCCAGAACAGCAGGACAGAGAGGCTACCCCTCAAGCCGGGGGTCGGGTTCCCGGGCCTCCAGCTTGTCTTCACACCTTCCAGCACGTAGCCGGGCGGCCCGGGGCGCAGGGGGCTTCCTCCTTCCTCCCCAGTTACGCCCTCCTGTGCCTGGAGCGTAATCGTGTCCAGACAGCCATCGGCCGGGAGACCTGGCGGGTCTTGGGGGCCCCACGGCCACCATCCAGGCCTACGTGACCCGTTGGTCTTCGTACAGCAAGGACAGGGAGGCAGTCGGGCCCGGGGCCCTGAGGACGGTGCCCGGGCCTGGGCAGGCAGGAGAGCGCGTGCCCGGAGCCTTCCTCCAGCAACAGTCAGCCGATGTCTGAGGAGCTGCTCCTTTGCTCGGGCCCGGCCTGCAGGAGGCCGTCAGAGGCCTCAGAGAAGGTCTGCTGACGCCTGATAGAAGAAGGGCTGTCAGAGGCCAGAACAAAGCCGGCCTCCACGAGGCTGCAGCCTTCAGCCCTGGCTCCGGCCTCCGCCAGGCTGCCGGGAGCCCGCCAGGGCCTCCTGCCCTCCTCCCTCTCCCCCTGCGCCCTCCCCCCCGCCTCCGCCTCCCCTCCCCCAGCAGGGCCGGCACAGGCCGCCCCGGTGCCATTGTAATAACTCATGCAAATGTGAGGGCTCCCGAGACAAAGAGAGGTCAGGCCAGCGGCTCGGGGATTCCTGTCGACAAACAATATTAGATGTAAAATGTGTACCTTTGACAAAAGTATTAATATAGCGCTTTTGATTTTTTTCCCTCCTGATGAAAAGTGAAAAGTAGTAATTGTGGAGTGACAGAGGAAAATGAAGTTTTGAACCAAAAGGCAAAGTTCGTGGATGAAAAAACCCAACCCAATTAGCTGCTTATGAGGAATCGAAATGCAAGGCATTTGCTCCCCCATCCCCCTCAACAACCTTTTGATTGACTCTGCTTAGATCTGTACAGCAAAGCAGATAAATCGACGTGCCACATGTGCGCCATGCTTAATCATTTGTAATCGTCATATTTGCCCTGACACATAATTTGCTATATCAAGCCAGTGTTTTTTTCTTGCTCACCAGTATTCCGTGGCTTGGCCTTTGCTTTATAAAACATTTAATAGTTTGCTTTAAACACACCAACATGCTGATGTACGATTGCCCTTTGCGCGCTGCCTGGAGGAACGGCCCTCCTCCGTCCCGCTGCGCCGCGCGCCCCACACACGGCGGGCAGAGTGGCCCGAGTCGGGGGCCGGGGCTCTAAGGTGTGTGTTCTCTGTCTTGTGCGAGCAGCCACTCCGTGCATCAAGGCCATCAGCCCCAGCGAAGGCTGGACCACGGGGGGAGCCACCGTGATCATAATCGGAGACAATTTCTTCGACGGCCTGCAAGTCGTGTTCGGAACCATGTTGGTGTGGAGCGAGGTAAGCCCGTGCGCCTCTCCCGCGAGCGGCCTGGCCAGCTGTCCGCAGCCCGCCGATGCCCAGCACCCTGTCCCGAGCGGCTCGCCTGTGGCAGGGGCTCCTCCGGTGGGTGGGCACGGAGCCCCCGACCCTGGGGTTTCAAACCTGCTGTAGGAGGCCCCTCTGTGCACTGCAACAATTAGTGCTAGAATTACCAGAAGCGGGTTTAAGGGGACATATGGTGGCAATTTTCATATGAATGATGCCCTGTGGCCTTTCCTGCAAAGTAAAACCCGGGATCGTTTACAGATATTTTTCTTAAGGAACACAGTAGATCCCCGGTCTCTGCGTGACAGCTAGGAGGGAGCATTCCGGGACATTCCGGGATGATGGTCCAATTTGTGCTCATTTTCGTAATTCTACCGCAGCGGCAAGTGCCCGCCCCTCCCGGCCAGCGCCTCTGAAAGCCCGCTCACTGTGTGTTTTTTGTAGCTCATCACGCCCCATGCCATCCGCGTGCAGACCCCACCGCGGCACATTCCTGGAGTCGTGGAGGTGACCCTGTCCTACAAATCCAAGCAGTTCTGTAAAGGTGCTCCTGGGCGGTTTGTCTACACTGGTGAGTTCACATCTCCGACTTCGGTGGCCAAGGGGTGGATGCGTCCGCCCCATGGCAGACTGAGAGGGGGCCCCGTGGGCCTGCACACGCGGGTCCCTCGGGAGGACAAGGCGAAGCCCCCTCAGTAGGGCGCATGGCTCCCGCATCCTTGTCTGAGAGCTGGTGCGGCCGTGGACGGGTGCGGCCCCCTCGGGCCGTGTGATCTCGGGCCCCTCCCCACACCCGCGCACCTTGGCCTTCTGGCCTGTAAAGCGAGGTGGTGGGCTTGCCTGTAACAGGTCACCTCCAGCCTCCACCGGGCTCATGTGGAGCCCACGCGGTCACCCCGCTTGGCGGCTCGTGATGTTGCCGTTCATTCGCACAGGTGGGGACTCCGACATTACACGCATGTCACGTGCCCAGGGCCACCAGCGTACGCGCGGGGGAGCCGGCCGTCTGCTCCAGGCCCTGTGCTGTGATCCTCTTTCTGGGAGGGTCTCAAGCTTGTGTCACCAGAAAGGGTGGCCTCTGAGAAGACGCAGTTGTTTCTTACAGTGCTCCGCCCACACAGGTGCTCAGCTAACACCATTTGTCCGAGGTTTTGCTGTTGAGAAACGCCATGAACAAGCTCCAGGTGTCTTTGCATGTTGATTTCCAGTCCTAGCCAGCTGCAGAGGTTCTGATATTTGAGACGTGTTTGTACTGCTGGGCGGCACCTGCCAAAACCCCAGGAAGCGACAGGGATGGGTGCTTGTCGGAGGGGGGGTCCGTGCCGGGGGTCTGGGCTGCGGTCACTGGCTGAGGATGTCCCGAGTGGGTGTGGCCTCCCACTGGGATGGGGGCTCTCTGTCCACCAGGCAGGCGGACGTGGCAGCCGCTGAGGTCCCGTCCGCTGAGGTCCCGTCCGCTGAGGGGTGTGGGGGGAGGCGGGCTTCCTCACGGGCTTCGCCTGCAGGAAGGGTCGAGTGGGTGTGAGATGCTCCCAGCACGGCTTCCCGTGGGCCCGGCATCACCGCAGGGGTGGGCGTGACGTGGGTCCCCTCCGAGCCACGGCCGTCGTCCCCAGAGGCGTCCAGGCCTCAACAGCTTGGCTGCCAGCAACACCCGGGGTCCCCGAGGGGGGCGCCTCCCCCGCCGTCCGTCCCGGCGCCCCGCCCCGCGCTGCAGCTGGGAGAGGAGGTGCCCGCGCCGAGGGCCGCTAGCTTCCGTGGGACCAGCATGCTCCCCCAGGAGCCCAGAGCTGCCAGGGGACGAGGACGTAGTGAAAAGCTGTGGGTGCACGTCCTGGGCCCTCCGCTGGGGTCCGGTGCGCTCGGCTCCCCCTGGGGCGATCCCGACGCGGTGGGGGGTGTCCTCTCCTCTGATCTGCGAGGCCCCCCGTGTGTCTGTGAGGGGAGCGAGCTGCGGGGCGTCTTGTGAGCGTCCACGCGTCCCCAACAAGCGAGTGCTGTGTGGTGGGTGCTGCCGGCGCCAGGTGCCCGTCCCCAGCAGGGCCTCCGGGCCCCTCGCGGTCACGGCGCACAGGCACCTGAGACCCTGAGGCTGTACGCGCTCCGCTCTGCCTGGCGTTGCCCGGAGGGCCTGGCCCGGCGCCTCCCGGCCCCCCGAGGCCCGCTTTCTCCCCGGCCCGGCCCCGCGGGTTTTGTGGAGGTCAGGGAGAACTTAGGGGCCACGTCCGCCCCAGGTGGGCACTCAGGAGGGAACCTTCCGTGGACACTTAGGGTGACCGCCGCCAGGTCCTGCTCCTCTGAGAGGAGACATTTACCATCTCCTCACCGGCCAGGCTGCGTGTGGGTCGCAGCTGTGCCACGGACAGGGCGTCCTGGCTGGCGGAGGGCCCGGCCGTGAGCGTGTACGTGGCCGGCCCGACCTGCCCGTCTGCACCGACACGGAGGACGGCTTCTCCCACAGCAGGTAGTCCGCCCGTCCTGGATCGAGGCCTCGGCCGGGGCTGCTGTCCTGGATCAGACCTTTGCACCCACGGGATGGCGTGGGGGGCGTCGCGGGCATTGTGAGAAGGACGTGAGGGGCCGGGTCTGCCCTCTGACGGCAGGAGGGGCCGGCCGAGCTCTGGGAACCAGCGCAGGAAAGATGGGAAACCGTGTGAGGGCAGGGCTGCGGGGGTCACGTGTGCAGCGCCCTGGCGTCGGCAGCGCCTGGTGAGGGGTGGCCGGCGCCCTGCCCCGTGTCTGCGCTCTTCCAGGTTTGTCCCCCAGGGTGCCGGCTGCCGCCCGCTGTCCCTGATGCCGCCTTCCCTTTCTGCAGGGTGGGCGTCGCGTGCCCATCCAAGCTGACCGGCTTCTGGGGCCGCGGGCTCAGGCCCCCCTGCGCATGCAGCGTTCTCCCACGAACGGACGTTTCAGTGAGGCCATTCAGTGAGCTCACCCTCTCTGAGCGGGAGGCTAATTGCCTCCCCCCACCCCACTCATTAACGGGAATATACATTTCAAACGCCGTGTAAGGGATACGGGGCCCCGCACACTCTCAGGGAGCAGAGGAAAGGTGGGGTCATAACCTGTCTGACCTGGAAGCTTCTGTCTGATTTGCATCGCCCTGGAATTGACGGGGACGAAGCAATCACTGGGAACTGCCCTCCCCCCGCTGGAAAGCGAGCCAGCCCTTCTGGACGTCAGGACGCGGGCGCACGGCCCCTGCAGGGAGGACGCCGTCCCCTGGGCATCTGGCTCCCATCAGTCCCGGAGGCTGCCGGGACACCCTCACGGTGAACCTTCCCGGCCGAGGCAGCCAGGCCCCGGGATAATGAACCTGCCCGCGGAGGAGGGCCCCCGCCCACCAGACGCAAAGGCCTAAATGATCTGTTTACAGTGATCTGAGAAACACCAGATTTTTCAGAACCAGACCCGATCAGTCAACCCGGAGAGGCCGTGGGTGCTGTCTGCTGCCTCTGCCCTGGGCCCGGCCGTCCAGGCCCCCGGCCTGCTGCCTGCAGCCACTATAAAGGCCGAATTACCTTCGGAGGCCGTAGCAGTTCAGTTGATTAGCATGGTGGATTGAAAGGAGGAGTCACAAATGACATGTCCGGCTCTTCCACTCGGGCCCTTTGTATTCCCAGTGTGTCTCACCCCCGTTGTAAGGTCAAAAATTAGAGAGAGAGAACAATTTTCGAGCAGCTAGCACTTAGGAGCAGAATTAACAATCACTCTGTATGTAATTGCCAGTTAATAGTAAATTGCCTTTTAGACTGTAAAATGCAATATAAACGGGTGGGCACCTAAAATTAAATTAATGAGATATTTGCTGCATTTAAAAGTGAATCGTGCAAATTAATAACTGAGCGCAATGCTTGCTTTAATATTTGTCTAATAGTGTGCCATTTGCTTGTTTAGTAATAATTAAACGAGTCCGGGTCTCCTACCTGAGACACTCCTGCCTGGGCAGGCTGAACCGTTCCACGTTCCTAACTTCACCAGGAGAAACACATCAAGTTGGGAGGCGCGATAAAAGAAATTATTTTTTAATTAGAATATAGGCATCGCTGTGTTACTTGATTAGGACAAATTGGAATTTGTACGCTTCTAGTTGAAATGATGTTAGAACGAAAACTGGTGTCACGGGCACGTTTCCACGTGTGAGGCATTCTCGCACGGACGTGGACGTTGCTGCTTCCGCAAAGCGTCCACGTGGCAAAGCGGTTTCCTGGGGCACGAACCCACGGAAGCCAGTTGGCCGTGGCTTCCCTTCGAGATCAGCCCTCGGAGTTGCGGGGTGCGGCCACGGGGCTGCCAGGGATTGACCTCCTGCATCTGAATGTTTCGCTGACCCACCCCTCACTTGAGAGATTTCTTTTGCTCAGTGACAGAAATTGTCACGAATGATGGGGAGATGACACATTGCGTGCCATGGGCTGGGGCCGGTTACAGAACAGGGTCCTGGCAGCTGGCGGCCCGTCCGGAGTGGCCGCGGGGGAGCTGGGCCGGGCTCGGGTCTGCCGAGCATTTACCTGGCGGGGACATAAAAATGATTATTTTCTGCACAAAGACGTGCATTCAGTTTCTGGCTTGTGAAATTGTTACTCAGCCAGTAACTGCGAGCAGCTCGTGTGCTTTCCGATGGAGTAGTCACGTTGCTGTCTGTCTGTTTGAAGTCCGATGGAGCCTTCCACGGGGAGCATGTCCCGGCAGGCACTGCCCTGTCCCCAGGTGTGGTCCTGGCCCACTGCGGTGGCTGGGTCCTCGCCCAGGGCCTGCCTCCTGGGTCCTCGAAGCCTTGCCCACCGTTTAGCCCCCACCTCCTGTCACCCCTTGAAAGGCACTCACGTTTCTGAAGTGTTTTAAAGATCTTTTGTGTGCATTCGGATGCGATTCTGTCAACAGCACGTGACACGCTGTAGAGTCAATAGCGCCCTTCGACCACAGCCAGCCCCGACCCGCCGTCCCCGGCTGGCGCCCGCCACACACATCACTTATACCCGCAGCACAAATGGTTCCTAGCGCCCCTCCCCCAGCAGCCATACTCTCCATTGTGCTGAACTAGACGCTAATGCCTTCCCTTAAATGCAAGCCACCCAATTATTTCAGTGACAAGTTTTTAACCACAGGTGTGGACCCGGTGGAGAAACAAATATTGTAATCGCGGACCCTGGAGTTTGGGGAAGCTTCTGGCCAGTGGAACCACCTGCCGTGGCCAGTGAGGCCCCGTGGCTCTTGGCTGTTCCCTGTCTGCTCCTCTCCGTTGGCCGCAATGGGCTTCCCGGCTCCTACTTGGTGATCGGAGGGTGTGATCAGCGGGATCCATGGTCCCTGGCGGGTGGACACCTTGGCTCTTCTGTGAGGTTTGTTACGTGGGGCCTGCATCTTCGGCTCAGGCCACGTCCGGTCCCGTCCGGAGGTGGAGGGCTGGGGCAGCCGCCTGCATCGCGCACAGCTCCTGCCCCCACCGCCGTCTTGTCCCAACGCGGCCCACCCGGGCTCTTGTCATTTGTTTGCACGTTGGCAATGGAGGGCAGGGTTTTTTTTTTTTTAATGTTTATTTCTGAGAGAGAGAGAGCGGGGCAGAGATGGAGAGACAGAGTGCAAGCAGGGAAGGGGCAGAAAGAGGGAGACACAGAATCTGAAGCCGCTCCAGGCTCCGAGCTGTCAGCACAGAGCCCGACTTGGGGCTCGAACTCACGGACTGTGAGATCATGACCTGAGCTGAAGTCAGCCTCTCGAGTGAGCCCCCCAGGCGCCCCTGGAAGGCAGATTTTTGCCCTCTGACTGGGACGGTGCGTGCATGGGGCCGGCTGGTCGTCTTTGGGCTCGTTTACAGGACTCCCTGGGACCACAGGGGAAGGGAGGGCACCCTCCTGGCATCCTCTGCGCTGCGTGGCTCGGCGTTGGGCGGGTGGACGTCAGGGCATCGGCTGCGTGCCACGGGGCACTGGTGGTGTGTGTGCGTCCACGACGTGCCCGGCTCAGGACTGGCGCCGGGAGGGCTCCTGGGGTCACTGCTGTCCCCTCGCCTCCTGTCTCGAAGGAGGCCGGAGAATGAGACACACCGCTTGTGCTATTGCACAAGTAGACTATTTGTCCTAATCAGTGACACCCATTTACTAGAATTGCTTAAAATGAACTATACCTCATACAGAAATCGCACATTTAGAGACTTCCATTCATCATCTGAAAATTGAGGGCCAGTAAACTTTTCTGCTCCTCCAGTGGGATCATAGGCATGCATCAAAATGTTAAAAATGATTGGTGAGAGGGAGCTGTCACCCATTTATCAAGGAAAAGAACATTATTTGCTAATTTCCCAACCAGGCTGGTGACAGGGTGCTTCGTCTTTGGACCCACGGTGACCAGCATGGCCTTTTTGTTATTAGTACAAGTCAAGCGCTTTTGGGCAGTTGCTAACAAGACACATTTGTCTGTCATCAGAGGGGCTGTGGTGGTTTTCCAAGTGGCTGTGACCAAAGTCTGCTCCCCGCGCCCCGATTGGCTGTGCTTCCCGGGGCCGCGCGAACCCAGGAGGAGAAACCGACTGATAAATCACAAAGTTTCCACATCAAGGTGAAGGTATTGACTCTTCAGCACCAAACCTGACAAAATGTAGCGGAGAGGAGACGGCCATTTATCTTCCCCAAAGGACAAAAGGGTCATCCGGGTTTTGCTTAGTGATTGTCGAGATGTGGCCGGGCAGAGGAGTGGGCCTGAGCCTCTGCCCGCCGAGCCCCCAGCACGGGAAGGGTCCCTGGCTTCCCTGCCCACTGGGGTCACAGGGAGGGCCACGGGAGGGCACGGCCTCACGTGCAGGGGGCTGGTTTGAGCCTCTGGTTGGCAAGGATGCGTGGTGCGTTGTGAGAAGAGCCTGGAAGGGGCACGGGGGTGGTGGGGGTGGGGAACGGGTGACCCCACCATCTAAAAGCACTATGAGAAATGTGATCAACTCAAGTTCAGAGTGAAGCAGCGAAAACAAATGCACAAATAAAGTCACACAACTCATCTGGCGAAGCTCTATGAGTCTGGCAGTGGAGACCAAGGGAGGCGTCAGAGGGCCCATCGTGACGGGGACTTCAGACCGAAGGCCTAGACGGTTCCAGCCCTGGAAGATCAGAGACCAGGGTCAGCGTCGCTGAGCCCGGGCGCCCATGCCGTGGCCTCCTCCCATTGGGCCCATTCGGCTGGACGACAGTCAGGGCCCAGGCTCAACGTGAACAGTGAGTGCGTTTGTCTGTGGTGTGCGTGCAGGTGGGACAGGGGCGTCCCCACAGCTCAGGTGGCCTGGGCTCTGCTCAGAAGGTCCGTCCACCTGTCCGTACACATTCGTTCCATGTTGACTTGGATCCCAAAAGCTCAGCCTGAGAAAAAGCGCTCATAACAATTACTCACATCAGTTGGGCCTTTTTGATTTATTGTAGAAAATGCAAAATGACTAATTCTCTTCTTGGAATGGTTTTGCAATAAAACAGCAGCAAAGGTGGAAGCTGCCAGCGGTGTGGACTGTGCGCTGCTGCCCCGCCCCCGAAAAACGGAAGTTTTCAAATGCTCCCAATGAGCATATGGAATAACTGGGTTGCGCGAGGGACTGGATGCGTGTCGTGGGTCACGTGTGCTCAACATGGAGTGTGTTAAATTTTAAATACGCACACTCCCATCGAGACCACTGGCTGCTGCAGATCGCGGTAAGCGTGGGTGTAAATCATCTCCGGAGGAAGTTTCTTTAAGGTGCAGCGCGGCAGTGGGTCCGTCTGTCTCTCCTGCGCAGACGCCCCCTTCCCTGCCCCTCGTGAGGCCAGTCTTCCTACGTCTCCCGCACACGGAAATCCTGCTGTCGGGCGTGGGTCCCGGGTCCCGGGCGGGGTCCTCTCCCAGCCTGAGCGTCTGGTGACCCTTGAGGACCTGGGTCAGGACACTGAGGCGGCCGGATGCGGGGGGTCCTGCGAGATCCCCTTTCCGTCTTCTCACACCTTATTCTCCCAGGAGAAGGCCGTTGCCCAATGCAGCCCCGTGGGTCTTGTGAATCTGGTTGGTGGCCACGGGCTTTCCCCCAAAACATCGCTCCGTCGCTGGTTTTTGGAGGCTAACTGGTGCTTTTCCTAACAAACATGACCCTGGCACAGAATCGTCCCACGTCAGCTTTTAGGCGCCTCAGTGCTGGGCTGCTGGACGAGCCCCAGGCCAAGGGGTTGCAGCCACTCCAGCAATTTTGTGGGTGCAGGATCTTGACGATGGGGGTGGCACCGATGATCGCTCCTCCACGTACTTGGCATTGGACCACGAGCTAACGCCTGTGAATCCAGAGGGCGTTTCAGAGTTGACTCGTTTCAATACCATGAAAGCGAGGTGAGGGGGTGCTTGCCCCACGGCTCCCTGCCTGTGGGGAGCTCACGGTGACGCTGTGCCGTCACAGCCCCTGCGGCAGCGCCCCAGGTGGCTGGAGCTTTGCCAGGGAGCCGTGGTGGTGGACACCCGCCATGCTCGGGGCCCTGCACCCCCGCCGCCCTCACACCTCTGCCTCTCGCGGCCCAGAGCTATGCAGCGGCTCGCGGCACCTGACTCTGCCCTCGGGACACCCCACTCCCAGGAATGACGTGAAGGACGGGCGTGCTGTGGAGGATGCGACACTGAAGCTTACCGTCCTTGTGACCTGGCATTTACCCTGGCATCGAGGACACTCAGGGCTTGCCCGATGCCCGCCTGCCCCAGGCCCTCGGCTGGGTGCTGCAGGCAGTTCGGAGAAGGAGGGTCTGGGACTCACAGGTGCTCGGGGGGAGGCAGCTCCTGGCCGTGGGCTCCTCGCGGGCGGAAGGTGCCGCGATGCCCAGTTCTGGGCTGCGCTTGGCAGAGGTCACTGTCTGGTGGGAACGAAACAGGATGTGGAAAGGAAGTGAATAAAGCCCTAAAGGTTGCTACGTTCTGTGAGAAGGAGCACAGCTGAGGCCCCGGGGGTCATAGCAGGGAGACGGTGTGGGGTGGCTGGGGACGTGGGCAGCGGGGTGGGGAGCTTCCAGGCAGGGAGAAGAGCGTGGACCAAGCGTGAGCTCCGTGGGGGCAAGTCTGGGTGAGAGGCAGGGCTGCGGGGTGGCGGGAGGTCCCGTGAGGCCCCGGGGCCTTCTGATCCCAGTGCGCTTTGGGATTTCAGGGCGTCGTGTATGGAAGCAAAACTGTTTGGCATGAGCACACGACCCAGCACCCTGCGCTCAAGCCTGCGGTTGGGGTCCCAGTATTTATGGTCATCTTGGGGGGGTCTCTCCAGGCTCTGCCTCGGGGCCTTCCTGTCCTTTATCTGAAAACCTCCCGAGCTGAGACTGGAAAGGGCAGTGATTTTTGGGAAGCCGTTACGCTCCGTCAGCGGGAGGCTTTCCCTGAGAGCACCCCCTCCCCACAACTGGGGTCAACCTCCCCTCCCCACCGCGTAGACCTCTCTTCTTTACAGAAATGCCAGCAGCGCCTTTATCACGAGACCACATTCCAACCAGGAAGAGCATTTCTGTCAGTAGAGGGAGAGCTGGTGGTCTAGTCTAATCCAGGTTAGAGACGCTACCTTCACGTGAAATCTTGTTTGTTATTCAGATAGAATTCGTGTAGTGTAAAATTTGCCCGGAGTGTACACTTCAGGGGCTTTAGTGTGTTCACAAAGTTGTGCACATTGTTACCTCAAGAACATTTTCATTGCACAGGAAGGAACCCTGTGCCCATTAGTGGTCACTGGGCGTTCCCCGTTCCTGTCCCTCGGCGCCCCCTGCGTCCCCGGCTCCCAGGACCCAGATCCCCTCCTGTGCACCTGCTCACTCCTGACGATTCATGTAAATGGACTCACACGGCACATGGTCCTTTGTGACTGGCGTCTTCCACTCAGCGTCACGTTTCCAGGGTGGCCACGTGGTAGTGCGCATCAGAGCTTCATCCCTTTGCACGGCTGAATACTCTTCCCCGGGCCTCATCTCGTGGACCCACCCATCAGCTCACGGCCGTGTGGGTAATCCCAGGTGCTGCTCCTGTGAGGCCTCTGCGAACGCGTCTTTGTGTGGACAGAGGACAGTGTGACTTCTCCATGTCAAACATGGTGTTATCCCTCCTGCTGTGCACCTTGTGGGGCAGGGTGGGTGCTGTGACGCGGGGTGAGGGCCCCGCCTTCGGGGAGGAGGATGGACCCCAGAGCAAGTGAGTGGACGGAGGGGCGTGCGGGCCCTGGGGTGGGGGGGCTGGCTGCCTTTGGCACCACGGGGTGGAGGGGTCTTTGCGCAGCAGGAACACCCCCAGCCTTGGGAGTGGGGCGGTGTCTTACTTTCAGAGCTCAATTTTCAGCTTCTGTCTGTATGGAGATTTTACGCTGGTTTAACGTGTGCAAATCCATCGCCGGGATGGTTCTGCGCGGAGCCTTGTGCTCCTGTTTGGGTTTGAAGACCCTTCCTTGAAACCCCATCTCTAAGAGGTTTAGCGACACCAGGACACTTGAGTTTTCCTTCTTAAGGAAAGGATGACGGTGCGAGACTCTTCTCCACGGAGGCTGGCCTCGTTCGAAGGCTCTTTGTACGTAGCGGGAGCCCTTGTCTGTCAGAAGAGCCTGGCTGGGGGGTGCCGGGGTTACGGGCTGGCCAGGGCCCCTTCCCCACCCCAGAGGCACCACCGTGGGGAGCCTGTCTCTGGGCTCCCCATCCCCGGGGCAGAAAGCCGTCCAAGAAGTGAGAGCGGCTGACACGCCACGTGCCTTAGTTTTCCTTCGCTGCCGGGCTGGGCTCGGTAGGTGTAGGTGTAGTTTCGACGTGCTAAGAAAGCTGTAATCCAGTGCATTCTTTGAGGTGTGTAGACAGAATTGTTTGAATGCAATCCAGTCGTTGTCAGCAAGGGTATTATTTTGGTAACAAGGAAGATGAGCTGTCCCCTTTTCTGCATTTGGTGTCACATCACAATGCCGCCATCGGCTGCCAGGCGGCGGTGAATGGAAGCGGGTCCCTGTGCACAAGGCCGGGCTGGGCTGTGTGTATGAATCCCGGAACAATGTCCCCGTACGAAGGCAGAGGCACCTGACTTCCAATTAGGAGTCAATGTGGCATTTTTCCCATCCTCAGAAGTCTTGGTTACAGAACGTACCCTTCAGCTGGTGGGTTGGAGGGGCTCCCGTGGTAGCGGCCACGTGTGGAACAGAGGCAGACCCAGGTGGGGCCGATAGCCCCGCTGGTGTTGGGCCCGTGGCGCGGACGCCGGAAGGGCCGAGTCACTTGGGCGAGGGCAGCCTAGGGTCTGCGAAGGGTGGCCCAAAGTCTTCCTGTTGGATCCCACCGTGGCGGCCAGGCCGGGTGGGCTCCTGGGGCCCACGCCTCTGGTGCGTGACGCAGAACCGCCGTGGCCTTTGTGTTTCCGTGCACGCCACGCTGCCCGGCTCACCCTGCCGAGTTCTGTGATTGAAATTCATTGCCAAATTTATTGAGAAATTAATGAGAAAAGCTGCAAAGTATTGACTTTGAGAGGAAAACACAACTCATCTTGAATGAGGAGGAAAATGCAGCAATAATTTAGCCAGTATTGATTCGGCCCTGTCCATGTATTGATCTTCATTTTACAATATTAATTTGCACCTGCAATCGGCTGCAAAGGGAACCGATTTCATTTCGTGGCCGCGTTAATGTGCGAAGCATTAGGTGCTCTTAAGAAGTGGGGGTATTACACATCGTGTCGGGAAGGCAGATTTTTCCCCCTATTTTTGCTTGTTACTGAACTAGACTAAAAATTAATTTTTTTGTCGGACAAAATATGAAAGCGAAAACCCATCTAAACCGTGGCCCTCCTCTCTGCCGCGCGGGCCGCTTTTCATCCACACGCGGAGCCGTCAGCCGCCTGAAACTCCAGGCCTCTCTCATCATCATCCCGGATCAGTTCAAAGTTCATGAAATTTCTATGAGCATTGATCTCGCCCCATTGATTTTTTTTTGCAGCAGATCTTTGAAATTTTAATTTCCCGAGCATCTGAATTTCTTATAGATGAAATGTGCTTGGAGGAGACAGTTGATGATGAAGTGGAGGACTTAGCGTCATTTTAAAGCCTAAAAAAGGGAGAGAAAACAGGCGTTTGCAGAGCCTGTGGGATAGTTTCGAGGTGGAGTGATGGCGGCACCCGGGGGGGTGAGGTGCTGGGGAGGGGCTGAGTACCAGTTTGGTCCTCCACGGCCACACATTTTTAATGCAACTTTTTATACAGTCATTTTTGAGAGAAAAGCTATCTAGAGAAACAGCATGACAGAGAAACATTCTTCACCGTGCGATCATTTGCTCACAGCAGTGTTTATCACCTGGTCAAGTTCACCTAGTTACTTATCAGTGGGACATTTAATAACCTCAAGGTGATATAATTGCTATTGGCATTTTTCCCCCTTGGATTCAGCTGGTTAATGTGTAAACTACTTGTCAGCAAATAGCACTTTGTCACTGAAATCACTAACACCCTCTAGAGGGATGTCTTTGTATTGAGCAATTTAATTTTACTTTATTTAATTTTTACACATTACAACCTGTGTTCATTCAGGCACACTGAAGGCTCGCAGTCTGTTGGGGCAGGGTCTGGGTACCCTGTTAGTAAAATATACTGTATCTTATTTAACAATCCCCATTGCCTTAATTGAAGTGCGTTCTCGTCCCTCGGAAAAGGAACTGCAGATGTTCTTATTACGTAGTTATGTTGCTAATGTGAAAAACGGCCTCGTTATGAGGATCTGTTTGTAGCTAGAAAATTACTGCATTATGACAAATGCATGATTGGGAAGTTACAGG
>JAESUZ010004355.1:1555000-1557500 GCA_017311185.1 Proteles cristata cristata | reverse complement strand
GCACGCCGAGGATTTATTAGATGTGCGCGTACGGTCTCGTGCTTTCTCCTCCAGCAGCAGCTTTGCCGGTGAGGTCTGAACGGCTTCTGGTCCCGCCAGGTGCCGCCGGATGGGCTCCGCGTGGCTCAGGCCTCGGAAGGCCGCCGGTCGGCCCCACCGACGGGAGGTGCCCTTGGAGGCGCCGAGGCAGATTGCGCACCCCACCCCCCGCCCCCGCAGCCAGCACCAGGAGCACGTGTCCCTTCTGTAGTTCAAAGGCGAGGGCGGGCTTTTCTCATTCTTCCACGTAAATTCACTGGGCTTCCAGGAGCCAAGCGCCACCCTCCCGCCCGCCCCCCCCCCGCCCGCTCCCTGCCCTTTGTGGCGTCCTGCGTGGCGGGGGACCTCCCGTGGCACAGTTACGTGTCATCTTCCGAACGTTCGGCGGAGTGCCGAGCTCGCTCTTGGCAGTGCACTTGAGATGTAAACGCTCTCTGGGCCGAAGTGGGAGGTGAAAGGTACCTTCGTATTTATTCCATGTTAAGATATTCTTAGTCCTAGAAGGAGAATATCAATTCAACTGAAACATTGGAAAATGTCTCTCCCGGAATGAGAGTGTATGGTTATTACAAGTCATAAAGCTTCTGAAAGCTTGCATTAAAGCGTCCATCACCTGTCAGGGGCATTTGCATGAAATCAATAGTGGCCGCCCATCTATCTTTTCTGATCACCTTTCATCAGGCCGATTCATTAAGTCAAACAGTCATGGTGATTAGCTGGGAGAGAGGAGGCACCCTGACATGTTAGAAATGCACAGTGGGCCACCCTTTTTGTTCCCTAATCAAGAAATGTAATACTTTATCTAATCCTTTTCGGCCCAAGTCGCTCGGTGGGGCCCATCCGCCCGGCTGCCTGCACCGCAACTTTTGCCTGACACCCTTGTCCTGGCCCAGGCAGAGACATGACAAATTGTCCCCCAAGTCAGCGCTGACAGCTTCTGATGATTAATGGTTTGATTATGAAGTGGTTTTACACATATAGAATTTACATCACAGAGAGTTAGAAATTTTGCCGTGTCACATACGCCGAGGCGTTCTGAAGAGCTTTACTATTTGCAAAGAAAAAAGAGGGCAAAATCGCAGCAAAAGCCGTGTCATGTAAAATCAATATGTCGGATCAATGCTTTATTAACAAGAAAATGTCTTACTTCACATTCTTGTGTGGACCTTTGTCTCCGGGATGTATGATGGAATGTCAGATCGCATTGTGGCCCTCAGCTTACGGGCGTTATTACCGAGCGTACGTGCAAGTCTTCCGGCGCCCCCCGTGCGCGCGGCCGCCGTCGGGGTTGACACCGGCACTCGAGGAAAACGGTGACCAATTATTTCGGAGCGCGCTTGCAGAGGCAGCCTCTAACCTTGTTCCTCGAAGCCGGAGCCTTTGTGTTCCCCGCACCGGCAGACCTGCTGAGTTGTGTGGTGTTAATCATCAAATTACGTGCTAATGAGTGATGGCCCAAATTGCGGCTGCGTAATGAATAGATGGCGGCAGGTCCGATTAGTCTCAGAAAACGCCCTGATTTATGTCGTGCCATGCACCGTGGCGTTGCTCCGCGGAAAACGATATCTACATCAAGAAGTAATGTACTCTAATAAGTATTTTCATCTTAACTCGCGTCCCCGGGCCTCCGGGCTCAGTTTCTGCTGGAGTCAGGCAGAGCCATAATAAAGCCCAATGGCTCCTTATAAAGCTTGTTAAACACAGAGTGTGCAGTCGGACGGGGTCCCGGCCGTGATTCATGCACTGTACACAGCGCGTGTTCCGCTGATTTATGGCCGCGCACAGTTCATAGTCAAAATTACAATTTGAGGGATAAAAAGATTAATTACTATTTGTGGCCGGCAATTTCGTGAGGCTGGTGGAATGATAGCGCTCTACATCAGTTTGTAGTCAGCCATTCACAGATTATTAAAGCTTTGCAAGAATAAGTGCTCCTCCTGCCCGGTTTGTGCTCAGGCAATATGCTAGACAGAAAAGGACCACAGGGATAAATCTGAAGCTAGCAATAGCTGGACATATGTCATAATTGCCAGTTTCCCATAAATCCCTGGCCAGTGTGGAAGGCCCCGTGTGATGCAGACAGTGATCATGACAGTGGTGATTGCTATATATGGCCCCCAGACTTGCAACTTTCTGACTGCAGTACCATTTCTACAATATATTGAGTAACCCTTTGACTTTCTTCCTGTCTAATTATAGATTAGAAATAATCATTGCCTTTATGTGCAAAACAAAGGGGGGAAATCCATTCCTTTAAGACAGAGCTGGCGTTTGGGGGTGCTCGCCTTCGAGAGCGTCGGAAAAGGAGAATTACACATTTATTTGTAAGCGTGCAATAAACGAGTAATGGATGACATAAAAGTAATTAACCTGACCTACATTTCTGTGTCCTGTTACAGCCCTTAATGAACCAACCATAGATTACGGCTTTCAGAGGTTGCAGAAAGTGATCCCGAGGCAT
>JAESUZ010004355.1:1382500-1550000 GCA_017311185.1 Proteles cristata cristata | reverse complement strand
GGTGGGTGACGGGCCTCTTCTCCCGCAGGCGGAACTCGGATCCTTTGCTCTTTCTCTGAAGGGCGGGACTCGGTTTCCTCCGGTCAAGTCACCCCCCTCTTTTGCTTCTCCTTTAGGAAGTATTACTCAAGAGGGCGGCAGACCTCGTGGAAGCCTTATACGGGATGCCCCACAACAACCAGGTAGGCAGGTGCAGGCCGCCCCCTTCCCGGCGGGCCTTGTCGTTGGAGGGGCCGGCTGTCCCCGGGCCACTGCGGGTTTCCTGGGCGCACTTGTGCCTGTTCACAACCCCTCCCAGAGGGTCTGGCAGGAGAGAGCTTCGCCTTCCTGTTTTCGCCCTCACACTGGGGCTGCAACTAGAAAATCACACGCCAGTGTCAGGGAGCCAAAGCGGAAGAACTTGTCGCAGGAAAGGCCCCCCTTGAAATCCATCAGGTGGATCTGGCGGAAGGTGGACGGTTTGGTGCTGCCTGCTTGGGAGGGAAGGACGGGCCCCCACGGCCCACCTTCATCCCCCCCGGAAGTCTCTGGGGAGCAGATGTGAGGGCATTCTAGATGCTTCTCTGACTCTGGGTCCGGTGCCTTCCACGCCTCCCCAGCTTCTGTGTGCACCTTCAGGGGCCCCTGGGCTGCAGGTGCGGAAGGGAGCATCCGGCGCCTCACTAGATGGTTTCCCCGAGGGAAGTTCTCTTCCTGTTACAGAAGAAGTTTTGTCCAGGGCACAGGGGACGTGCTTTTACCTGGCCTTGGTGGGGGCGGCGGGGGCGCGCGGTGCAGGGGGGCCCCGGGAGCTTGGGGCCGAACGCACGCTTCCCCTCCTGCCCAGGAGATCATCCTGAAGCGGGCAGCGGACATCGCCGAGGCGCTGTACAGCGTCCCCCGCAACCACAACCAGATCCCCACCCTGGGCAACACCCCCGCGCACACGGGCATGATGGGCGTGAACTCCTTCAGCAGCCAGCTAGCCGTCAACGTCTCAGAGACGTCGCAAGCCAATGACCAAGGTACGCGGCCGAGCGAGGTGACCCCCGGCCCAGACACGCGCGGCCGCCCCCGTCCTGGGTGCCGTGAGGAAGGCCCGCCGCGCCGCTCCCTGCAGCTCCGCGGTGAGGCCCTCGCGCCACAGAGCGCTCGAGCCCAGAGCTAATAGTTACTGCGACCACCTGGCTGCCACTCAGCTTCCTGGTCTCTGCTAGAAGCTTCCTTGAGAGGTTGGGAGCAGTCACGGGCAGCTGTGGTGTAGTAAGCGGAGGGCACCCTTCTTGGATATGTCGCATGGGTGGGGCTCGAGACACTCTCCACCCCTCTCCTGTCATGTGGCCGCCTGGCCACCACGGGCCGCAGGACCCTGTTGCGTGAGCAGGTTCTGAGCACCTTATTTAGTTCTGCTCTTTAAGCCCCGGGCAGGCAGCAGTGTCAGAAATCCCCTCACCTGCCCGCCGCCCCCCACCCCCCGCCCCCTGCAGCGGGAACCCAGCCGCCACTCCCCACCCCTCCCCACACTTGCAGAAATAGTAACCATAAAAATGAAGACCCCAAACACCCCTTCCTGGGGAGTCACGGCCACAAACAAGTTCTCGCTGTCAGCCGTGGCATTTGAAGGTCTGCAGAGGCCGAACGCTCACCTGGTGTGGGGGACGGCCCGCGAATCCAGGCTGTCGGTAATTGCTTCTAAGGAGAATCCTGGAAGCAGCTGACGGCTAGATCGAAGTGTGCTCGGCCGGCTGTCGAAGCCGACGGACACGGAACGGGGCCCAGCGAGGAGGCGCTCGGGCAGGGTTGGCGTGATGAGGTTATGCGAGCTGGCGAGAGGCGCTAGGGCTGCATAGAGCGTGAGGTCAATTAACGTTGGATTGTGATAGGGATTCGCGGGGAAACCCCCCCCAAGTGTCTCTCCCTGATAATAACGTTATTTTTGGCCGGGGGGGGGGTTTCAACAGTCGGCTACAGTCGCAATACAAGCAGCGTGTCCCCGCGAGGCTACGTCCCCAGCAGTACTCCCCAGCAGTCCAATTACAACACAGTCAGCACTAGCATGAATGGATATGGAAGTGGCGCCATGGCCAATCTAGGGGTCCCTGGCTCGCCTGGATTTCTTAATGGCTCCTCCGCTAACTCTCCCTACGGCAGTAAGTGTCTGTTTTGTCATCACACGGATTCATGTTCACCTACAAAGTCAAATGTGTGCATATTGCTTGGCTGTTCTGTGATGTGAGCTGCTGGACAAAAAGGGAGGGTGGCTCTGGAGGCTGGGGGTCCACGTGGCGACGGTACACTGACCGGCAGTGGGGCCCCGCGAGGCCGCACTGGAAACCCCCCCGGCGAAATCGGAAACTAAACGGGGGCCGCCCGATTGGAAGCGAAAGCCCCACCGAGAGTCCGCCTGGCATGCAGAGCGCGGCCGAGCCGGCAGCGCCTCGCGGGTGCTCGGGGGCCGCGGTGTCCCGGGCGAGGCCCCGCCAGCCCTCTCCCTGTGTGGGGTCGCCGTGCCGGCGCCGCGCGTCCTGACCCTGTTTGCTTTGTTGCAGTAGTGCCGTCCAGCCCCACCATGGCAGCCTCTTCGGTCACCCTCCCTTCAAACTGTAGCGGTACACACGGCATTTTCTCATTCTCACCTGCCAATGTCATCTCTGCAGTGAAACAAAAGAGCGCCTTCGCGCCCGTGGTCCGGCCCCAAGCTTCTCCTCCTCCCTCCTGCACCAGCGCCAACGGGAATGGACTCCAAGGTGAGGGGCGGCGCGTCCTGGCCCACAGAACCGGCCCCGGGGGTCCCCTGGCCCTTCCTCCGGCGCCTCGCTCCACCACCGAACCCGCCCGCCCGCACCCCGCGGCCACTGCATGCTCTCCTCCGGCGGCCGCGATGCCGCGCGTCCCTCCCAGCTCTGCAGAGGTGACACGGGTTTGCACCACCCCCACCTGTAACAGGCTCTGGCGGACGGAAACCGGTCCCTCCTGCTTCCCGCCTGGCTCCCTGTGTCCTCACAGTGAAGCCGTCCCCTGCCTTCAGGAAGGGGGAGCCGCTTGGGGATCATGGGGGTCGCCACAGGGGCCCCGTCCCGCCCACGCGGCAAACGGACCTTCACGGCCGGCGCCCCCGAAGCGACAGCAGGGCGCACCCCGCCTGTAGCGCCTGGGCTTGCAGGCCCCTGGCTCACGGGCAACAAAAGCGCCTCAGGATGGGGAGGGCGGGTCCTGTGTCACCCGCGGGCCCAGCCCTGAGCCACACTCTCCGTGTCCCGAGTCGGAGCCTGCCTTCCCAGCCCGGCGTGGCAGGCGTGGGGCCGCTGGGCTGTGCTGTCCTCGGAGGGGGTGCACCGACCCCGGGGCGGTGCATGCGTGCCCACCGGGGCGGGGGGGTGTCAGGCGCTGTCTCGCACACACTCAGGAGGGAGAAGGGCTGGTCCCGAGGGCAGGGGGAGGCATCCCGTGGACACAGCGGCCCACGGACGGGCCACGTGGAGCGGGCACCCAGTGCCTGCCCAGGGCTGGGTCCCTCCGGGCAGCAGAGGCCGCACGGTGGCCTGTGAGGTGTGCGGCGGGTGGGCCACGTGCGTGCCCCTAGGCCTCGTGATCTTACCGCGTGGCTCTTTGTGACTCACTGGGGCCACAGGCACTGAATTAAGTGGCCGTCATCTGGCCTCTTTCAGACACCACCTTTGGTATATGCTCCTCCCGGTGAAAATCAAATCCAGTTACTCCTTTAAAAAAATGAATCCATTCAACCAGTATTTACTGAGCGCCTACTATGTGCCAGGCTCTCTGCTGGGTGCTGAGGACGTTACCGTGGAGAAGACAAACTGGCCCTTTTGTGAAGTCGGTGGCATATTTCACTTTGATGAACTAATGCTCAAAAAAGGAACTGGAAAGGTATCCGTGATTTGAAATAATTGTCTTCCCAACATCTTAGTTGTATGAGAGGGACGCCCAGGCCCTGTGTGCCGCCGACCGGCCCGCGGCCCAGAGCTGCTTGAAAGGCAGGTGGCCAGGGGCCACGGCCCGTCCACCGTCCACACGGTGCGGAGGCCCACGGGAGGACGGCGCCACCCGAGCGGTGTGTACACACACGGGTCTGCCGAACCATAATGTTGTAACGGTGAGTCGGAGAGGAATGAATACTGTGGAAATTAATGAACTGGGAAATTGAAGCTCACATCACTACGTGAACAAATGTATTAATATGTTATACATAAATTAACGAGAGTGATCGTTCTGACAAAAATTAAACAACACTAAAGTTAAAAGATTTTAAATTATATTTGTGCCAGGAGTTCACTGGGAAGCCTCAGCCGCGCTTGGCCTTGTCGCACCAAGTTTCTTATTCGTGGAGGAGGAGGAGGAGGGCCCCCCCGAGGCGGGGCTGTGACTTGGGTCTTTTCGGGGCCTTGGCCTTGAGATCGCAGGGCAGGTGGGCTGCGAGCGGCTTTGCTCTAGGAGAGCCCGAGACTCACCATTACGATACGGCCCAGTGAGCAGGCGGTCAGAGGCGAGGGCTGAAAGCAGAGGGGACGTCCAGGCGCACCCAGCTTTCACGGAGCGAGCGAGCGTGGCGCTGGGTCCCGCTGGCCTCACGGAGGTGCCCGGCTCGGTTCACATCTGTCAACAGAGGTGGCCTCTGGCGAGTCCAGGGCCTCGGTCTGCTATAAACAAGCCGCTGAGATGCGAGGGAGGCAGCAGCCCCCCCCGCCCCCCCAGGAAGTCTTGAGGAAGGGCTGCAGCGTGGAAGGTCCCGTGAAGTAGATGCCCCGCCCCCCACCCCCAACCGAGCCCAAGGCTGGTTCTGTCACCGTTGAGCCGAGCCCCAGGCGAAGGCCGGCCCGGCCCGTGGGAGTAACCTGCCGCCTCTCTCTTTCAGCTATGTCTGGGCTGGTAGTCCCGCCGATGTGAGGGGCTCGCTCCCCCCTCCGCAGCACCCGGCACCACGGACGGACTTCAGGGGACACGTTTAGTGTAGAGGACCCGCTGCTGGAGCCCGTGATCTTCAAGTGTATCGGCAGCAGCGGAAACGCTACAAAAGACTTTGTTTAAAGATTTTATTTAAACTATTAAGAATCAACATGCAGACAGCCTACTTCTTCATGAACAATTCCATTTTATTGACTGAACTTTTCTCATATTTTCACATTTCTCAGACCTGAAGACTAAGGAGAACAAAGCGACGCCTATTTTGTATAAAGTTTCTGACTCCGTCTTGGCTCTGTCTCGTACTTGCTATGTGTTGGGAGAAACTCTGTGAATGCACCATTTTGATTATCATGAAACACTGATGAAAAATGCCTCCAAACATTTTTCTGTGCTCATACTTAGATTCACAATGGTTGTGTATCTCTATAATGTGAAATATTTTTTTGTGGTGAAAAAAAAAGGGGGCCAAGGAGGCGTGAGCCATCGAACTGGAAGGAAGGAGGACTTCGAGACGAGAATTCCGGGTGGCAGGGAGGGAGGGAGGGTTTATCATTGCTTAACTTCATCTTAATGAAATGAAACTTTGTAACTTATTGTAGTTAGAAATTGTAACTTTGATATTGAATTCTCTTGCCTTCAACAAGCACACTGACAGAAAAAAAAAAATGCTACTGTCTGTTGGTTACAATATTCTCCCACCGCTAGAGCTTCCTGTTAAGCAAGTGTGGTATGCAACATTTTTTCCACTTTTGCTAGCACTGTATACTATTGCATTCTTAGGCTACTGTGAGGTCCATGTTTCTTGTACCAGAAATTGTCCTTTTGACTTCTAGCTCCTTCTTCCCTAATGTGTTTTGTATGTGGTTATAAAATTGTAGACTTTTGTGATTTTGCCAAAGTTGTAGCTAAATATTTATACACTTGTCTTGAATTTTTTTCAGATCCACTTAAATATTTAGAAAAACACCTTTTCTTCCTTATGTGTCTCATAAGGAATAAAATGGTCTCCATTCAACACTTTTCCACGAACACTTGCAGTTGCTAAGGGACTTTCTTTTGTAACATATCGATTATAAATATTGTATTTATCTTTGAAATTTTGTACATTGCTTTTACCACCGTTTTCTTTTTCCTGTGTCTGTCCTGGCTTTTGATCATGGCCTGGTGTTGGGAAGAGCGTTAAGCCAAGAGCTGCCTCTCTGATCTGTTTCGGTAAAGTGAACCGGTGTCCTTGAAGTTCATTTGTACTTTAAAGATTTGCTTCTGTTTCGACTTTCCATCCTTCTTTTTTTCCTTTCTTTTTTTATTTTGAGGAAAAGTCAAATTCATTGTTTATTTTTATATTATTTTTAAGTTATCTGAACAAATACTTTTGAAAACAGAGTTTGTTGTATAGTCAACTCAGAACGGTGCCACGCGGCTGTGAGAACCTTAGACTCCGTGCATGTGGAACAGCCGTGAAGAGGGACACCGTGCGGGGCCGTGTCCTTATTTTTCTGTAGAATGTAAAAAGTCATTTTAGCTGCCACCCACGACTTTGCCACATAGCTGAACTGTGTTTACTGGAAAAATTCAGAGGCCTAAAGTTTAAAATAAAATTTACTTCTGATGTTTTAATTAAAACGTTTGCCACATTAACTTCTCTGATGCCTTAAAAGTGGACTTCTTTAAAGAACCTTTGTGCTACTTTACCACAGGCTTACAGTACAACTGTTAATGATTTCATTTGGAGATTTAGGGTGTCGCACACGCGCGCACACACACAAAAGCACAAACCTGATGTTCCACGTGCCGTTCCTTCCTGCGTCTGATTCGGCTGCGTTCTGTGCCCTCCCAGGATTCAGAGAGGTTTCGGGGGGACACAAATCACTGCTGGTTTTCAAACCGTTTTTGTTTTTTTTCTTAAGTAATCCTTTTCTCTTCGTGGCCAGACCCAACAGCACCGTCTGTACTCTATACGGGAACGAGCTCCTCCTGATCCTGTGCCTCTTAGTGCCAAACCCGCAGTGACACCAGAGGGTCTATCTTTCCCCTTTGCGTTAAACGCTCCGCACAGCACAGCAACTGTTGCAAACTGCAGCAGAAATCAGATTTAAAACAAAAAGGAAGGACTTAAAAAAAAACCTTTCTTGACAAACACAAAAAACAAAAAACCATGCACAACTTAGGGAAGTGCTCATTCGAGGGACTAGATAAGCAGAATGTCCCCGGTGGTCAGCGGGTCGCCGCAGCCCGGCCCTCCCGACGGCTAAGGCTTAGCTACGTGGAAAAGCCTGAGAAGTCACTTTGGAACTAAATTGCCTCCGTTTTATTTTGTATAAGTAAGGGTTTGATCTAAAAACAAGCTCACGTGTACATGTGAAGAACGTTTGCAAGTTTCCTCATCCCTGCACTCGGTTTGTGTTTTAGATTAATTAGTCAATGCCCCTCATTGCTTCATGGTCTCAAAACTGAGCGCTTCACTAAATGGTAGATTTTACTGTTAAAGACCCTACAAGAAGATTGTTTTATCTGTACATTTTTTCAGATATTTAACTGTATAAAAATGTTCATTTTACACAATATTTAATTAAAGTATTTCTTGTCTGTGAATTTCACTTTGGGTAATTTTATCTGTTTTGATTAAAATGAGTGGCAAAGTACATGCAGATGTTCACTGGGGCCCCGGGGTGGGGGTGGGGTGGGTTGTTTCTTTAACGCCCTGGGCTCCGGGGCCGTGTCTTGGCCAAGATAAAAGTGATTCATAAAAGAACCTTCTACAAAGTTATCGGTCCTCAAACCACTCTTGTAACTTGCATAGAGAGATCCGTATGGCTCTGGTCCCCATAGGGGACGGCTGCACGTATGTTGCACTCAGACGTACATGACCCCGTGTCAGACACAGAGCCCACGGTGGCACCGTGGCACATAACCAGCCATGAGACTGTCGCCGTCCCCAGGTCCCTACCTCCGCTTTGGAACCGGGGGGCCGGAGGGTAAAGAGCAGGTGCTTGGGCACACGCTCTCCCGCCACCCTCACCATGGGGCCCCACCGGGGTGAGGACGGGACTTAGGCCCCGGACGGACGGGCAGGCAGGCAGGCAGGCAGGCGCCAGGCGGTGGTGCTGGCCGCGGTACCCCCCGGATGCCATCACCGGTTCTCGGGCCCTTGACACCGCAGTCCGTGTGCACCCCCGAGTATGGGCACCGACACTGATGGGGGCGGCTTCTCATCCGCACAAGGAGGCTGGGCTCCTGCGAGTTCCTCCCCCTCATTTCATTCCGTATTTTTCATTTTCTCCTCAATGAAAGGCTGGTTCTGCGTGTTTTGGCTTGCAGCTCGGTAACACATACACATAAGTGTGATCCAAATTAGTGCTCACAAATGTCATCTTAATTACTTGTTCTGCTGAGCAAAACAGGAAACAATTATTCAAAACATAAAGAAACTTGTGAATGCCTTTTTCTCCCGTCACTGACAATCGGGTTCCTTTGACTGTGTTCTTGTTTCAGCCTTAAAGAGATAGTGAAGAGAAAGCGGCTCACAGGGTACAAGGCTGCCGGCCGCCCTCCCTCCCGCCCCCCTCCCCCTGGGCTCCTCCCCAAGGTGCTGGGGGTGGGGCTGGGGACCAGAGTCCCCTCCTTCCCCACTCTGAGCGGAGCCAGAAGTGCCAGCCTGGGCGGCGGAGGGGTGGGGAGGGCCGCCTCCCCACGGCTGGCTCACCAGGCCCTACAACCTGGGGAGAAACTGTTTCACGTTTGTGTTGCGAATGAGAAGCGGGAACTGCATTCTCTCCAGATGTATGCCAATTATTGTCAGGCCGCTTTTTAAGGTCTTTCAAGCTTTTAAAGATTATTCAAAGCACTTGAAATGGGCTTCCATCTAATGCCTCATTTCATTGCATTAAACAGCCTAGTTAATAAAGAATCAATATATTCAAAGGGCAAGGTTATCTTTTGTCTATAAGGGGTGGTGTCATTCTGAACCTTTTATAGTTCAAATGCTGAAAAAGACCTCATGAAATCCATACTCATCAAGTGGGTCACCGAGAGCAATAAAGAGAGGCCCCTGAAAGGAAAGACAGGCTGCTCTCCTTTAAAACAACTCAGCCTTATCTCCTCGCTTGGAGCGCCCAAAGAAGTCCTCCGAAAATGTCAATTTCTCATCAAGACAAGAGGCCACGACGATAATTTTTTCCAGAGAACACATACAATTGGGGGAATGCAGAGGGGCGGCTGTGGCGGCCATTTGTTGTGGCTTCTGTCCCCACGAGCCGCGAGCCCCCTCCCAGCAGATAATAAGAGTTGTTGATAACTCGAGTGTCAATACGCCAAAGAGCGAGTTTTGAATGTGAGTCCTTGTGCTCTGAGCGCGCCCGGCCGATCCCAGGCCCTGATAACGGCACCGCTGCCAACGGACACCGCAGGTTGGCCCTCACAATTAATGCGATGAATAAATCACACAAAAGAGTCAGGAGGCTTTATACTCAGTGAGACAATCCCCTGTTTTACCCTTCAAGGATTCCTTTTATGTTGGAATGAGGTTGCTTTTAATGAAATTTAAACTCATCAGAGGAAATCAAAAACCTCCAATCAGATTACAAATTGATTTTTTGGTCATTTGTCATTTCCCAGTTTCACAGACAGCAAGTTGCCAGTCTAGTGCTGGGGACCCAGTGTGCACACAGCTCCCAGCCGCTGGCCCGGGGGCGGACGGGAGCAGACTCACACGCAGGTCTGACCCGGCCCCACCGAGCTCGCAATCTAGTGTGGCGTGTCCTGCGGACTCTCAGCGATTTCTAGGTCTGCACTCACGAGCCGCTCAGGGCCCACGGAGACACGCTCTCGGCGCCGTAGTGAGTTCTGTTGGTACCCACCCACGTCCTGAATCGGCTCCGGGCCACACCGGCACAGAGCCCCAGGGAGCGTCCAGGCCTCATCCGCCAGGAGCTGGCGATCTGGGCCAAGGTGAGACACGGTCCACTCCTACTCGCCCTTCCAGGCTGAGCCCAAACGCTCGCTCCTGAGCAAGGTCTGCCCTTTTTCTCAGGCCACTTGAGGGGGGCCTTCCCTGTGCTCCCCCCAGCCAGCTACCCAAGGCCACTAGCTGCTGGCCTCCCAGGGGCTCTCCCGTCATACGCTGGATGGACTTCGAGGTTCCTGGGGACGAGACAGCCACGGCCACCCCAACCTCTCATCCTACAGCCCGGCCCGGGGCAAGGTCAGGGTACGCACGGCTTCAGGAAGACAGTGAACGTCATTCCTCACTCAGGACTCCTTGGAGACCCCCTTTAAAAATGTAATCTCTAAAGCGAGTTGAATACTCCACACATTTTTGAACAGCACACGAGCCCCAGCGCCGTCTAACACTTGCTGGGCCTGGGGGTTTGCAGGTCATTTACAATCCCACAGAGCCGGTTTCTCCTCTTAGGAGATGAAACTGTGGTCTGGAGAGGTGACATGACCAGCCCCGAGGCCAGAAGGACCAGGGCCAGAGGCGAAGCGAAGTCTCCAGTCCCAAACTCTCTTTCCACTAACTGAGGTTTCAGATACCTGCAGGGAGGGGGTGGGGGTGAAAGCGAGAGACACGGACCGTGTGGCCCAAACTCTCTTTCCACTAACTGAGGTTTCAGATACCTGCAGGGAGGGGGTGGGGGTGAAAGCGAGAGAGACACGGACTGTGTGGATGCAAGGATGGGAGGGTGGAAGGTTCCAACTTCAAGGGCACGTGCTGTGCCCAGGGCTTGGCTCAGCCAGGCCAGAAGATGGGAAGCAGCTTGCTGGGCTGCTGTTAGCTGAAGCTCGGACGCCGGTGCGCACTGGGCGCCCCTGGGGCCCCATGGCATCTGCGGTGTAAGCAGGGGCACCGGGCGCCCCTGGACCCACACAGCATCTGTGGTGTAAGCAGGGGCACCGGGCGCCCCTGGACCCACACGGCATCTGCGGTGTAAGCAGGGGCGGCAGAGGGGCTGAGCATAGGAGACATTTCACATGGTGCGAGGCCAGGAGGGAGACAGGAAGGGGCACTGGGGAAGGGCCAGAGGACAGGGCTGTAAGGCTTGAGCCCTCAGCCAACTCCTCAGCCCTGGCCTGGGGTTTGCAAAAGCTTCTCTTATGGGCGGCGGGGGGCGTGGGGGGGGTGGGGGGGTCAGGGTGAGGCGGGAGAGGGAAAGGAGGTCCCTAATGGATTGGCCAGTAGGGTCAGAAAGAGCCACGGTGGAGTCGGACGTGTTGGCCAGAAGAGAAGTGAAGGTCAGAGAACACAGGCACCCCCTCCCTGCCCTGCCAGACCACGCTCACGGCCCTGCTGAGGCCGGCCACGACGGCTTGCTCACCTGACGGCAGGGTGGGGCTCGCCCCGCCAGCTAAGAGGAAGCCAGAAACTTGTGTTTCTGGCTACGAGACACCAAGCCCTGCACCAGTACCACCGGCCATCAGAACTGAGGCTGGTGACAGCCAAGGAAACAACCCAGAAAATTAATAGGCAACCAACAGAATGGGAAAAGATAGTTGCAAATGACATATCAGATAAAGGGTTGATATCCAGAATCTACAAGGAACTCACCAAACTACACGCCCGAAAAACAAACAACCCAGTGAAGAAATGGGCAGAAGATATGAACAGACCCTTTTCCAAAGAGGACATCCAGATGGCCAACAGACACATGAAACTATGCTCAGCATCGCTCCTCATCAGGGAAATACAAATCAAAACCACACTGAGATACCACCTCACGCCAGTCAGAGTGGCTAAAATGAGCCAATCAGAGAACTCTAGATGCTGCGAGGATGTGGAGAAACGGGCACCCTCCTACACTGTTGGTGGGAATGTAAACTGGTACAGCCCCTCTGGAAAACAGTGTGGAGGTTCCTCAGGAAACTAACAATAGAACTCCCCTATGACCCAGCAATAGCACTGCTAGGAATTTACCCAAGGGATACAGAAATGCTGATGCATAGGAGCACATGTACCCCAATGTTCATAGCAGCACTCTCCACAATAGCTAAAACCTGGAAAGAGCCTAAGTGTCCATCAACAGATGAATGGATCAAGAAGATGTGGTTTATCTATACCATGGAATACTACATGGCAATGAGAAACAATGAAATCTGGCCATGTGTAGCAACATGGATGGACCTTGAGGGTGTTATGCTGAGCGAAATAAGTCAGGCAGAGAAGGACAAATATCATATGTGTGCACGTATAGGAGGATTAGGAGGAGCTTAACAGAGGACCAAGGGGGAGAAGAAGGGCGGAAATGGTGGGGGAAAGGGGAGAGGCAAACCATGAGAGACTCTTGAATGCTGACAAAAACTGAGGACTGGTGGATGTGGGGGAGGAGGGGTGGGCATGGAGGAGGGCACTTGTGGGGATGAGCACTGGGTGTTATGTGGAAACTAATTTGACAATAAACTATTTGCAAAAAAAAAAAAAAAAAGAACTGAGGCTGGTGTGGGCCTGGGGCCACAGGCAGAAATAGAGAGAAGCTTGCAACAATTACAACAAAGGGTTTACATCTCAATATACAATGAGCTTTTGCAAATCAATAAGACTAGATACCCTGAAGAAAAACAGGCAAAACTCAGTCAGTTCACAAGGGAACAGTGCAAGTGATTGATAAGCCTAGGAAAATAGAGTCAACCTTACTTAAAAATGCTCATCAAAATAATGAGACAAAATTTTTTTCATCTATTAAATTAGAAAAGATTTTACTTAAAAGCTAATACTCAATCCTGTTGATGGAGAAATGGGCATTCCTAGAGTTGTCGATAGAGGAGTAAATTGGTACAGCCCTCTGGAAATCAATTCGACATTATATCAAGAGTCTTAACAATGTTCATATCCTTTGACCCACTAATTCCACTTGTAGGAATCAATCTTAAGGAAATAATCAGAGATTAGGTAAGACTTTAAGTACAAGCTTGTTCACTGCAGTAATATGTATTTAAGAAACTGGGAAGAACCCAAATACCTAAAAATAGGAATTCTTAATTGAGTTATGATATAGCCGTATAATAGAATGATAAATTCTACAAAGCCATTAAGATCACGCTTTTAAAGTATATTTAACGAAATGGTAAATACTAATGGTATAAAATTAAGGTGAAGCAGACATATAATACTGTACATATAATTCAAAATTTTAAACTTCTGTATCAAGAGCAGGCAAGAAAGAAAATATGTAATATATAAAATAGAATATGTTTGGAAAAAATAGTACGTCAAGTTCTACTGGGATCAACAGTTGGTGTCGCCTGGAGTGGAAGTGTGTACACGACACCCAGGGGCGCCGGGCTCACCCGAGTTGCGAAGCCACGTGGAAGCCTAGTTGCCGCTGATGTGGTGGCAGGTGGTCAGAGACCAAGAAGCTGGTGGTGACAGGGCCGGATTGAGGCCGGGTGCCCAGGGGTGTGCAGCCCAGTGCCACATGGTCGTGGGGAGGTGGAGCCCAAGGCAGAGACTTCCACGAAGTCCCACGGGATTCCCTGTTCTTGGTTTTCCCAGCATCCCCTGGGGCCTGATACTGACTTCACTTTTACTGGAACTTCCTCAAAGGGATTTCTGCTGCTAGCAACCAAACGATTACTGACCAAATGAGGGAGAAAACTTATTTTGAAATTGGTGTCATAAGAAAATCCAAAAGAATGTAAAAAGTATTAAATTCAGTGAGTGAAATTTAATGACTGATGAATATAAGGTCAACATAACCATATTTCTATAACCACCACAGTTAATGGAATTTTAAAAACTACACCATTTATAATATCGTAAAAAATACCAAGAAGAAAGTTACCAATGTTATACAAGATGTCTGCCCAGGAAACCATAAAACTGTTGAGAAATTTTTAAAATCTTTGCAAGTGGAGGCATATAACATATTCGTGGATTGGAAAATCACATACTGAAAAGATGCCAATTCTCCCTAAAATGACCAAAGACTCCATCTCAATATCAAGTTACAGTAGGCTCTTTACTTGAAGCTGAGAAGCTGACGCTAAAGTTTATGCAGAAACGTAAATGCGGAAGAGGCTCGGTGGCAATGTTGGGGGCGGGGAGCTGGCATGCTCACAGTCCTGGAGGCTGGGGGTCCAGGAACAAGGTGCCGGACAGGTGTGGCTGCTGGCCTGCCTGTGGGCAGCTGCCTTCTCCCTCTGTGCTCACAGGCAGGCAGAAGGGCTTTGGTCTCCTAAGGACACGCCCCCCATCACAGGGGCCCCACCCCCACGACCTCATTTAAACCTAATAGCCTCCCAAAGTCCCATCTCTGAATATCATCCCATTGGGAGGGGGTGGGCTCTACATACTGGTCTGGGGAGGCAGATCTTTGGTCCCTAACTACCCCAAGGCTTCCTGGGCCACAGTAAGTAATACAGTTTGGTATCAAGGCAAGACTAGACCATAAGTTAATGACACACAGTCCAGAAGCAGAGCCACGCACACGGCCACTGGGTTTATGACGCAGGTGCCACAGAGGTGCAGCAGGATGAGCTGAGCTCAGTGCACATACGTGCGCTGTATAAAGTGACTCCCCTCACACACATAGGAGCTCATATCAGGACGGCTGGGCCACGCGAGGCAGCACTTCCTGGCTGTGAACAGGGGCTGGAGAACACGCAGGCCCCCTGAAGGAGCAGGGAGATGGGGTGAGGAGCACCCCTCTGCCTGGTCAGGCTGGTGAGGGCCGAGGCTCGCAGGAGGCAGGAAGGCTGCTATGGGGAGAACGAGACCCAAACCCGGTTCCCCTCTAGCGAACTGCGGGGTGCGGTGGGGCCTCCGCACTTCGCTCCCGCAGGGAGTCGGTCGGCAGGCACTCTGGAAGGATCAGCTGTTCTGACACACTCAGGTGGCTTTCAAAAAGACCTGTGGTTTCCTTATTGAAAGGAATTAAAGACCTAAATAAACGGGAAAACACCGTCTGTTCACGACTGGAAGACAGTATTGTTAAGATGACAATGACTCCCAACTACAGACTTGACGCAATCCCTATCAGAACCGACATCGGCTTTTTGTAGAAACCGACAGGCTGATGCTCAAATTCGTATGGTGGCGCAGGACCCAGAAGAGCCGGACACTCTCAGAAAAGAACAACAGACTCGGGGGACTCCACTTCCTGATTTCAAAACTCACTATATTAAAAAAACAAATAAAAAAGGAAATGAAGGCAGCACAGTCCTGGTGTTGGAGATGCATCCGGATCAGTGGAATCAAACTGAGAGTCTGGAGACGGCCCTCTGTATTTATGGTCACCGGTGCCAGGGCCGTTCACGGTGAGAAGAGCAGCCTCTTCACCAAACAGCTGGACGCCTGGAGAGCCACACAGAGACCGAGTGGGGCCTTACCTCCCGCCGGACACAAAACCACTCAGAAACAGTCCAAAGACCTAAATGTAAGAGCTAAGACTGTGAGGCACGGAGAACACACAGGGGTGTTGTCAGGACTTTGGATTTGACAACAGATGTCATGTGAACTGTGACGGGATGGACCTGGTGCACATCTTCGATGTGACCCCGAGAGCATGAACCACAAAAGTAAAAACAGACACACGGAACTTAACGAAATGGGAAAAAATATCTGTGTTTCAAAGACATCATCAAGGCCATGGAAAGACGGGCCACAGAATGGGGAGAAACTATCTGAAAACCCTGTATCTGAAAAGGGGCGTGCATCCAGAACACAGGACAGAATATAGGAAGGACGCTTGCAAACACAAACAGTAAAATGACAAATGACTCAATTTGAATGGGCAAATGATCAGAAATGGACATTTCTTCTTAAAACTTTTTTTAAACATTTATTATTGAGAGAGAGAGACAGAACATGAGCATGTGAGGGGCACAGAGAGGGGGAGACACAGGATCCAAAGCAGCTCCAGGCTCTGAGCTGTCAGCACCGAGCCTGACGCGGGGCTCAAACTCATGAACTGTGAGATCATGACCTGAGCTGAAGTCGAATGCTTAACTGACTGAGCCACCGAGGCGCCCCAGAAATAGACCATTTCTTTAATAAAGAAGACACACCAAAGGCCAAAAAGCATATGAAACAATGTTCAATGTCAAGTCATCAGGGAAATGCAGGTCAAAACCACAGTAAGGCGCCCCTTCACGCCCCCAGGACAGCCATCACCAGAAAGTCTGACGGCCACAAGCGTCACGAGGTTGTGGCGAAGCCTGGCCCTTCACACTCCGCTGGTGGATGTATAGAAGCCAGAGCGGCTGCTTTTGAGTGACCAGCACCTTCTCAGAGGGCTAAGCCCTCCCCATGTGGCCCAGTATTTCTGTTCCTAGTTACATACCTGACAGAGATGAATTCTACATTTACACACAGACGTGCACACAAATGTTTATATCAGGATTACCCATAAGAGCCAAAAGATAGAAATATCCCAAGAGTCCATTACGGATGGAGTTTAAAATTTTGGTGTACCCACACACTGGAACTTGATTCAGTTGCAAAGGGGACATGGATGAACTTTGAAAACATTATGTTAAAAAAAATTTTTTTTAACGTTTGTTTATTTTTGAGAGAGAAAGACAAAGTGCAAGTGGGGGAGGGGTAGAGAGAGAGGGAGACACAGAATTCAAAGCAGGTTCCAGGCTCTGAGCTGTCAGCACAGAACCGGATGTGGGGCTCGAACCCACAAACCCATGAGATGGTGACCTGAGCTGATGCTGAACAATCAACTGACAGAGCCTCCCAGGTGCCCTTGAAAACATTATGCTTAAGTGCAGGAAGCTGATCCTCAAAAACCCAGTTTCCATTTATATGCAACTTCCAGAGCAGGCAAATCACAGAAGCAGAAAACAGATTAGTGGCTGCTGAGAGCTGGGAACACGGGGCAAGGGGGTGAGGAGCTAAAGAAACATGAGGTGATAAAATGTTCTAAAATCAACTGTGGACAAAACCACTGAATTGTACATTTTATTTATTCTTTATTTGAGACAGAGAGAGAGAGAGAGAGAGAGAGAGAGAGAGAGAGAGAGAGAGAGAATTTTAAGCAGTCTCCACGCTCAGCATGGAGCCCAGTGCAGGGCTCGATCCCATGACTTTGGGATCCTGACATGAGCCAAAATGAAGAGTCAGGCTCAAGAGACTGAGTCACCCAGGTGCCCCTTGATTGTATACTTTAAATGGGTTAATTTAAACAATTAAAACATTGTTTTAATTAAACATTAAAAAATGTTTTAATTAAACATTTAATTTAAACATTGAAACAAACTTTTAATGATTATTTATTTTTAAGAAAGAGCACAAGCAGGGGAAGTCCAGAGAGAGAGGGAGAAACAGAATCCAAGCAGCTCCAGGCTCTGAGCTGTCAGCACTGAGCCCGACGTGGGGTTTGAACCAACAAACCTTAAGATCATTACCTGAGCCGAAGTCAGATGCTTAACTGACTGAGCCACCCAGGCGCCCCTAAATGGGTAAATTTTAAGGTATGTGAATTAATTCTCAACAAAGTTGTCATAAAGAAGTCCTGTCATTTTATCAAAGCAGAAAAGAGAAAAATCAACATTCCATGGAGAATTAGTCTTCAGGCTTCTGGCTTTGTGAGGAAATCGTGTTTCCTCGAGGAAGTTGCTGGGACTCAAGTCCCCGGTGAGTATGTGAGAGCCATCAGCACCCCACTCTCTGCCCTCAGTGCGGCAAGGACGAGGCTTCCTCCCACCTGCTCCCCTGGGCTCAGTGTCCACAAGCTGTGGAAGGCAAGGTGTCACGGAGGCCCCTCCTCAGCATCTCCAGGCCACAAAGGCCTGCTCACAACCTGGGTCCCAGCTGGGCTGGGGCGATGCTTCATGTGGCGCCAGGTGAGCCCCAGCCGCAGCCTAAAATCTGCCTGGACTGTTCTGAGGCTGCCCTGGGTCCCCATGGGACAAACGCACAGGCTTCCTCATAGAAGGTCATTTCCAGAGGTTACATTTTCCTCAGGGGAAAAAGCAGCCTTCAAAAGGATGGCTTTTTAAAATGGCTTTATCAGGGGCACCTGGGTGGCTCAGCTGGTTAAGCATCTGACTTCGGCTCAGGTTATGTCGTTGCAGTTCCTGAGTTTGAGCCCCGCGTCGGACTCTGTGCTGACAGCTCAGAGCCTGGAACCTGCTTCGGATTCTGTGTCTCCCTCTTTCTGCCCATCCCCCACTGTCTCTTTCAAAAATGAGTGACAGCACTAAAAAAATAAAAGTAAAATGGTTTTATTATTTTCTGAACATTCCAGAATACTCCCACTTTTAAATGTCAGAGTCCTGTGTATTACATTCTTTAAAACTTGCTATGTTATTAAGCCAGATATCCAAAATCTCAGCAGATCCCACTCCTGCCACCCTGGTCTGAGCCACGCCTGCACTTCCCTGGCTAGCGCTCCCTGTGGCCTCACGCATCCCCGGAACATCAGCTCTGCTGCAGTATTTGTGGCCGTCTCACTATGGACCAGGTCCCGGGCCAAAAACGAGACAGGCATTAAACAGGTAAGAATCCACTTTTATTTGCTCTCTTGTAATCCACGCTTGTTGTAAAAATAAAAGCAACGCACAAGAGGAAGGACAAAGATAAAAAATTTAAAGATACCATTCTTAAAAGAAAGATAACATTTAAAATGGTAGCAGAACATCAAATATCTAAGAATAAATTGAATAGAAACCATTCAAAACTGGTACAAAGAAAAACTCAAAACAGGATTGAGAAAAATTTTAAAGGTCTAAGTAACTGGAGGGATATACTCTGTGGACTTAAGAACATAATAAAGTAGAGGGAAATTTTCTCCAAATTGATCTGTAGATTAAACACAATAAAAATACCAGGTTTAGTGTTGTGGAAATTCACAGCTTTACCTAGAAGCTATATGGGCATGCAGATGTTTAAGCATGGTCAAGGGAATCTTGAAGAAAGAGAAAACTGGAAAACGCAGACCAGCAAATATGAAGGCTTACTTTATACTGGAATTGAAACAGTATTACAGATGCAAGATTGGTTCAAAAGTCCAATCAGATGGAATAAAGGGTCCAGAGAAAGACCCACACGTGACCAGGTGGGGCTGGGCCAACAAGTGGCTATGCCTCTTGTACCAAATGCTAACCCCGATCTCACACCTTACAGAAAAATCAAGTCCAGATGGATCTGTGGCTGAATGGGGCAGATAAACTTTTCAGAAGGAAACACGGGAAAATATATTTACAAACGTGCCAGGCAAGGTTACAGTAAATAGGACACAAAAAGCTTCAGCCATAAAATAAGAAGTTGTTAAGTTGGACCACCTTACAATTAAGTAATTCTGTTCTTCAAAACAGTAACTTCAACAGAATGAAAAAGCAAGCCACAGAGTGAGAGAAGGTATTTGCAAGACAGACATCTGACAAAGAACACATATCAGAATATAAAGAATTCCCACATGTCAATAAGAAAAAACCAGAGAGCTTAATAAAAATGGACAAAAGACTTGAATAGGCAATTCACAGAAATCCAGATATCCTAATAATTAATACACACAAAAAATGCTGAAGTTCGTTAATCACCAGGAATATGGAAAGCCACAAAGAGGTGTGACTGCCTTCCACCAGAATGGCTAATTATGATAAATCAGGTAACAGCAGGTTTTGGCAAATCCATAAACCAAAAGGAACTCACACACTGCTGGTGCGAGTGTAAATCGGTACAACTATTTTAGTCAATTCTTTGGTAGAGCCCAGTGATGCTGCCCACACGACTCCACAATTCCAGTGCCAGTTGCAAACCCAATAGCAGTGAGCATGTACACACTAAGTCACGTGACCAAAAATGCCAATAGTAGCACTGTCTTTTAACAGCTTCACTGAAGCATAACGGACATACAGAAAACTGCATATTTAATGTATAGACCTTGACAAGTTTGGACATAAACATACAGCCAATAAATCACCACAATCAAAGTAACAGACATATCCATCACTTCTCAAAGTTTCCATGAGCAGTGCTATTTTAAGTTTATTTATTTATTTTGAGAGAGAGAGAGAGAGAGTGAGTGAACAGGGAAGGGGCAGAGAGAGAGGGAGAGAGAGAGAATCCGAAGCAGGCTCAGCACTGTCATCACAGAGCCCAATGTGGGGCTTGAACTATGAACTGTGAGATCATGACCTGAGGTGAAATCAAGAGGTGGATGCTTAACCAACTGAGCCACCCAGGCACCCAGCAGCACTATATTCAATAGCCCCCAAATAGAAACATGTCCATCAAGAGTAAAATGAATAAATAAAATTACGGCATATTCATACAACACATTCTGTATAACAATGAAAACAGGTTTCTTCTTACTACATGCACTCGGATGGACGAATCTCTCTAACACAATGTTGAATGGAAGAAGCCAGACATAGAAGAAAGCACACTATGTGACGGCCATTTGTATAAATGTCAAAAATAGGCAAAATGAATCAGTGTGAAAAGTCTGAGTTAAGGCTCCCTTGGGCAGGGTAGTAGTGACTAGGAGAAGGTAGGAGGGATTCTAGTGTGTTCACTTTGTAACAACCCACAGAGCCCCAGGCTTAACGATTCTTGAACTTCTACTACCAACTCTTTCCTTCAACAAAAGTTTACACTACGAGGCGCTTCAGAGAACATCCTTGTACTCATGTATTTGTGTGTAAGTCAGTATTTCTGTAAGGAGCCGCCCCTGAAGTAAAAGTGTTAGTTCACTTTTTCAACATGACCTTTAAATCTGGATTAGGTATTGCCAAATCGTCTTATTTACCAACATAATATGTAAGAAAATATCTATTTCTGAAAGTCCTGGCTAGAAAAATTAGGTAAGAAAAAGAAATAAAAGCCATCAGAATTGGAAAGAAGCAAAATTGTCTCTATTTGCAGATGACATGATTTTATAGAGAAAGAATCCTAAGTTCCACCAAAACACTATTAAATCTAATCAATGAATTCAGTAAAATTTCAAGTTACAAAATCGATAATCAAAAACCAGTACTACTTCTATAAACTACCAAAGATTACCTGAAGAAGAAATAAGGAAAATAATCCTATTTACAAAAGCACCAAAACCAACAAAATACTTAGGAATAATTTTAACTGAGGAGGTCAAAGATCTCTGCACTGAAAACCAGAAGATACTAAAGGAAGAAAGTGAAGACAAACCACTGGGAAGATACTCTACATGCACGCATTGGAAGAATTAGTATTAGTAAAATGTCCACAAACTACGCAAAACCATCTATAGACTACAGGCAACCCCCATCAAAATCCCAACATTTCTCACAGAAAGAGAGCAAACAGTTCAACAATTTGTGTGAAACCACGAAAGGTACTGAGGATCCAAAACAACCCTGAGAAGGAACGAGGCTGGGGCACCCCCCACCCTGATGTCAGGCTGTGTTACAAAGCTCTAGTACTGAGAACACCATAGTACTGGCATCAAGACAGACACGCAGACCCGTGAAACAGAACTGAGAGTCTGGAAATAACCCACGCACGTACCGTCAGCTACTACTTGACAAGGAAGTCAATGATACTCAGTGAGGAAAATACAGTCTTTTCAGTAAGTGGTGCTAGGAACATTAGAAATTCGCACATAGAAGAATCAAACTAGAGCTTACACCACTCACAAAATGAACGCAAAGTGTTTGACTAAAACTCAATGTAAGATTTGAAACCACAAAACTCTCAGAAGAAACCAGAGGGGAAAAAGCATTCTGGGTTTGACAATGATTTTTTGGGGGGCTAGGACACCTAAGATGCAAAGAAAAAAATAAAAAACAAGGTGGCCCATATCTAGCTAATAAGCTTCTGCACAAAAAAAAAAAAAAAAAAAAAAAGACATCAATAGAGTGACAAGGTAACCTACAGAATGGAGAAAACACTTGTAAACCACCCGTATGTAAGGCTCAATTTCAAAATATGTAAGCAATACATATAACTCAATAGCAAAAAAAAAAAAAATAATCATCTAATTAAAAAAGGGCAAAAGTCCTAAACAGACATTTTCCCAAAGATATTCAAATGGCTAACAGGTACATGAAAAGGTGTCCAACACCACTAACGATTGAGGAAATGCACACCCAAACCACAATGAGATGTCACCTCCTGCCTCGGAGGACGGCCATCATGGAAGACAAGAGACAAGTGTTGGTGAGAACATGGAGAATGAGAACCACTGTGAACCGTGGGTGGTAATGAACACTGGTGCAGCTTCTAAAGAAAACAGTACGGAGGTTCCTCAAGGAACTAAAAATAGAAGGGTCATATGATCTACCGTGTTCACTTCCGGTATACATCCAAAGGAAATGACATCATCTTCCGAAGGGGAATGTGCATCCCCGTGTTCACTGCAGCGTATTTCAACATTCATGTCAGGGAAACAACCGAATGTCCAACGATGGATGAATAAAGAAAATGTGAGATTTATATACATACATACATACATACATGTATATATATATATATATATATATATATATATATAATACATGCGCACACACACACGTGATGGGATACTATTCCGCCATAAAAATGAAGGATCTGTGACAACATGGATGAACCTGCATGGAATTATGCTCATGAAATAAATGAGACAGAAAAAGACAAATACTGTGTGACCTCACTTCTAGGTGGAATCTGAAAAAAACTAAACTTCATAGAAACAGACCAGATGAGGTTGCCAGACCTGGGACATGGGGTTGGAGGATCTGGGTTGAAGATGGTTATAATCTTTCAATTTGTAACTTATAAGAAATGAGTTCTAGTAATACTGTTTCAGACACTTGAAAGACGCTCAGAAAGAAGATCTTAAAAGTTCTTACTATAAGGAAAAAGCATGTTTTTTTAAAACTGTGAAGTGATGGATATTAAGTGAACTTTGCTGTGGTGATCATTCCACCATCGATACACGGACCCAAACATCAGGGACGCCACACACTGATACAACGTTGCATGTCAATTAAATCTTTTTTTTTTTAACTTTTTAATGCTTTTTGTTTATTTCTGAGAGAGAGAGAGAGCGCACGAGAGAGAGAGCGCGAGCATGAGCAGGGGAGGGTCAGAGAGAGAGAGGGAGACGCGGAATCTGAAGCAGGCTCCAGGCTTTGAGCTGTCAGCACAGAGCCCGATGCGGGGATTGAACCCACGATCCGTGAGATCATGACCTGAGCCAAAGTCGGATGCCCAACTGACTGAGCCACCCAGGCACCCCACATGTCAATTATATCTTAGTGTAACTGGAAAGAAATTTAAAAATCTCTTACTGCCTATCTTCACTCATAATAATTCATTATTTCACTTAAATAGGTGCCATAAAAGGATTAATACTGCATGATTCTAATCTGGGGTCCCCACAGCAGTCAGAGAGCAGAAAGGTGGTTGTCAGGGCAGGGGTGGGGGAGGGGACAGGCAGCTACCATTCCATGCATCTGAGTTCCAGTTGTGCAAGATGGGTAAGTTCTGAAGATGGATGGCATCGAAGGTACACAGCAAAGCAGACCTACTCGATGATGCTGACCTGGGCTCTCAGAAACAGTTAAAATGACAAATGCTATGTGTATTTGAGCACAATTTTTAAAAAATTAAAAACAATTATTAGATGTCAGGCACTGTTCTAGGAGCTGAGGACAAAGCTGTGACTCAAAAGACAACATTTACTGCTCTTGAGAGACTTGCATTCTAGTGAGGCTGCTATCAGTCAAACTTTTTGCTAGAGCAGAAATAAATGACACAGAAACTGAACACACAATAGAACAGATCAATAAAACCAGGAGCTGGTTCTTTGAAAAGATCAACAAAATTGATAAACCTCCAGACAGACTCATCGAGAGAGAGAGAGAGAGGTGGGAAGGAGGAAGGGAGGACTCAAACACATTCATAAATGAAAAGAAGTAACAATCAACACCACAGAAATACAATTATATGAAGTTATGAAAAATTGTATGCCAACAAACTGCACAATGCAGAAGAAATAGATAAATGCCTAGAAACATATACCCTACTAAAATAGAATTAGGAAGAAATACTAAATTTGAACAGACCAATTACCAGCAATGAAACTGAGTCAGTAATCAAAAAACTCCCAACATATAAAATTCCAGGACCAGACGGCTCCACAGATGAATTCCACCATTCTCAAACTATTCCAAAAAAGAAATGAGGAAGAAAAATTTCCAAATTCATCCTATGAGGCCCATGTTATCCTGATAGCAAAACCAGATAAAGACACCACAAAAAAAGAACTACTGACCAGTATCTCTGATGAACATAAATGCAAAAATTCCTCAACAAAATGCCAGCAAACTGAATCCAATAATATGTTAAAAACATCATTTACCACAATCGAGTGAGATTTATTCCTGGCATGCAAGGGTGGTTCAATATTTGCAAATCAATGTGATGGATCATAATGGGAGAAAGGATAAAAACCATATGATCGTTTCAATAAATGCAGAAAAAGCATTTGACAAAGTACAACGTCCATTCATGTAAAAACAACAACTCTTAACAAAGTAGGTTTAAAGGGATTGTACCTCCACATAATAAAGGTTTTATATGGAAACCTCATAGCAAACATCATACTCAATGGGGAAAAACAGAGCTTTTCCCTTAAAATCAGAAACAGGATGAGGATGTCCCATCTCATCACATTTATTCAACATTAACACTGGAAGACCTTGCCACAGCAAGCAGACAATGGAAAGAAATAAAAGGCATCCAAATTGGTAAGGAAGAAGTAAAATTTTCACTATTTGCAGATGACCTGATGCTACATATAGAAAATCCTAAAGATGCCACCAAAAAATTACTAGAACTGATACATGAATTCAGGCACAGAATCAATGAGCAGAAATGTGTTGCCTTTCTATGTGCTAATAATAAAGTAACAGAAAATAATCCATTTACAGCTGCACCAAAAACAATAAAATACCTAAGATAAACCTAACCAAAGAGGGGAAAGACCTGTACTCTGAAAACTATAATCCACTGATCAATGAAACTGAATATGACACAAAGAAATGGAAAGACATTCCATGCTCATGGATAAGAAGAACAAATACTATTAAAATGTCTATACTACCCAAAGCAATCCACAGATTTAATGCAAACCCCCATCAAAATATCACCAGCAGTTTCCACAGCACTAGAACAAACAATCCTAAAATCTGTATGGAATCACAAAAGACCCAAGTAGCTAAAGCAATCTTGAGAAAGAGAAACAAAGCTGGAGGCATCACAATTCTGTCTCTCAGGTTATGTTACAAAGCTACAGTAATCAAAGCAGTATGGCACTGGCATAAAAACTGACACACAGATCAACGCAGACTAGAAAATCCAGAGATAAACTGACAATTTTATAATCAATCTTTGAGAAAGAAGGCAAGATTATACAGTGGGAAAAAGACAGTCTCTTCAACAAATGGTGCTGGAAAAACTGGGCAGTTGCATGAAAAACAATGAAACTGGACCACTTTCTTACACCACACACAAAAATAAATTCAAAATGAATTAAAGACCTAAATGTGAGACCTGAAACCATGAAAATCCTAGAAGGGAGCATAGGCGATAATTTCTCTGACATTGGTTGTAAGCAATACTTTTCTAGATCTGACTCCTAAGGCAAAGGAAACAAAGCAAAAGAAAACTATTGAGACTACATCAAAATGAAAAGCTTCTGCACAGCATAGGAAATGATCAACAAAACTAAAGACAACCTACGGAATGAGAGAAGATATATGGTAAAGGGTTACAGTAAAAAATATATAAAGAATTTATATAACTTAACACCTCTAAAACCAAACAATCCAATTAAAAAAATGGGCTGAAGATATGAGCAGACATTTTTCTTTTTTTATGTCTTACTAAATTTTATTTTTTTAACGTTTATTATTTTTCTTTTTACAAACAGTTTATTGTTCAGTTGGTTTCCATATAACACCCAGTGCTCATCCCCACAAGTGCCCCTGAGCAGACATTTTTTCAAAGACATGCAGATGGCCAACAGACACATGAAAAGATGCTCACCATCACTCATCATCAGGGAAATGCAAATCAAAGCCACAATGAGACCCCACCCCACACCTCTCAGAGTAACTAAAATCAAAACATAAGAAACAACAAGTGTTGGAGAGAATGGGGAGAAAAAGGAACCCTCTTGCACTGTTGATGGGAGTGCAGTTGAGTATGGGGTTTCCTCAAAAACTTAAAAATAGAACTACCTTACGATCCAGCAATCACAGTACTGGGTATTTACCCCCAAGATATAAAACCATGGATTCAAAGGGATACACACACCCCAGTTTATAGCAGCATTCTCTACAACAGCCATATTATGGAAGCAGCCCAAGTGTTCACAGATAGATAAATGAAGAAGAAAGACGTGGTATATGCACACAATTCAGTATCATCCAGCCATGAAAGGAATGAAACCTTGGCATCTGCAGCAACATGGATGGGGCTGGAGAGTATGATGCTACGACAGGGAAAGACAAATAGTATAGCATTTCACTCATATGAATTTAAGAAACAAATAGGCAAAGGGAAAAAAAAGGGGAGAGAGGCAAATTAAGACACAGACTCTTAACTATAGTTAACTATACAACAAAGTGGTGGTCGCCAGAGGGGAGGTGGGGGGGTGCGATAGGTGATGGGGATTAAGAGTACATTTGTGACGAGCACGGAGAAATGTATGTAAGTGCTGAATCATTACACTGTATGCCTGAAATTAATATAACACTATGTTAACTACACTGGAATTAAAATAAACAACTTTTTTTTTTTTTGGTGATCTCATTAGTGACAATGCTATCTTACTGCTTCAATCTGCATTTTTTAGTCACTAGTAAGGTTTAGTATATTTTCACTTAGGTAAGACCACTGTACTCTGTGAAGCACCTGTTGTCATCTCCCGATTCAACTGCATCATTCATTTCTGATTAATTTGTAGCAGCTCATTGTATTTTGTGGCTTTTACCTCCTCCTCTGTCTATACCTAGCAACGATCTCCAGGTTAACAGCTTTGCCTCGGGCCCCTGCCCCCAGTGACCTGTTAAGTCAGACTTTCCCTTTATGGTGTCCACGTCTTTGTTTAGGGTGATATTCTCCATTAGAAGACTTAAAAACAAAACTCTCTTACATCTTACCCTGATACTCTGATAGTTTTCATGGGTATTTAATCTCTCCAGAGTTTAATTTTATGTTTGATATGAGAAATTTACCTTTTTTAAAAAACATGGGGAGGGGCACCTGGGTGGCTCAGTCGGTTAAGTGGCCGACTTCAGGTCATGATCTTGCAGTTCGTGGGTTCGAGCCCCGCGTCGGGCTCTGTGCTAACAGCTCAGAGCCTGGAGCTGCTTCAGATTCTGCGTCTCCCTCTCTCTCTGGCCCTCCACTGCTCATGCTGTCTCTCTCTCAGAAATAAAAAAAAAAAAAAATAAATAAAAATATGGGGAAAAATTATGCCCAAACCATATACTGAATTATCAGCACATCTTTTCCGCTGACTTAAAGTATCACAGCGATAATCCCTTATTTTCCTTCCTCTGACCTTTTTGGGTATTCCTTCCCAGACACCACTTAATTTCTGCAGCTTTTTTTTCAAACATATTTTTATTCCTAGAGGGGCAAACTTTCTCTAAGAACCTTTAAACTGTTTTTTCTTAGGTATTTTTGTGCATTTACTCTTCCAAGTAACTTTAGAATCAGTTTGATACTACACAGAATTTATAATTTGGAGAGTACAGACTTTAAGACATTGAGTCTTCCCATTCAGAAACAAAAGAAGTTATCTCTGCTTATTCCACCAGTTTAAGAGCAACTGGGGTAAGTGTCCCAGTTGGAGAGCACTTTGAGAACTTGGATTTGGCAGACCTTCCTTGGCCAGGGTCAGGGCAGGAAAGAGATTTGAGGAACAGAAAGGTTTCCTCCCAGAAACCCTGTTTTGGTTCACGGGCAAATTTCAAAGCAAGCAAGGTCTCTGCAGAGAGCCCTGAGCGCCAGTTGATGGAACGTTCTGGACCCACTCAGGTCAGTCCGCACAGATGCTCACCACTCTCCTGACTTCTCTGGGGGCAGCTCTCTGGTTCCAATGTGATTGTCCCATGCCCACTTGCTGGAGGTGTGCCAGACGCCACACCCTGGCAGATGTGGAGGCCTACGGGCTGCACGCGGGTCTACTTTCGAACACAGAGGTGGTGCCATCTGCATGGGTGAGGCGGCTGCTTCTGGCTGGAAGGCTGTTGAGGCTGAAACACTCAGAATGCTGAGCTCGGGCAAAGGCACAGAGCCAAGTTCAAACAGCACATTCTGCCAAGAAGGGCCGCACAGGACCTTCCCTCTTGCTGAGAAGTCACATCCACTTTTCCCATAGCAACGTTCGCCATGCTCTTGTCTGGGCACTAATGGTCTCAAGAAAGAACATAGTCTCTCAAAGAAACCTCACCAAGTCAGGCAGGCCTGGAAGACAGCCTGGCTGGCCACCAGACCCAGCCGCCTCAATCTCTTCTCTAGAAGGCACCGAGGGAACACAGACCATGTGGCTGTCGAGCACCAGTCAAGAGGGTCAACCTCATGCCAGACATTGGCCTTTGCCCTGGTAGAAGGACACATGGGGTGGAGATAAAAGATGGAGCCAGGCCCTTCTGGGATGTGCCTCGCGATGCAGGGGCCATCTCGGGGGGAGTAGGAACTTTGGCCCCATCTATATGCTCTACAAATGTGCCTTACCCACCCGGAATGGGCTGCTTTGAAGAGTAGAGGCTCCATCTGTCTTTCCAGGTCGGTTCAAAGATGTGCTGGGACAACATCTGGGAAGGAAGCAAGGTGGGAACACCAGCCAAGGTACCAGCCTCCTGGGACACATGTCTGTCCACGCACTGGGGCGGTGGCAGCAATAGTTAAGAACCCGAAGGGCAGCAACTGTTGGTGTACTGAGGGGATCTTGACAGACTGTCTTTCCTATCAGGTCTAGGTTCACAGCAGAATTTGAGTGGGAGGTACAGAGACTTCCCAGATGTTCCCCGCCCCGCTATGCATGGCCCGCACTAGCGCCGGATACCGGTTACAACTGACAAACGTACATGAACACATCATTACCACCCAAAGTCCTCAGTTTACAGCTGGGTTCGCTCCTGGCGTTGTACACTCTATGGGCCTGGACAAATGTGTAAGGACTGGTACCTACCATCCTAGTATCCAGAGTGCTCTCACCGACCGGAAAATCCTGTGCTCCCTTCGCACCGCTCCCTTCCCCCAGCCCTGTGCTCCCTCCTTGCTCCCAGAGCACGGCAACCACTATCCTTTTACTGACTCCACAGTTTTGCTTTTTCCAGAATCATCCAGTGTGTGGTCTTGTAGGATTGGCTTTTTCCAGTTAGTGATATACACTTAAGGGTCCACCATGTCTTTTCATGGCTGATAGCTCATTTTTTAAAAATTGATAATTAGTAGTCTACTGACCGGATGACCACAGTTTATTTACCCATTCACTGACTGAAGGACACCCTGCTTGCGTTGAGGTTTTGGTAACTGTGAATGTTCCCAAAGCCTCCATGTGCAGGTTTTTGTATGGATATATTTTAAGTCTTTTGATCAACGCTAAGGATGGTGACTGCAGGTCTGTGTGGTAAGAGAACGTTTACTTGTACAAGAAACCACTGAGCTGTCTTTCCAAGTGGCCGCACCACGCTGCGGCCCCACAGGCTGTGCAGGAGAGCTCCTGCCATTCACGTCCTTGCCGTGTGTGGTGCTGGTGGCTCTGATGGACACATAGTGTAGCTCGTGTTAGCTTGCATTTCCTAATGACATGGGGTGTTGGGGGAATGGTGTTTTGCTCTAAGTCTGTTGTTTCAGAGCATCGGATTGAGGATTGGCAGAGGTGGGGTGCCTGCACGTGGGAGGGCCTGGGTGAGGTGCTCGCTGGTTCTTACTGGAGACACAGGGAGGGGGCTGCCCATCATCAGTGTGAGATATCACCACCACCTGGGCTGTCACAGGGACCAGCGCTGAGGGGGAAACTTCAAAGGCAAGGCCAGCCTGGCCCACAGGAGCCCCTGACCTGGGACAAAGATGGGGCAAGGGGTCTAGAGCACCCACAGCACCGTGGGCACTGCAGTGGAGGCGATGGGGAAAGGCTGCCCCCAAAGCTGCTTTCGGCACTGTGTCCTTGGAGTCGAGACAGCTCTGTCACTGTTACCTCCATGGCTAAGAGTCCGTCACCTCTGAAGGGCAGGGATAGGTGCATTTGAATGGGACACAACTCAGAGGTCACAAGACCTGATCAAAGTCCAGCCCCAAGACCAGAGACCTCAAGAAGACTGCACTCAGACTTCTCGTCTCTGAGGTGGGAACAGTGTCACGACCCACAGAGGCTGCTGTACAGGAGAAAGAGGCCATGTACAGTGCAAAGCACCGTGCTTGAGCCAGGAGTCAGAGGGCTCTGGGCTGTCTCTGGGGCCATCGGGCCAGCCCCAGCTGCCTGTCTGACAAGGTCTGATCCATGTGGGGAAACGAAGAGACACACAGAGAAACAAAGAAATTAAATGAAGTGCCTATATGGAGAATTTCTAACCCAAAGATAGTTTTTACGGTGGGGACTAAAGTGCTTCCTCGACAAAATCAAGTTTGTAACGAGGAGGCCATAGAGCAGCATACGAAGAGCAGTTCTGGAAATCGCTAGGAATGGCCAGTCTGCAAGGGTCGCCAGAGGAGCTCAGGGATGAGTGGCCAAGACAGGAAACAGAAGTAGAAAATACACCTCGAAAAACACAAATCGTTCTTGAACACCGGGAAGCGGATACCATTTTCCCTTCTTCTTCTTAAAAGCTAAGGGAGAGCCTGAGAACGTGAAGCCACTGAATTAGACGGTTAGGAATGGGAAGGAAACCTGGTTCATGAGGCCGAGGTAGCCTGCAGGTTCAGGGACAGTTCTGGAGAGAAAGGGGCCCCAGGGGCATCGTCGGCTGTGCACACGGCTGGGAAGGGGTGGCCGGGGGCTGGACCCTATGTGGCCCGTGCCATCTGCAGAGGCTCCCGCACGCAGCCTCGCTGGGGTGGGACTGAGCCAGGCTGTGGGGAGGGCCGTGCCGACTAGCAGACTTGAAGAGAAACACAAATCGCCCAGTCTGATATTCAGGTGACACCACCACCAACAGATCGTCCGTAAGATGTTTTCCCGGGCCTGCTTTCCGGAACAGACGGCTCTTCTGACGAGAGGGCTGTCTGCATAATGCTGAGTCTTCTTGTGACCCCCGGGCTCTCTGTGGCTTGAGGTAAACCTCAGGGAGAGAGTCCACTGGGTCTGGCAGGGCTGTGGGAGCCGGGCTCTGCACCAGTGACCTCGGGGCTTTCTGTAGAACCCACACACCACGACCCTGGCATGCGGGAAGGAGGGTGTCTCGTGTGTGCGCAAGGGTCCAGGCAAGAGCCCGCCCACAGTGCAGACCAGGAGGAGGCTGTCCCAGGCCTGGCCGCACTCCTGTAGCTAAACCCGTCGTCATCAATCCAGGAGGCCAAGCAATTGGTTGGCTTGCCTCGAACACATGAGCTTCCGCATTATGCTCAGACACAGGCTCCCTTGCATGAGAGCCTCTTCCGGAACCTGCAGGAGAAAGCGGCCCCCGTGACTGGGGAGCACAGGGCCCCATCCTAACACGTACCCTCGTCTCGCCAACCATCTTGGCTGTCTGCACTAATTCAAGGGACTAGAGTAACGATAAACCATTTTTGGAGGCTGGCTTTAGAAACATGAAACCGAAGACATCAGTCAACAGACCTCCTGTCTTTGCTGTTCCTGGCCAACAGCGGAAGCTGACTGCTTAAGTAACACACTGTGAAATTTTGGCTGTGGAGGATGCCCAACGTTAATTGCGTTTCATGAAGCGGCACAAGTTGCCAACCTGAAGAAAATAGTTCACAGTTGGGTTTTCCTTCTGTGTTTTGTCATGGACGTGGCGTCACCGGGCCTGGGACAGGAAAGATGTTCTAGGCCTGATGTCTGCTGCTCCCGTTAGCAGCACAACATGGTCTGTGTGTCGGGAGGGATGACCAGCGGTTCATTTTCAGCCCTGATGGGTGTCCACAAAGATCGTTCTCTTCATTCTGCTAAAACCCAAGCCTTGATTATCTCAGAGCCCAGAGGCCTCAGTGGTACAGCTGCAAACACCACAGAGCTTGCTTTCCATGAAAATTTTCTTTTTTTTTTTTAATATTTTATTTATTTCTAGGAGAGAGAAAGAGAGAGAGAGAGAGAGAGAGAGAGAGACAGCATGAGCAGGGAGGGTCAGAGAGAGAGGGAGTCACAGACTGAAACAGGCTGCAGGCTCTGAGCTGGCAGTCAGCACAGAGCCCGACGTGGGGCTTGAACCCACGAACCACGAGATCACGACCTAAGCGAAAGTCAGACGCTTAACTGACTAAGCCACTCAGGCGCCCTGAAAATTTTCTTTTGAAAAGGACATTTCTTTCAGGTGTGGGATAGACTCCTGGCCGCGCTAAGTGTCTCTCGGGGACAAGCGTCTGTGGGGAGCCCGTCACCCTCAGCAGAGGTGCACCCCAGCACCTGGTGTAGAGGCCACGAACGGGAGCTGTGGGGGAAGCTGAGTTTGGGGGGCGATGGGCGAAGAGCTGGGGACGTGGGCTCACCCTGGTTTGCTCGGTGCAGAAAGCTCAGGGGGGCAGGAGTGTGCCCGGCGTTTGCGGCAATGGAAGAAGTGATCTTGACTGTTGCTTTTTCTCCTGGAACTTTTCTAATCAGAATGGATCTTGCTGTCAGGAAGGCTAGAGGCCATCAGAAGTGAGCTATGGCGAAGGTGATTTCCTGGACAGGCAGACCCATGGAGCCCCATGCACTTGGACATTTTCTTTTTTTTTTAGTCTAACAAGAATCAATATTTAAGATTATGCAATGTCCATACCAGCCCGAAGTAGCTGCCAACCCAAGGACAAGGGCTGGATAATTTACAAGGCAAGGAATCCATTCTTTTTGAGAGGGGGAAGGGAAAAATCAAGATTTAAGCTTCTTATCCCGGGCTGAACTTTTCTCCTCCATTCTTAATGGCACCAGACGTAAATAAAGCATCCATTTTGTTTTGTACGAGCAGTCTATACTTGGCACACGCTCCGAGGCGGCGACAGGCTGGTTTGAGACCCTCGACCCCCACAGGTCTGAGCTACGACCGCCTTGTCAACAGCGCTCGTGTGCAGGTTTGACTCCCGGCCCTGCCCTTTAGCTGGAGCCTATCCTGCTCTCGGTTCTCCCCCACAAGCAGCAGAGAAAGCCCTTCTACGGTCAGCTACTAATGGTTCTTCTGTCCCATATTTTTAATGTGGAGATTAAATATTTATAAGTGCTTCATCAACAGCATCCCGTAGCCGGGCCCTCCTGAAGCCGCAGACGCGGGCTGTGCTCAGTCACAGGGCAGCGGAGGTCACAGGTCACAGGAGGGGCAGCAGCGCTGCAGACGTGCCCGAACCACTGTTCACAGGCCGGGGCTGGTTTCTCACAATGCCTGCCTCCTGACCTGGGTGCATGTCCTTTGTCTGTGGGAACCAGAGTCCCTGGCCTTCACCAGCCTAGAGCTGACCTGCAGGCACCTGGACACGGTCTATCTCAGGGTGTTGTGGGAGGAAGCCAGGGAGCACCAGCCACTTCCTGCCCCCTGAAGTAAGGGGCGGAAGATGGGGTTTGAGCAAAGAACCAGTGGCAGTGGGCAGGACACTTCCCTTCCTCCCCAGGGGTGGGGGGGGCGTGCTAGCTCCCAAGGGAAAGGGCTAGAGCCTGGACACCCCTCCTACCCACTTGTCTCCTGCCTCAAGCTTCTCCAGAATCGGCCATGGCCGGGATGTTATGAGCCATCTCCACCAGGCAGGCAGGTGGCAATTGTCCCTGATCTCAGGACTGACTGTCCCAACGGCAGAACAAGGCCCCAAAGCAGCAGATGCACAGACAGGGTGTCAGAGGTGGGGCTCTGAGGGGTGCATAGGCTTGGCCTCATGAAAGGGTGGCTTTCCTGGTGACAGTGTGGGACCAGGGGGTGTTGGAGCTGGGGACGGCCAGGGTGACCTTGCCAGGGTGATGGTCTGTGCAGCCTGGGTGCTCGATGGGGATGGGGTTACTGGGTTTCAGGAAGGAGTGTGTGCCCTGTGTGCTTCCGAACAGTCTGGTCACTGTGGGGACAGGCTTGAGGGGCCTGTGCAGCAGATGGCGAGCCAGCCCGGAGGGGAGGCAGGGCGGCCAGGGAGCAGAGCCAGGAGGCAGCTGTAGGGTGGACAGACGGATGGTGCAGACACCCCGGGAGACGGAGAAGAAGCCACACCAGCTGCTCCTCAGACAGCAGATCGGGGAACCCTCTGCCGGAGCCGCCGAGCACCCTGGCAGGTGAGAGTGCCTCCTCCCATGCCGGCGAGACCTCTTGGTCCTTGACCTCTTGGCCAGGGAGGGCCTGGATGAGGAATCATGGGAGCCAGGAGCCAACCAGGCACAATGTGGGGACCGTCACACAACTCTCGGGGACTCGGCTCTCCCGCCTGAGAAGTGGGGGCAGTGAGGTTTGTTGATGGGATGGTAGGGGTCAGTGTGCCAGGACAGAACCCCAGGTGACAGACCAGGATGGGGCACAGGGGATGACAGAGAGGCAGAGACGGCCTGGGTGTGCCGCCCCAGTGCTGGACACACAAGGAGCCACACCCTTGAGCTGCTGCAAAGCCTGAACAGGAGAGGGGCTCGGCCAGTGCCAGTCACTCCCAGTCTAACACTCTGTCCAGACACCTGGGTCACGCTGGGGACGCCCCACATCCACCAGCTGCTACTGGTTTGGAAGGAAGTGAGTGAGGGCAAAAGTAGCCTGGCCCATTTCTCTGCCTTGAACTCTCCCCTGTGCTGTGCTAAGAGCAGAAAGGAGGGAAGTCCACCTCCATTTCCAGTGGCGCCGCTGGCCCGGGAAAGGCCATTCTCCAGCTGCTCATAGGGATGAGCTCACCCAGGAACTCACAGGGCTCAGCCCCTGAGGTGGGGAGCCCCCCCTCAACTGTCTGCCCACTTCCTGGGACTGCGAGTTTCCACGGGATGAATACCGTCCACAGAGAGGCTTTGGAAACCATAAAGTGCCGCCCAAGTGTGACCACTATTCTTGTTTCCATACGTGAACGATGCCTGAGGGCTTCTTTGAGTGACCACACCCCTCCTCAAGATGAGCCAGAGGACATCCACGCAGAGCAAGGATGGCATAAAATCCGTGGCACCCAAACGGGTCTGGACTCCCAGGGAGCAGGGATGCTGCCCCACCAGACAGCAAACTCTGAGAAGGGAAGACCCCTTCTTGGGTCTCCTGTGTGGCCCCCTCCGTCAGCAGGGACAGGAGTGCACGGCCATGGACCATAAGTCTCTGGGTCTCCGAGAGAGCAGTGAAGGGCCAAGCCACCGCCACTAACAGGGACAGGCTGATGTGGTGGCATTGATCACCGAGACACAACTGCGGGCCGTCCGCAGGGAGACACGGAATGAGCCAAGCAGCCGGGGAGGATGTGCGCCCCCAGCGGGCCTGGCCGTGGGGGGCGGTGCTCGTAGCCGCTGCAATGATGATGAACACGCATTGATTTCTGGAGTGCCTCTCTGGAGCCCCAGAGCACTTCATGCACTTATTGGAAAGTGCCTGAGACCAAATTGAAGACAGGTCCAATGAGGAGAATCAATCCAAATGCTAAGGGCATCTGAGGGCTTCGGAGCAAATGGGGGGAGAGAGAACAGGTACTCAGCTGCCCCCAGTTCCAAAGGCTTAAGGGAGACACTTTGCCCCACACTGTTCAATAGCCTGCCATCGCCTTGCCAGTAAAACTGATGTGATGTGTGCACACAATGGTGGATGCACTTGGCTTTCAGGGAGGGCCCTCAGAGCCATGTGTGGATTTGTGCATACGCAACGGTGCTCTGGGGCCTGCTAGGGGATCACTCCTCTACACCTAGGCCCTCCAAAAACAAAACCATTTTCTAAATACTTTCTACTTGGAAACGACTTCAAGCTTAAAGGAAAGTTGGCAGAACGGGGAACACCCCACGATCTTTCACCCAGATCACCGTGCTGCTAACAGCGTCACCACTGCCCTCCCCGCCTGCCAACGGATTCTTCTAGACCACGTGGGAGGAAGGTAAACACATCATGGCTTTCATCCACAAATACCTGAGTGTGTGCTTCTCAAGGGTAAGAGTGCTCCGCCCATGAACTTGGCAGTTAGCAACCTCAGGGAGTATAGCTCCCATGCGATGCTTCAATTGACCACTCTACTCCATCTTGTCACCTGGCCCCACAGCTTCCTGAGTCACACCCTCCCTTAGCCATAGGTCTGGTCTAGGAGCAGTACTGACCCTGGCTGCCCTGTTCCTTAGTTTCTTCTCATCCGAACACCCCACAGCCCTGTCTGACATCTTCTGAAGAAAAATCCTTGTTTCTGCAGCAGCTGTTGGCCCAGGATGCCGCTGGACTGAAAGAACCTGACCCCACATCCCAGACACAGGGACCAGCCCCGGCCCCGGCCCTCACTGTGGCCACGCTGCATTCATAACCAATGGACACACCATCTAGTTCCGCAAGGATACGGTCTGCGCTCACCCATGTGAAGGTACCCCAGAGGCAGGGAGGGCACAGGGTGCATGCCTCTCTGGAGGGGCTCTTTTTGGCCACCAGCCCCTTGGTTCATCCACTCATAATACAGATGGTGCTCCCTTGAGGCGTGCAGGTGTCCGTGAGGCCCAGGGACCAATGTCTGGGTCATGCTCAGTGGACCAGCTCCCAGCTGAGCCACACCCCCAGAATCACTGACGAGCCAGGATGCAGAGAAGCCCACTTCACATCTGGCTGGGAGTGAACTTAACCAAGACTGGTATTAAAAGTGACATCACTTCCTTCTTGGGATCATCTACTCTCCGTTACCTGGGGCCCCTGTAAACACGGAATGTGGTGGGGTCCAAAAAAGCCCAAGTGAGCAGAGCAGCCTCTGAAAACAGCTGCCTTTTCTGACCTTTGACAACGAGAGAGATGGGGGGTTGGAGAAATGAGGAGGGGCCGGTATGCAACACGGTATTAGGAGACACAAGACCAGGAAGTATGGCTGGCGCTGCCACCTCTGGGCTGACCCGGCACGCAGACCCTCCGTCAAGGGCCCTCCCGGCCAGTCAGCCCATCTGCCGAGGCAGAGAAGAGCGCCTGGGAGTGCGGAGGCAGCAGAGACACGGGAGGGCCGGCTGCCTCCACACACCCTACCTCGGCCTTCCTTACTCACACCACAGGGCAGGCCCGGTCCCATGGCCAGGGATGCTCTCAACAGCCTCCTTCCAAAATAAGTCGTTCACATTTCCAGGTTCGACAGTCAGCAAAATATTCACGAAGGAACAAATGGACACAGAGGAAAGACTGAATCAAGGGTGTGGCTGTCGGACCTCAGACAGAGGGCTTCCGGGGGTCTGCGGGGCGCTGGCTCATCAAGCCTGGTATCTCCAAAGTAGAGACAGGGTTGTCTTGAGAAGAATTACGGTGGTGACTGATGGGGGCACAGAGGGAAGTCCGACAAGGCTCACGGGAGGCCCACAACATTCTTAAGAGAACTGTGTTAGTACGGGCTCTACCAACCTGGACCAAAAACAGTCAAGATCACTGAAAACGAAAAGATGCGTTTGCGGCTCCAGCTTTCTTTCAAAAAAACCTTTTTTTAATCTTGTACTTATTTTTAAGAGAGAGAGAGAGACAGAGACAGAGAGAGACACAGTGAGAGCAGGGCTGGGGCAGAGAGAGAGGGAGACACAGAATCCGAAGCAGGATCCAGGCTCTGAGCTGTCAGCAGAGCCTGACATAGGGCTCAAACTCATAAACTGTGAGATCATGACCTGAGCCAAAGTTGGACGCTTAACCAACTGAGCCACCCAGGCGCCCCTGGGACTCTAGCTTTCTATGAGCAAGAATCAGACACAGAAAGCTACTGATCTTCAAACACGGGCCCTTTCTGGTAGGAAAGAAAGGACCTTGAAAGAGCAGAACAAGAGAACAGCGGAGAGAACAATGGACTAGGAAATCCTTCCTGGGAACAGAACTAGGCCTTAATCAGAGTATCTCCTGGCTCTGGGGTACGGGCTCGGACAGCCTGGTCCATCTGGACCTCAGAACTGGTGAGGACCAGGGACTTCCATGTGCCTTACGCTCCTCCTCTTTTCGATGGGAGCAGCCAGCCCTGTGTTTATCTGGGTCCTATTTGAGGGGTAACTTGGTTTGTTCAGAGGACACACCAGAGGAGGGGTGTGTGTGTGTCCAGATGGACCCGATATAGATCAAGGAACCTGGGCTGGGAGTCTGAGGCCCTAACTGGATGAGAGCTTTGGGCATCCTGAGATGGGAGAAAGAACATGGCGCATATGGGGAGAAAACAGTTTGTGGGCAGACGGTGGGCCGCGACAGGTCGTTTCATGGCCGCAGATTCCTTCTTCACAGAAGGCAGGCTCCAGTGCAGTGAAACTGTGTCATGTCTCCCACACATTTCTCAAGTGTGTGAAATGTGGGCTGGTTGCGTGATTTCTGCATTGGTCGCCAGGACGTGGCAGAAGTGACACTATGTGAATTCAGAGCCCAGGACTCAGGCTGCCTCGGGACTTGTGGCTCTGCCCCCTCGGAACTCTGTCCTGAGAGCTGGACACTTGTCTAACCTACAGGAGCAGGAGAGGCCACGACGGAGACCACGTGCTGAACACGTGCGTGAGGCTAACCTCCGTGTTCCAGGCTCGCTGACCCCCCAGCTAACGGCAACTGCGTGGTGGACCCAGAGGGAATCAGAAGCCGTTTTATGGAAAAGTGAAAAAAGTCACTGTTTTAGGCTACTAATTTTGAGGCAATTTGCTATGCGTGGACATAAAGCTGTAATACCTCACATGACTGATCAAGACAAAAACAGAAAAAGCAAACATAAGACATCGCTATCAGGAATGGGGGAAAAAAGACTTTGTACACAGAGGGGTTAGTAAAGAGCTATTGTGAACCTCACTGTTCCTGAAATTTAATAACTTAGAGAAGACAAATTCCATGAACTATATAAAAACATAACTGACATGAAATAAACAGAAAATGTAAATAGCCCTCCATCAGTTTTTAAAATTGCATCTATAAATTAAGGCGTTTTTGTAAAGAAAACTCCAGGCTCAAAGAGCTTCACTGGTAAATTCTACGAAATATTTGAGAGAGAAACAAGACTGATCTTACCGCACTCTCTCAGAGAAGAGAGGAAGAGGCAGCCCTTCCCAACACACCTTATGAGACCAGCATTAAGCCCAATACCGAACCTGGATGATACTGAGAGAGGAGAAGAAGATGACAGGCCAGTATTTTTTCTTCAACAGAGATAACAAAAGTTCATCACAAAATAATAGCAAATTAAATCCAGCAGTATAGGAGAGGTGTAATATGTCATGACCAAGTGAGCTTAGTTCAGAATACAAAGTCAATGTATGAAGATTAACTGTAATTCACTACTTAGCAGAGTAAGAAAAATAACTACATAATCATTCTAACAGGGGCAGAAAAAGAACTTAATAAGATTCAATGCATTCAACCTACTCGTGAAAACTCTCAGCAGGCCAGGAACCGAAGGCAGCAGCCTCCATGAGGTAACAGGCATCCTGAGAAGCCTGCGCCTAGCCAGCACCATGCACAATGGCAAGAAGTAGAACCATCTAAGCGGAATGATCTTCCTCCAAGAAAGGGAACCCGGCAAGAATGGCCACTCTCTCCACTTCTGTTCCACAGCCACTGGAGGTGGTAACCAGTGCAATAAGGCAAGAAAAAAAAAAAAATGAAATGTGTAAGAATAGGAGTGGAAAAAGTAAACCTATTTTTTCCTCACAGGTGATATGATTCTCTGGGGAGAAAATCATAATCTAAAGGGAAACTACTAAAACCTAGTTGGTAAATTTTTTAAGGTTGTGAGATTCAAGAACTAAAAATGTTAATGAGTCAAGGTCATGAAAGAAAAGGAAGTATAAGAAACTGTCACAGGTTAGAGGAGAAACTAAAGTCCATAATTAATAGTATTTACCGGTCAATTTCTTAGTTTAGACCGTTGCACGGCTGCAAGCTGTCAGCATTGTGGAAGCTGAATCATTTTCTGTTGTGTGCATGGACTGCATCTTGTTTATTCCTTCATCCATCAACGAACATTTGAGGTTGCTTCCTTCCACATTCTGGCTATTGTGAATGATGCTGCTATGAACATGGACATAACAGATATATGTTCAAGAAAAGTTCTGTCTCTTGACTGTGGTGTTAGTTACACAGGGTATACATTTTCAAAATTCATTAAATAACACACCAAAAGCCTGTGAACTAACCTAGTTCTGGCAAACCCTACGACCATGGGCCTTAGGTATGGTCTTGTACCCTCTCTGTACCGCTGCCCACCCCCATTCCCGACATGCACTGCAGGTCTGCACCTCGAGGGCTTGGGAGGAAAGCTACAGTCCAGAGTGGGGTCCCCGCCTGCTCCACGTATCAGCCAGCCCAGCCCTCCACGAGTCAGCTGGTCTCTCAGCGGGAGACCCTGCTGGCTGGCCCCGTGCACCTCACAGGCCCCAGGCCTCGGTATGGTCCGTCCTGGGGTCTTCACTCTGCATCCAAGCCCCTGGGTGCAGGCTGTGTCACCCAGGCTGTGCCTGCATTCAGGGGGAAGTGGCCGGCGCTCCGGGGCCATCCTCAGGGTTCCCCACATGGAGAGCATCAGGCTTTTGAGCATTTTGGGGAGGACTCTATTTTTTTTCTTTCAATAAACAAACAACAGAACTGAAATAGACTGAAGGCCCTCTCACTTTCCTTGAAGAAAGGTCTGTGTTGCGTTAATACAGAGAAACAATAGGAATCATGGCAAAAATAATTAACATGCGCCCTGCTGGGGTGGAGGTGCTGAAGCTTCTCCAGAGCCCAGTGCTACTCCCGAGCTGGCTCTTCTCTGAAGGAAGTTTTCTCTGTCCTTAGGAGTAACTAAAGAGCCTTGCGCTTCCACGAGGACAAACGAAACTGTGCACACTCTGAAGGTGACGACCTCTCCCAGTACACAGGGCCTCCCTGTTGGGGCGCCTCAGCTGGTGATCCCGGACTGCGTGGCCTCCTGCCTCCGCTGGGAATGGGATCCGGCAGCCATCTCTGGGGTGCTGGCATTGGGCTGGGCTTGTCCCACCAGGCAGGCACCTGGAGGTCCAGGAAGGGCAGCAGAGTCCCCAATCCGAACCCCCTGGGGCTTCCCAGGCTAGCCTGTGTCCCCCATGTTAGGGGAGGGGAGCTCCACCCTGAGCAGGAACAGCTGCCTAGCCTACAGCTCAGAACCACCAGAACCCCTCCCCCCACACCGCCCCTGTGAGCACCCAGAACCCAGCAAAGTCCGCACCCAGGCAGGTCACAATGGTGGTGTCTGGAACTGGTTACCCCTTCTGAAAGGCCGTTTCCAAATTTCACAGAATCTGTAAAGAGGCTTGTTCACTGCACAGCATTTGGCCACCTTCCACTGACCCCAATCCCTCTGGGTCACTCTGCCCAAGGTCAAGGGTCAGGCAGCTCTGCACCCACGTCCAGCTGGGAGGATCGCTCACACACCCACTACGATGGGCTGACCCTGGGTGGCTAAGGTGGCCCCAGGCTGTCCTGAAGTCTTCCAGCCACTTGCTAATGTCCCGTTGTTTTTCAAAGCTCCATTCTTTTCTCCCCCATAAACTTATCTTTAGGAATGGCTGTCTGGTATACAAAGCACACAGTCTGTCATTGGTTAATTCCTGAATCAATCTACCAGCATTTGAATGGATATACCAGTAAAAGTTAAAACCTACACAAACACATTACTGTCGACAATATCAAATACTACCACCATGGATACCAACACCATTGGCTATCTTTGACTTAGTGAACTGGGGCAACATTAGGGTTCGACTTGGAAATAGCACTATGTGCATAAAAAATCCAAAGGAAGGCCTTTTTAGTTAAAAGTAAAGGTAAAATGATCTGATGTAATGGTGGGCTGTACTAACACAGTGAGCGCAGAGACCCTTTCCTGAGGTTGCAAACAGAACATATGGTGCCCATTTAAAATTCACCAATTACATAGAAGAGGTCAGGGATGAAACCATTTACCGAAGTCAGAAACCTGGGAAGCTGGGGGTTGGGGGGCTGGAGTGGGGCGGGGCGGCGGGCAGGCTCCCGGGGGCCTTCCCCGCCACGCTGGCCCCACCGGGCCCCACACCTGAGCCCCCAGCCAAGGCTGCTGGCGCCTCTGGGGAGGACACCTGGCACAGCGGGTTCGCTTGGCTCGAGTCTCTGCACCCTCTGCGGTTGACAGCGTGACACTGCTGGTGGCTGACGCGGCCTGCATTTCCCCCATCTTTCCTGCCAGATTATTTAGTGGATGGGAAACGGAAAGATGCATTTACTTCTAAGCTGGTTTTATTTTGTCAGCATCATCTTTAGAGGTTCTTCCTTAAATATCACCCAGAAGACTCTGGAAGTTCTCTGATTTTCAGAGGGTTTGCTCCCTCCTCACTTCCCTTCTAGGTCTGGTGACCATCAGGCACGTCTGTGGCTTGCACTCACCACGCCACTTACCAAACGCAGGGAAGATATTGCTACTGCCTCTGAGAAAGAGGTCAGGAAACACCAGGGTTTAAGAAAATCTTTAAAAAGATTACCAAGCAAATCATTTCCAGACACTAGTTTGGTATAGAGGTTCCTGGTAAAGAGGGACCACTAACCGAGCAAGGGACAGCCTCAGAGACAAACACCCAAAGACGGTGGCACTCAGCTCCGCTCACCAGATACAACAGCAGTGACTCTAAAAGTAAAATAAAAATATTTTGGGGGAAGCACATTAAATCTTGTACTTAAAGTGGGACTTGATTAGAATGCTTGATCTTGCATCTTTCCATGTGTAAATTAAAAATGAGGGTTGCCTGGGTGGCTTAGTAGGTAAAGTGTCTGACTCTTGATCTCGGCACAGGCCATGATCTCGCGGTTCATGGGATCAAACCCCACCTTGGGCTCCGCACTGACAGCATGGACCCTGCTTGTGATTCTCTCTCTCTGAGCTTCCCCCACTCGTTGTGCATGTACACTCTTAAAATAAATAAATAAATAAATAAATAAATAAATGTTTAAAAAACTGAACATTTTCTTATGGAGAACTTCAAACATATACACGCAGAGTATCAGAATGAGCCCCACACACCTATGCTCCAGCTTCCACGTCCTGTCCTTCCAAATGCTGCCACCAGCCTTGTTCCACCCACGTTCCCTCCCCCAGCCACTTCCCTTTCAGGTATAATTTACATACTTTGAAACACACAAATCCTAACTGTACGTGGTTGACAAATGATACATTCATTCACCTACATCCTCATGAAGATAAAGATTTTTCATCCCCCATAAAGTTCCCTCCTGCCCCTTCCAAGTTAACTCACCTACCCACTCCCAGAAACCTGCCTTTGGAAACTGTTTTCAACACAGATTGGTTTTATATCATCTAAATGATAGAGTGTATATTTTTCTATGTTTGCTCTCTTGCCCAGCATGCTGTTCATGTTGTGTATATAGATGGCTCACTTTTGTTGCCAAGAAAAGTTCCAATGTGCAGCTACACCACAAACTCATTCTTCCTTTCTGGTGCCATCTAGATGCTGGATGCCATCTAGGCTGTCTCCAGTTTTAGTTATTATGAATACAACTGCTAAAACCTTCTAGGATTGTGTGTGTTTGTGTGTGTGTGTTTTAGACTGTTCTGACTCTTTAGGTTCTTTGCATTTCCAAATGCAATTTAAAAAATAGTCAACTTCTATAAAAGCCCTCTGGGATTATAATTCCTGCTTGGATGGGTTTGAAATTTTAGATCACTTTTTGGACCACTGACATCTTAACAATATGAATTTCCCAATCCATAAACCAAGGATGTTCATTTAGGCCTTTACTTTCATTAAGAAATATTTCATAGCTCCCAGAATAGAGGGCTTGCACAACATTCATTCAATCTACTTCTAAGTATTTTGCTTTTTGATGTCATAAATATTACTTTTGAGTTTTCCAGCTGTTTCCAGTTGTTTGCTGATAATATACAGAAATGCCACTGATTTTTGTATACTGGCCTTACATCCAAGACCTTGCTAAACTCACATTATTTTTATAGTTTCTACTTGTTGCTTCACTAGGGTTTCTTAAGTGTGCATTCAAACTCCTTGCAAACAGGGACAGTTTTTCTTACTTCCCCTCTTTACAGATTTGGCTTTGTTTGGCTTGTTTCGCCATGCAGGTTAGAGGTTGAGATAAATGCTGAACAGAAATACAGCAGACATACTGCCTCACTCCTCATCTTATGGAAAAACCTTTAACATTTCACCTGTAAGTAGTTAGCTGTGCACTCTTCATAGATGCTTTTTATCAGATTGAGAACGTTCTTTTTCATTCCTACCTCGTAGACAGTTGTTTCAATGAATTTTTTTCAAACGATGTTTTTGCCTCTACTGAGATGATCTTTACTTCTTCCATTATTTTGTCAATATGGCAAATGATATTGATTTTAGACACTGAACCAACCTTACATTCTGGGGATGTCTGTTATTGCTTGTTTGTCACCAAGTGATATTTTGTGAAAAAAATTCCTTTTGCATCTATGTTCATGACAGATTTTGGTTTACAAATATTTTTCTTGTAATATCCTTGTCAGGTTTTAGCACAAAAATTATTACTGTTTCAAATCTGCTCTATTAAAAGTTTCACTACATGGGACCTAAACATAAAGAACCAGAAAGGTGTACAAATGTACGTACACACACACACACACACACACCCGCCATGGGAAAATCGCTCCAGCAGTCAGCAGTGCGGGGAGAGGCAGGAGACAGGGAACCACCCAGGAGTGTGGTGAACTGAGGCAGGTCTGTGGGGTATCACCTGCCATCTGGCTCATGGTCTGCAAGGAGCCTCACTCCCTCCTGTTCTGGGCTCCTGAGAGAGCTGTGCTTTGCCCACCCTTCTGGCACCTGCCATGTGGGCCCCCAAAGCTGAGGTTGCAGAAGCAGAGCCCACTGGAACCCACACTAAACAGCAGAGCAGAATCATTTGGGGACTTAAATTTGGGTGACTCCCTTGCACAACAGCTTAACGTCTTTCTGTAGGTGTGTTCCACACTCCTGTCTAATATTTGAGTGTGGGAATAAAAGCACAAGACCAATTTTTTCAAGTACTTGGGTCTCTGGGTTGAACCATGGTTACCAAGTCCACATGGGCAGACCTGTCCTTGGATGGACAGCAGGGTCATTCATTCTGGAGGTCAAAGGCGTCTTTGAAGACACAGATTTCATCACCTGCTGAAACCACTCCCTCCTCTGTCTCCACACCACTCTGTGATCTAAACTGATCTCACTTTTCTCTTAGGATCGTCTCCACTAGAATTAATCCCCACTGGGGCAGCCATACACTTGTCCCACCCAGTTACATCCTGAGAGCCCAGAACAGTGCTTAGCACATGGCAGACACTCAAACCTTTGTTGGAAGAAGGAATTAATTAACTGGTGTATAAGGCAGGAATTGTTGTGTTTTGTAGACTGTGGGCTCCTGTGAAAAGTGCCCAGTTTAATTCCTTTGGAGAAAACCTTGAGACTTCAGTGACAAAAGGCCTGGTTCGAGCTCTCCCCCACTGCTACAATCTACAGGTCTTGGCAAGTTTGAAATCCAAGCCTCAGTTTCCCTGATGTAAATGGGTGGAGCAGCCCTCACTTGGAGGGCTGGCATGGCTCTGTGCATACGAGAGCTCTGTGGCTATGGTTTTTATGCAGAGGATACAACTGTCCAGCAAGACGACATGAATGGCCCAGGACCCTGTGGTCTGCAGAGAAGGTTGCTTGCTGGGACCCAGGCAGGACTTTTGTTATTTGGTGTTTTTCTTTTTTTTTTTTTTTGTATTGGAAATTATCACACGGTTGGAATTCCAGTTTTAAGTTGCTTCATTATATAAGTTTCAATATGAGCTATCTAGGAGAGAAAAGAAAACTTTCCTTTTGAAGTACTAGTTAGTTAATGCTAAAAACTTCCTCATAAAAGGACTTGCAACATGAGTCCAAAAGTTGACAGGAATTGGTAAGTTTTCTTCTACTTTAGTGCTAAAACTCAGGTCACAATGAGTTTCTTCTCAAGTGTGGAATTTTCTTCGCTAAATTTTTACAGGACTTTGTAGTAAGAACAGTTGTATATGCTCATCAAAAATAGAAGGCAGCTGATGGAGTGGACATGATCAATGTAAATATTTAGTACTGGGGCTGATGGCTTTTAAATTTGCATCTTGAAAATCTGCTCATTTCCCATCTGCTAAATACCTGCTATCAGGGGAAGCGAATGCCTTTGTCATTCGTCTGCTCAACCTCCACGTCCCCTTCACCCGAACTTGGAAACAGCACCAGTTGTGTCTCTATGAGCATATAGACAGACACACGCACAAACCCGCGCTCTAACCGTGGATAACGCCCAGCCCAGCAGCCCCACTGGAGAAGTGGGTCAGTGCAGGGATCTGCGTCCCCAAGGCCAGCCCTGGGTGTTGTTTGGCCTCTGTGAGCTCAGAGCTGTGGGAGGGACAGCCACTTTGGGACATGAAGCCAGCCCTTGAGAAGACGTGCGGGTGTCTGTGTGTCTAATATCCACGATGTACAACACAGCCAAGAAGGCAAAGATACACACCGCTGGTGCAGGCAAGAAAAGACGCGTCCACGAACGCAGCTGTGGTGGCGAGAAGCCAGCAGGCACCTCATGCAGTTGAGACCCTCCCTTCCCAGGGCCAGAATGGCCTGGATGTGGCTTTGGTGCCCAGGAAAGGGCTGAAGCCTCAGCACAGGTGCACTGTCTGCACCCTCAGCGTCTACACCATCTTCAGGACTGGCGGGGTAGAGGTGTGTCGTGTGGAGCACGGAGGTGGTTCTGACACTCAGGGGCTGGCGCCCTTGCACACACTGCCACTCTCCCAGCGCAATGCGGGTGAGCTCCTGAGCTCGCCTCATCTGTGTCTATTGTTTACGCTATGACAGGATTCCCTTTGTTTGTTTTTAAGCCCTAAGAAGCCGGAGAGCTCCAGCTACCCAGCTCTGGGGTCCCCAAGAAGGTCCGATGGAGAAGGTAGCTCTGGTGTGGCCGCTACACTCCACGGGTGGGCCAATGCTGCAGCGTTCAGACAACATCACAACAGACACCAGGGACAGAGAATGAAATGGCCCCAAAGAGCAGGAGCTCCGTTTTATGCTTAAAATCAAGTCTGTCCCATGAGGTGCCAACTGTGTAGACACTTGATTGATGGTGGCAAATAATGATCCTCAGTTTTGCTGGGAGCTTGCCTTTGTTGAAAGCCAGAGATGAATAAAATATACGAGAGCACATCAAATATAGCGCAAGGACAACATATACAAACAGTACATTAAGCATTATGGAAGACAATAAAGAGCTGGAAAAACAGACCCGAGTTAGCAGATGGGCTCCGGTTCCGGGGCTGTCCGTGCAAATGGGGAGCTGTGGAGCGGACTGCTCCTCGTGGCCCTTCAGGTCTGGGAACAGGTCATTAGGTGGGAAATCCAAACACGTTAATACCACCACCTCTCCCTTGCTAACTGCCCAGCTCCCGTGGAGGGGCTCGCCCCCTCAGCCCCCGCTCACCAGGCCCTGGGCTTCCCTCCACGCAGAGTGCAGTGTCAACACAAATGCTACAGTGACATTTCTCTCTTGCTCTCAATTACATGTAGGCTTTTCACTGCCAGTATAAAATACATATTGTGCTCCGGTGAGATCCATTGTACTGGGGTCAGCAGGAACTCATTGTCCTTTTTGCTTCAGAACAAGACAATACTGACATCTGTAAGATTCACTGTAAATAATCCCAGCGCTATAGGCACACAGTGGTGGGCAGGAGCAGGGAGAAGAAAGAGGAGAGGGAAGATGTGGGGGTTAGAGGAAGACGCTGAGCCCCTGACTGGATTCCGAGCCATTTGGAAGCCTGGGCTGGGTAGAGGAGGCTGTGCTGGACGGTCCACGTCAGTTAGGAGGAAAACGAGTATCTGGGAAATATCTGCAAGATCACGTTGGCTCAAATGCCTACTACAGAGAGAGCCTTTGCTACCAATGTGGAACTCACCCCGGAACAGTGTCACACCACAGCGACCTGGACAGGGTTCGCTGTGTGTCCATCCTCCAGCAGGGCCACGTGTGGTCTTGAGTTCTCATGGGATGGCAGAGGAAGTGCAATGGAGTCATGTGCCGAAGGTGTAGATCAGTGAATGAGAATGGGGTGGGTTCAACCTGCCCGAAGACTCGGGAGCGCCAGGGCCTACTGGGCGCCACCTTCCCCGCAGAACCGCTTGCCCTTTAAGACGGCATGTGAGAAAACCAAAAGCGTATTGGATCATCAGACAGCAGCTCTTCTCCAAAGGAGAGCTTTCCTGTGGAAAAGAAAGTTTGGCGACAGGCGGGGCGCTGTGTTGTGATGACAAAGGACCACGGATGAGGAAGAAATTCCGGTGGAGATTCCAGACACGCGTGGAGCCTGTGTGTCTGCCCGTGTCGGAGGTGCACCTGCACCCCTACTGGAGCACATGCATGCGTGGGACTGGGTGCACGTCTGTACACGCGTGTGCTTCCCAGGGTGGCACCCTTGGGCTGTGGTCTGGGAGCCCTGGGTGCAGCCAACGGTGGGGTGTCTGCTCAAGCGCTCGGCATCTGCAGCAGCTGGTGCAGCTTCCCCGGTTGTCAGGGGGTCGCAGCGCATCCCCGAGTCACGGGCAGCCCTGACGGCACCGTGGCCCGGCGATGAATTCATCCGCGCTCAGGACTTTTAACCTTCAAGACAAAATCTCTTCAGCCCGGGCCTTTTCCCTTTGGTCCCATCCAGAAAAGTGAGCATGTGATTTCAATTTGAAATTAAAAGTCATGTCTGAATAACAGAACTGCATTCTCATTTCCTAATACCCTCGTTTTTACTACTTTGCATTCAACTGTGAAAAGTCTTTTAAAACTCGGAACAGCAGTAAAACTTGAATGAATTTTTGACCCATTATTGCATAGCGGGTGCGCCTTCCAAGTAGGAGAGACTGCCAAGTTCTCCCCACCTAATATTTCCACTTTAATTGTGCCACTTGAGAAATTTACGTGCCTCAAAATATGGCATGAATCTTACGCTTATTGCAGTATCATTAGCAGCAACATTTAAGCAACATCTGTGTGCTATAGAACTAATTGAAGTAGCAGAAGTGGCAGCTGTAAATCCACAGGAAGATGGCAGTTTGTACCCAGCACTGCTGAGTTAGCTACTAACTGTCAGCCTGTTCCCGCAATCTGGTCTCGAGTACCACGGTACAGGCACACAATGTCCAAAAAAATACAGCGAGTAGGCTAATGATCCTATTAACCACTTTGCTGCACCAATTTGGCTGTTTTTCCAGTTTCCTTGTTGAATTTCATTATAAATTTCTCCATCCCTGTAAAAAGTCCAGTGTGAGACGTGTCTGACTTTAAACTACTTACCTGAGCTGAGAAACGCTCGTCTGGCCAGACCAAACTGAGGATTGATTTTTTTTGTTATTTAATAATTCTGCTCCCCTCACTCTTTTCGATTGCTTAAAAATTTTTATCACACGCGTCTCTGTAAAAAATAACTTTAAAAAATCTCTAGTAATGTTGATATTTAAAGCAATGGCATTTTCTTCCCACGGACATAACATTTTCAATAATCAATACAAGATGGCAACCATAACTTATTAGCAGTAGGGGAGGAGGCCAGGGGCAAACGCTTGCGCGGTGTAAAGGGATCGGGCTGTCTGAGAGGCTGGAGGGTCTGGCCTGCCTGTTGACTCACCAGGTTGACACACCAGGGCCGATGACTGACAGGCCAGCCGCATGCTGGTTCAGACCGAAAAGGCACTGACTGTTTTCCTTTCTTCAATATTAAGAAAAACGATATGGAGTCTTCCCCGTAGAGAGCGAGCTAAGTTGGGAGTGAGGAATTACCAAGATGTTTCTTTCTGCGGAGAAAACAAGGGTGTCGGGGCCATGGTTTCTATTCAGGGTATTTCCTCCATCAGGCACAACTGGAAAAAATATTTCTGACACCTTTCACAAAACCCAGCCGCGTCTTGCTTTTAACTCTGGGTTTGCTTGTTTTTGTCTTGGCAGTGAGAAGATGTCTCTCCCCTGGTGCCTGGCCCTCAGACAATGATGTAACTGGTATCTTTCGAAGCACTCGAGAGTGCTGGAAATACACAAAAGAGGACCTCTTTCAATATATGACGCCTGGTGTGTTGGCCAACAACCCCGCTTCATTAGAAAATTGGCACGTCCGGCCAGCTGCCATGGGACATGCCGTTAACTGTGGACATTTGTCGTCTTAATGCACAAGGACTCAGGGACTCAACTGATAAGGGAGAAAGTGTTTGGACTCTGCTGAACCCCATGCGTAGGGTGGCACGCCACCTCACCGTATTGAAAATCAATAGCCATGTGACTGCGGAAAGGTCAGAGGTCCCCAGAATTAACTTCCTAGGACTAAATTACTATCCCTTGTTTCTTGGCTTATTTTCTAACAATAATACATTTTAAGGGGGCCTGGTTACAAACCACTTAGGAGCACGAAGTGGGAAAACCAGAACTGCTGGCTAACAGCTGCCTGTTCCTCTGGCCAGCCCAGGAAACATCAGGATGCTGAACGCTCCATCCATCTGCAACTCAGGTTCTTTAACATTGATTTCGTTTTTAATGGTGGCGTTTTAATCCTCACATGCAAGGACAGAAGCTGGCTTGGAACCCGTCCACCTCTGACTCACCAAATAGTGCAGCTTAATAACAACTTGGGTGCCATTCCTGCACCAGGACGGTGCCCGGGGACGTCACAGCACGGGACGTGAAGAGGGGAGAGAGATGTGCTCCCAAGCAGATCGTTTTAATCGGGCGAGAAACTCTAGCACCCAACCACACAGAATCACTTCTTCGGGTGTCACTTCTGAATGAGATTTGGCCCGTCTCCACCCACACTCTTGCTGCCAGAGGAGGGGCTCTGCTCACCCCCACTCTAGGAAAAGGACACAGGTGAGAAGGGGGAGTACTGTAATAGCTTTTTCACAGAACTGTGGGTATCCTGCTTTGATCCTGCAACCAAACTGTACAAGTGGGAGTTTCATCCAGTTCAGCCACAGAGTAGAACCTGAAACCCTGCCCGTGAGCTTCTGCTGCCCTGGCCTCACCAGTTCATCTCGAGCTGTCAGAGGTTCTTTGACCAACGCATGGTTTTGGTCATTTGGAAATCCGGGTTCACTGAGGCAGATCTTCCAAATGTTGATGTGATTCATTTCCCAATACTAAAAAGTAGTATTTGTTTATATCATGGTGTCATTAGAAGAATCTATTCCAAAGCCATAAAGCTCACAGTGGTAGACACAAGTTTTCAACACCTCTTAATTTTTGTTCAAAAACAAATTTTTATCACTGGTAACAAATAGGGTCATGTCTTCTCCTAGAAGGGACAGGTTCGCTAATTTTTGAGAAGATGCCTAGCAAACACAAGTCTGGATAACACCAGTGTTGGTGCCCTAGTCTTCTGATGCACCCCGACCCCCAGGGCGGTTTCCACCTACTGCCGGTGTCTCCCAGGGCCACGACGCTGGCACAGGCAGGGCCCCTCTGGGCAGGAGTGTCTGCAGTGAACTCCCCAAGCCTGCCGAGCCAGGAGGAAAACTCCCTACCAGAACATTAGTTCATGGGTGTCAATGCGAACCATTTCTGGAGTCACCCTCCACCTAAGAATCTGCCCAGAAAAGCGCACGTGGCTGCACTGAATGGTGGGCCTCCAATGACCTGCTTAAAAAGTTAAAATTATGGAATATGTGATGCAAAGAGGCAAATGTGTGTAACACGTATGTTTGTGAAATATTGTAAGGATGCTAGTGAATCTACCACCCAGCCTAAGGAGTGGAACACCACAGGTTAGTACCTGAGTGTGGTTGAACACTGAAGTTTCCTACATTCTATCTTCCTTCCTCTGCCCTAGAGGCTACAATTTAAATGTTGTATTTATCATCCCCTTGACTCTGAACAGCTTTTACTATATACGTGTGCATGTTTATAAGTGTGTGTATGCACAGGTGTGTAGGTGTATATATGTTTAAAGCAATATATATCCCTCAAGCCTTGACTTTCATTGAACACAGTACTGGAAGTCCTAGCCGCAGCAATTAGGCCACAAAAAGAAATAAAAGGCCTCTAAATTGGTAAGAAAGAAGTAAAGCTTTCACTATTTGCAGATGACAAGATAATATATATAGAAAACCTGAAAACCTCCAACAAAAAACTATTAGAACTGATAAATGAATTCAGTAAAGTCGCAGGATACAAAATCAATGTTCTGAAATTTGTCACATTCTTATACACTAATAATGAAGTGGCGCAAACGGAAATTAACGAAACAATCCCACTTACAATTGCACCAAAAACAGTAACTTAGGAATAAACCTAATCAAAGAGGGGAGAGGTCTATACTCTGAAAACTGTAAAACACAGATGAAAGGAAGTCAAGGTGATGCAGAGAACTGGAAAGACACTCCAGGCTCATGGAGGAAGAACCATTGTTAAAATATTCGTATTACTCAAAGCAATCTACAGATTCACTATAATCCCTATCAAAATATCAACAGCATTTTTCACAGCACGAGAACAAACAATCCTAAAATTTGTATGGAACCACAAAAGACCCTGATGAATAGCCAAAGCAAACTTGAGAAAGAAAAACAAAACTGGAGGCATAACAATCCCAGACTTCACCTTATCCTACAAAGCTGTAGTAATCGGAACAGTATGGTACTGGCACAAAAACACATACATAAGTCAATGGAACAGAGTAGAAAGCTCAGAAATAAACCCATAATTCTATGGCCAATTAATCTTTGACAAAGAAGGGAAGAATATACAATGGGAAAAAGACAGTCTCAACAACTGGTGCTGGGAAAACTGGACCAGTTTCTTACACCACACATAAAAATAAACTCAAAATGGATTGAAGACCTAAATATGAGAAATAAAATCATAAAACCTTAGAAGACAGCATAGGCAGGAATTTCTCTGACACTGGCCGTAGCAGCTTACGTCTCTTGGGACAGGGGAAATGCAAGCAAAAACAAACTATTGTTTATGAAGATAAAAAGTTTCTGCACAGCAAAGAAAACAATCAACAAAACTAAAAGGCAGCCTACTCAATGGGAGAAAATATTTGCAAATAACATATTCAATAAAGTTCAGTATCCAAAATATATAAAGAACTTTTATAACTCAACACCCAAAAAACAAATACTGTAATTAAAACAAATAATACAATTAAAAAATGGGCAGAAGACATGAACAGACATCTCTCCAAAGAAGACATCAGATGTTCAACAGACACATTAAAAGATGCTCAACGTCACTCATCATCAGGGAAATGCAAATCCAAACCACAATGAGACCCGATACCTTACACCTGTTTGAATGGCTAAAATCACAAGATGTAGTAAGTGTTGGTGAGGATGTGGAGAAAGGAGAATCCTCTTTAACTACTGATGGGAATGCAAACTGGTACAACCACTCTGGAAAATGGTATGGAGGGTCTCAAAAAATTAGAGGGTAGAACTACCCTATTTTCCAGCAACCACACTACTAGGTATTTACCCAAAAAGTACAAAAACATTAATTCAAAGGGATACATGCACTCCAGTTTATATAAAACAGCATTATCTTCAATAGCCAAAGTATGGAAGCAGCCCAAGTGTTCATCAATAGATGAATGGATAAAGAAGATGTGATTATCTATCTATCTATCTATCTATCTATCTATCTATCTATCTATCTATCTCCCTCCCTCCCTCCCTCCCTACCTACCTACCTACCTACGCATACAATGGAACATTATTCTTCCATAAAAAAGAATGAAATCTTGCCATCTGCAACAACATGGATGGAGCTAGAGTATAATGCAAAATTAAGTAAGTCAGAGAAAAGACAAATACCATATGATTTCTCTCCTATATGAAATTTTTTAAAGAGTTTGAGAGAGAGCATATGAGAATGAGCGAGTGTGTGAATGAGGGAGCAACAGACAAAGAAGAAGAGAGAGACAATCTCAAGTAGGCTCTGCACTGTCAGCACAGAGTCAGACACAGGGCTTGAACCCATGAACTGTGAGATCATGACCAGAGCCGAAATCAAGAGTTGGAGGCTCAACCAAGTGAAGGCATCCCAGGTGCCCCCTGTATGTGAAGTTTAAGAAACAAATAAACAAAGGAATAAAAGAGGGACAAACCAATAAACAGACTTTTAACTATAGAAAAGAAACCGGTGGTTGCCGGAGGGGAGATGGTAGGGGGATGGGGGAATAGGTGATGGGGGTCAAGATACATTTGTCATGATGAACACTCAGTAATGTATGGAAGCACTGAATTGCTATTCTGTACACCTGAAACTGATATAACACTGTACGTTAACCATACTGGAATGTAATTAAAAAAAAAACTTAATAATAAAGGGGCACCTGGGTGGCTCAGTTGGTTGAGTGTCTAACTTGGGCTCAGGTCATGATCTCCTGGCTCTTGAGTTCGAGCCCTCCCCCCCCCCCCCATTCAGGCTCACTGCTGTCATTGCAGAGCCCGCTTTGGATCTTCTGTCCCCCTCTCTCTCTGCCCCTTCCCAGCTTGTGCTCCCTCTTAAAAATAAGTACATCTTTTTAAAAAACTTAAGAATTAAAAAGTCTTGTGACCTTTACAAAATTAGTACCGTACCACAGGCAATCTCCTGCAGCCTGCTGTGTGGACTTCTGACCCCGGGATTCACCCACACTGCAGCACGTAGCTCTACTCACCTTCCAAGTGGTGCGACGGTCCACTATGCACGTTCTTCTCCGGACAGGCGTCTGGACTGACCACGTTTTTGCTCTTGCACTCAGGCGTGGCTTCAGGGCACACACCAGACCTCCTGGGGGGTGTGCTTGGGGGAGCAATGGCTGGGTGAGAGTACGGCAGGTAACACAAGGCTGTCCCCACAGCACAGATTCTCCTTTTCCATCTTACAGGAGCCCTTCTTCAGGTTCCTGGAACCCTAACCACAGTAGCTCTTAGCACGCACAGACATTTGTGGTTATTCTAGACCTGGTTCTAGAATGAGAAGTATGGGAGTTTCACTGCCCAGTGGGGTCAGGTCAGACTTTGAGCTGGTGGCCCTGAGCTTTCCATCTTAAGAGCTGTGCTGTATGGGAGCGAAACACTGATCTTTCCTGTGGGGGGAACTGCAGCCGATCACAGGGTGTTGTGAGAACTCAGATGCCAGTTCTGATGAAGAATGATGATGTCAGCGTTTGGTGCTAAGGCCACACATGTACTAAAATGCTCTCTGCAGAAGCCTGTGAGAAAGATGGCTCCACAGCACCAACACAGGGACTCCACCTGACCAGACCCTACAAAGGGTTTGTCTCAGTGCTCAGCCTGCAAAATGCGGAGCAGACAGTGCCCAGGGGAGGCCCTGCAAGGTGTCAGAGGGCACCCAGAGGTGTCTCTCAAAATGAAGGCCTTGCCAGAATGTTCCCAGAATGCTCAGAAAGCTGTCTTTTCACCTCTGATAGTCCCTGGCTCTTTTCTGTGTTATTTGGGCACAGATTCTTTCTTTTATGAATCAGAAACACTTTTTCACAGAAATTTCTTCTCGTAGTTGGTGTGTCTGAAGCAGGTTCCCATTAGCCTGGCCAGAAGGCTCACAAACTGTGGGACTCAGGCTTTGCTGTTCTTGAAGCCAGCTCCATCCTGCCGACCGTGGCCGACAAGCTCCCATCTGACGCCGCCTCCCCTGGCGGCACCGTCTGTATGCATGGGTCTCCCGGCCTGCCGCGGGGGTACTTCCGGCCCAGGCAACGGCTCTGCTCACCGGCTGCTGTTTTTCCAGTTTCGAGGAGAGCTTTCAGGGGAGTTCTTCTGATAATAATCATCTTGATCTTAAATGTAAATATTGTCACCATGGTTTAAAGAGAGATTAATGATTTGCTGACAGCTCCATGAGTCCTTAGGAAATAACACACCAAAGAGAACATGCAATCACCATCTTGTTTCCAACGCTAGTGGACAATCTACACCCACAGGGGCCGTGGGGGTCCCTGGAGCTCACAGCAGGTGCTGCACAGGTCTGGGGCTTGGCTATCTATTCTGAGCAACTTGCCAACTGAGAAGGAAGTGTGGCATTTGTCTCTAAAGGGGGACACAGCACACAGGGCTGAGTGCCAGCTCCGGGCCAGGCAGCTTACAACGCCAGCTCTGCCCTTGGCAGAAACTTCGAGGTGAAGGCTGGAGCTCCATCCCAGGGACAAGACAGCAGGGCATCACACGGGTTTGGGGCAGCACAGCCTCACATGGGGCAGCCTGTGGTGCTAAGCCACTCGTGACCTGTAGCCCCTCTCCGTGGTTCCCTGAGCCATTGATCACACCAGCCCCAAGTTATGGGCAAGACAGATCGACTCGGACCAGTTCACCCACTCGTCTCCACATCTGCTTCCACTTGCAGAGCAGTGCGGGACATGCTGTCGGTGGCTTGGGGGCTCAGGGCGGCCCCTCTCACTTAGGTCTGCGCCTCAAACCACCATACCTCCTTGACGATGCCAGGCCCGCGGCCCTGTTAGGGCTGGGGTGTCAGTGTCAACACCAGGAAGACCGGCCAATTATACTCCACATCTGAATTCCTTACACTTTCTAAGTGTTCTACACTAATTAGTTAGTCCTGTTAGCTCTGAGGATTAGTAGCTTCTGTTACAAGACACAGCAATGTTAAGTGACTTACCTAATTATGTAAAACACGGGATGCAGAGATGAGCAGCCTCCTCTGCCGAGCAGGGCGCCTCCATTCTCACGGGCCCCTGGGGTGCCGGCGACACCATCCTGGCCTGGAGGACAGTGAGGTGCTACATGGGGTCCCCGTGCTCTGCGAGGGGCCTGTGCTCCTCACAGGCTATCTCCCCTGCCAGGAACTCGGCCCCATGCCCGTTCCCTGAATCATGGGGCACTGCTGTGTGACTTCAGTGACAAAGGAGGGACTCAGAAAAGTCCACCATCATAGGGCAGTAGGATGAAGAAGAGCCATACGAGGGGGCAGGTCTTTGCAGACCTAGGGGGCTCCCGCCACACAAGGCGGGGTGCCTGGGGCCATGGCGTCTCAATGCCTGGCACGCACCGCTCTCCCGACTGCCATCTGGAACTTCACCCCGAGCTGGCCCCATACATCACCGCACTGTCACCCCTCCTCCCGCCTGACTGTCACCACTGCCCTCTGGGCCCCTGGTTCCCTCCCGCAGGGCGGACGCCACTTGTGCCACCTCTGCTCCTACTTGAAAGGCCTTCCTTGTCCTGTCCAGCAAGAACAGGTACACCGTGCGCCTTGCCTCCCCTAGGAAGCCCCTCATGATTTTCCGAAAAAGCACGCCCCGAGCTAGGTTCTTCACCTCTTGGTGTCACATGGCCCGTCTAGGCAGACTGCCTGCCCCCGTGGCCTCACGTGGGACATTCTCACCCAACAGCCCTGCAGGCGGAGAGCAGAAGCACGACACACAGGGGGTCTTGGAGATGAGACCGCGGCAGCCAGGACAGTGTCAAGACATTGATGGGAGGACCTTCTTCACCAAGTAAACACACTGTTCTCATGATCAGAAACGGAACACATTCCCATTACAAAAATCTGGAATACACAGAGAAACACAAAAAAGAAGTGCCACTATGCAGGGCTTCCTCGAGCTTGCTCTACAGGTGGTTTTTCCTAAAAATGAGCTTTAACATCCATGCACACGTCACATCTCAACATTATCACCACCCCTCCCCAGCACAACAGGAACGAGATTCCTGACCTGAGGAGCCTCTGAGAGCGAGTTCGAACAAGTCGCTGTCCTAGTAGCCAAGGAGGAGGCCACAGTGGCCCAAGTTCAGAGGCAGCACCATGGATTCTGGCTGAGAGTATACCGAGGCCCCGTGCAGGGAGTGGAGGCTTGGAGAGACCCTCCTGGGTTGGGGTGTGGGGTGTGGGGTGGGATGGGGGGCAGGTGGGACTCACAGTCAGCAACAAAGGGACCCACGACGCCCTGGCAGACTCGGGCTGAGCACCCGATAAGGTTCCACCCCTTCCTGGGAAAACATGCTCCTCTACATCCAAGACCGATTTGCTCCAAACTACAGAACGCCTGTCAGGTCGCTTCCCGGCGCAGAAGTCAGCCATCTGCCTGGAGAAGTACTGACAGCCACATCCGTCCTGGTCTGGTAGTGTTTCGACGTGTCATTCTGCATCTCGAAGAAGAGGCAGCTTTACAGGTTTAACTATGTGTGTGTTCTTGGCCCTGCATGAGGCGCCCTGGTCTGGAGATGGAGCAGGAGGAGGGGGTGCCTCGGGGGGAGCGCAGGGGAGTGGAGCCATGTGCTCAGAGCAAATGCCCTCCCTGCTGCACAGTGTGCTCCCTTAAAGCTCTGGTGCAAGCCACGCAGAGGCCCAGACATATGTCTGTTTGGGAACCGGTGACTCCAAGTCCACTGTTGGCGGACACAGCACCCTCCAGGCGACGACCCCACACACTCACACACGCACCCTGGAGGCCAGCGGGTGGCTTTGCTTCTCTTTGGGAGTTACAGGCATGAGAACTGACATTCCAATCCCCCGGGGTGGGGACCCCTTGGCATAAGCAGAACATCAAACATGTGAGCACTCTGGAGTCACACTGGTACGGAGAGCGCTGGAACCCCCCTCCCGTCTTGGGGAGAGAGAAAGGGAAAGACTGAGCAACTTCAGAGGTCTCCAGCTTCTCTCCGCATGGCTACAGGTTTAAGGTAACTGGGTCTATGTTACAGAGAACGTGGTTTCTGTCCTAAATCTGTATAGGTTATTCCAACAAAAGTATAAAGTTCTGAACTGAATGTCCCCACCGCCCACCAGGCACTGTGCTGCCCACCTCTGTCACGGCCCTTGTGGTCACCCAGAACCAGAGATGAGGTGGGCCCCTTGTCTGGAGCGGGTGGGGCAGGGATGTGACCCTGGGCGCCTCCTGGCCACTGCTCCAGAGGTACCTGTTTCTGAGAGAAGCAGCGGAGTCACAGGCTTCCATTCCAGGAAGCACTGAGGCTGGCACATCTCTGCCTTTAGCATCTTCCATGGCTGAAAGCTTCCTTTATACAAAACTCACTGAGCAACAGGAAAATGCGTCCTGACCTCATCGGATAACCTTGACAAGTGGGGTTTTAGTTGTTCTGTCCCCACAGCCCTGATGCTTTCCCGGCTGTGAGGCCTTGTGCGAGGGCCCCTTCACTGGTCAGCTGGTGTCCTGCTTGTACGTCCCTTCCTCCGGCCTGCAGGTATCTGTGCACACAGGCCGCGAGGAGGCCCTGGACGGGGACGGGCTCCTGAGGTTGCCTGTGGGGTTGGCATGGGCACGTGCGGTTGCCCAGGACCTGTCCTGGGGCCCTGCAGAGGCGGTGGGGGAAGCCTGTCGGCCTGTTTCCGGCATCCCAGCACCCCCGCTCGGCCCTGCGTGGTGCCGGGACCAGCTCTTGCCGGCCTCGGTTTCCCAATTAATGGTCACCCACTCTGCTTTCAGAAGCCAGTTGGGAAGTACACGGTGCTGGTGGGGATTTCCAAACCCCCATCACATTCCCCACCACTCTGGAACTCAAGAGCCACACTCCCAACAGAAGCAACAATGACACCAGAATTTTCAGGAATCAAGCACAAGAAAACAGCTTCTCCCCATTCCTGAGGCACGTGCCCAGTCTGTGCAACAGTGCAGCACAGAGGCGCTGGCGTCTGCTGAAAGGTCCCGGGAGGTGCTGAGGTGCCAACGGGAAGGCCCCCGGTCACCCGAGGCTTCCCTTGGGGCCCCTGAGCCCGGCTCGTTGGGGAGCTGGCACAGCTGCAGGAGACAGGACGGAAAAGCAAGTACGTGAAGCATAACGCACCCAGGCAGGGCCCTCCCCGGGCCCTCCAGCGCACCTGCACCCCCTCTGCCGGGGCCGGAGGCCTGACTCAGGCCAAGGAAGCTGGTGGGGAGACACTAACCTCCGCCTGAGGAGTCGGCTGCCCTGTGCCTTGCTCCCACGAGGGCCTGATGCAGGTTAGGTTAAACCATTAAAACCCTAAGAAAGAGAGCTCTTTACCAACTGTAAGGCGCTCTCATTCTTTTGGGCTGGGGACAGACACCTGTTCCCTCCATGTTAGGGATTCTGGCCTATAAGCACTGCTTTACAACGTCTCATCGGAATTGTGACTGTCCCCTTGAAGACAGCCCATGGGGGCTGGCACGGTATAGCTGTGCCCATCCCTTCCACAATGAACCAGATGCTTCAAATGTCACTTCTCCTTGGAGCCTGTGATTTTTCCGGGAAAGCAGACAAAAATTAATTAAGTGTCCCCTGGAAACTTCCTTGGGAACACCCTCTTCAAATGCAGAACTTACTTTCTGAGAAACACAGGGCCCTCCGCCAGCCTGCCTCTACCATGCTGGGCTCGAACCCAGTGGGATGTCAGGAGCCAGATCCCTCCCTTGGGGTCTTGACTTGGGTTCTGGATGTTCTCAGAGAGGCTGGTGCCTGCAGCCCAGGAGGGAATCCTGGATTCCAGGGTTTCTGAGTTTTCTTTCTAAGAAACTGAGAATGGCTCCTCTCTCCCTCCTTGCAGAAGTCACACGTGCACTCCCTTAGAAGGTGTAGCTTGGTGTTAGGGAGGGAGGAGAGTGTAACCCTTACCCAGAGGGAGTGGTCATGCACTCACAGAACCTTCCAGCCCCTTCTTGGGGGCAAGTACACACACTGTGACACTTTGTGCCAACTCTCCTTCCCTGCGCCACAGAGGCGGGCCTGTCCAGGGTGCACAGGGGCTGATGCAAAGCACCTTACTCCCTCCCGAACCAATGTTCCCACGGATCTGACCCGGTCCCTTACTGATGGACCATTAGAGTGATTCGTTTTTTAGTAACATAAATGCAACTTTGAGGAATACCCTTTGTCACTCTTGTTTCCCTGGAGAGAGGATTCTGTTACTATTATGTTTACTCTAACGTGCCCGGGAGAGTCTCCAGGGCCCTCTGCCACACAGGCTAGTGTCTCCAGGGCAAGCCTCATCCTGCCTGCTGTTTAAACCCCACCCCCAGGGACCTGACAGCGTGAGGCTGGGTGCTGGCCACACGTTCCCCAGTCCTGTTCTCACCTGGCAGCATGGCACCCCAAGTCCCTATTCTGCAGTGCACTTGCCTGTAGCCTTAGTCAAGCCCTGAAGCCCTTGGGCCTCAGTTCCCCCACCTGTAGGACAGAGGAACCAGTGGGCTCAGCCTCATTCAAGGTACAGTCTGTCTCTACTAGCACATGGAATGTAGACTGGGGGATCTGCTGGGCTCAAGAAAGATTAGGGGGCAGGTAGGAGATGGGGGTCTGTGACAGAAAGGGCTCTTGGCAGGGGGTGGGGTGGGGCAGGGACTATGGTGCCAAGGCCTGAGGCATGGGTGGCTCCGGGTGAATCGAGGCACTGCTGCTGATGGAGTGGCAGGTGGAGGACGACCTTGCCTACGGGGCTGGGCCCGGCGTCCAGGCCTTGCTCTCCCCAGGAGCTCTGTGAAGCCTACGAGCAGACGGACAAGCAGTCCTCGGCAAGACGGGGCTGTGTGTGGAGGAAAAGGACAGGGCGGAGGATGGAGGGCTGGCTGTCCCAGCAGGTGTTTGGGAGGCTGCCCTGGGGTGGGGTCCAGGGGGCAGAGCCTCCTGAGGGGAGACCTCCTGTGGGGAGGCCCACGCGGACCCCACCTCCCGGGAGAGGGGCAGAGTGGCCATGGAGGACAGGGACACAGAAGCCTTCCTGGTGGAGGGAGCTGGGAGCCATAGTGTCTGAGCTCTGTGGCTGGGCACACACCCAGGAGCTCCCCTGAGGTCCAAAAGGCAGTGGGTGCAGGCGGGCCCGGCAGAAACTGGCCTGTAGGCTCTGGGGAGGCCGTGCTCATAGGCAGCCCCACAGAAGGCTGTGTGCGGCCAGTGCCTCGCTGGTGGGGCTGGTTTATGCTCTCCGAGCCCAGAGCACTGGTGCACCTGAGCAGAGAGGAGGGTCCTGGCTCCACAAAAGGCCTCTGGCAACGCTGGGCATTTCCCAGGAGTCTGGGCAAGATGTGAACCCACGCCTGGAGGGAGGCAGCGTCCCAGCAGACGAGTCCTACCAGGAGGGGACAGGCTGCCGTGGGCCTCGGTCCAGAGCTGGGCCCAGCCGCGAGAAGGAAGGCGGAGGGGAACACGGCATCCCCCAGAGGCAACGGTTAACAGGGGCTGGAAAAGGCAGCCCCTTTGTGGGCTGGCCGGCCCCAACCTCCCCCAGGCTGGCCGCACGGCCGCGTCCCTAGCCACGCTTGGCAGCAGCTGCGCACAGCCTCCCGGTGAGCCGCCAGTGCTGCTTGCTTTCCCGGTTCCCTACCTGGTGCTGGTCCACGGCTGAGGACCGCATGTGGATGGTGCAGGGGATGCCCAGGGCGAGGGCCGCTGGCTTCTGCAGTTGACTGGGCACATGGTCACTCAGGCCCGTGATCCTTGAGTCAGGATGGAGACCCCGGACTAGTGTCCCTGGATAATCTGGACCAAATCTAGTGGCAAGGTGTGAGCAGAAGCCTGCACGGCAGAGACGTGAAGTCCCTGCTCCGTCCCCTCCCCTCACTGGGCCTCTGCTGCCGCTCACCTGCCCCATGCCACCTGCACGTGGGGGCCGAGGAATGATGAGCTGCATAGGCTGCTCCCTGATCCCCATACTTACCTGCAGGCCACGCTGCCACAGGCCTTTCCAAGTGAGGGTGGTGAAGAGGGACTGTCTGCACACCATCCGGAGCGGAGACATGTCCTGTGGCGGCCAGGAGGGGTCCTGAGGAGCAGCCTGTGGTTCCTGGGCACAGCCCTCCTGGAACAAACTGAGATGCGTCCTCTCTCCTTTCCAGACCCCTGTTCCACCCAGTTCAAGGTCGGCACAGATACTTGCGACACTGGCCTCACAGAGGTGGAGGTGGTGTGTCTGGGCATGGGCGTGTTCAGTGGACTGGGGCTCCATGACCTCTGGAGGCACAGGGTCAGGGGCTGGGACACTTTGGGATTCCTCTCTGCCCTGGGTGTAGCCCTTGGCCAGTCTCGGATGCTCCCAGGCACAGCTGGAGGATGGCAACCCCAAAGATGGGGACCTCAGCTGGGGAGAAGACTTCATGAGGCAGTAACACTGTCCCCAAGGCCCCTGGGAAGACGGCTGCTTGCTGTGTGGCTCCTGAAGGAGTTACCACAGCCTGCTGCTGTGTCCCAGGAGAGGGACAGAGACTCACTGGTGTGGGGCCTGGTGGCTCCAAAGACCACCCATAGTGGGACAAGGTCTTGGGAAGGCTCTGCCCTCCCACCCCAAAGTGTGAGGCTGTCTGTGCACCTGCGTGGTGGCCTCTTCATTCCATGACTAGACCGACTTGCAGCCAACAGTTCTTCCATCGGCCCTGTGGGAGACGGCTCCAGAATGTTCTAGAATGTTCCGTGTCTGGCTCAGGACCTTTTTTCCATCCACCTCACTCCTGACTGGAGACTCTGACAGGACGGTAAGGTAGGCAGTGTGGTCAGGTGTGGTCATGGCCACTGCTCTGCCCTCTTCAGCAAGGGTCTCAGCTGAAGCGAGTAACCTGTGAGCCCAGACCTGAGCTGTCCCGCACATCTGATGGTGTCATCAGGGTAGGGTCACCTGGGGACGCTGCATGGGAAAGGAGGATCATAGCCAAAGCCTATGAAGGCACAAAAGGCCTTGTCTCAAGAAAAATGGTCCAAATTGTGGTACAGAAGACCACTTGAGAGAGAATACTGAACAGTTTTACAAAGAGCAGAACTGCCATGAAGAGAACATTGTAGAAATACTTGCCCAAGCTAGGTTTGAATTTGAGTACAGCAAAGGGTGGGCTCGTGGGCCACACTTAGGGATACATAGCAAGACCCTTTCCCCAGGTGCAGACGCCCTGCCGAGTGTAGCGACAAGTGTGACAGGGACTCAACCGTACCTGAGGGACAAAGGGAGAAAAGACAGCTCCCGAAGGCCCACCCGGAGCCATGAGAGCACAGAAACGGGAGCACCAGATCCCGCCGGTCGGCACCCAGACAGGTGTGAACAAGAGGGCACGGATGTCCCCATCACAGGGGAAAGTCCTCAGGGCGGGTGGCCTCTCCAGTGGGGTCAACCCAGCAGCCACAAGGGTGAGGGCTCTGCCCAGACACAGCCTCTCCAACGGAGGTTTCTGCTCAAGAGTATTTTTATTTTCCCTTTTTGGGACTCAAAAGAGCAAAGCAAGGTCTGTGCAGGAAGCCCCTGGACAACGTGCGGGGCCCAGGCCAAGCTTGCTCCGGCTGGACTGGCAGCATCTGGCACTGAGGACTTGCGTTCAGGGGCAGCACCTACGCTCATGTAGTATCTTCACCTGGAAGATGTCCAAGGTTTCACAGAATTTAACTCCCCACAGAAGCCCACACACAAGGACTGAGAGCTGAGCCCAGCCCACTGCCTCCCGGGTCCCTGGGCCTTCCGCACCTGGTAGGCCATGGCTGGCATGGGATGCTCCCTGTGGCTGTAAGGGGACGGGCGGGCAGGGCTCCCCAGCCTGCTCTCTCCAGCTCTCGACTGATTAAATCCCAAAGATGGCCAGGGCTGGCCTTTCCTTCTGGGGCACAGACTTCGTCCCCTCTCAGGAGGCCCCTTGGGGATGTGGTAGGGCCGGGGCCACCCCAGGCTGCAGAACTTTCCCGCAGGGCCGAGGCTCTGACTGGCTGCCAGGGGGCACAGCCCCAGCACCGCATACCTGCCCCCGCACTGCCTGCCAAGAGCCTCACACGTGCATCCACTTCTGCTCGTAGCCATGGCAATCAAAACATGCAAAAGCAATACTTTTTGCACAATATCATATGTTGCTTTATGTTTAGACACTGATATTTTCTCCAGCTGGGATTTTCTTAATTTAAGTCAACAAACCAATCTGGAAGCTAACATGTTGCTAGTGTTTGGGAACCAAACAGAACTGAGGTGTAGCAGAAGACTTAAGAAAGCCTCAGGTGTGCGTGCGCGGTGCTGTGCTCACTGCGGGGAGGACCCCACGTCTGAGAGGCAAGGAAAGAGGGACACAAAGCCCCCGGCCTCTCTGCTGTGCTCCTCACAACCCTCGCCCCAGAAACGGCGTGTGTTGGCAGGAACGACACTTATGAGGAGAAGGCGCACAGAGTGACCCCCAGGACGGCTGGCAACCAGCAGTCACTTCTGCCTCTGTGGCACCAGAGTTCACGATGACGAGAGCACTGAAGCTCCTTCTCCCATCCTCAGACACAGGGCTCCTGGTCTGGCCAAGCAGTGGCACCCACAGACGAGCTCCGGTCACCCAGGAAGGCAGCTCGGAACAGGGTGCAGAGCGCGAGGCACCATGAAGGTGACCTATGACCCCAGTGCCACATCTTTCCTGATCAATCTTAACCAGCGTCCATGCGGAATCTTCTTCTTGTTGCTTTTTTCCATGAAAAAACACTGAGACAACTTTAAAGACTTGTTAACGACATCCTTTCATCAGGCTGGGCTCTGCGTCCGGCAGCGCCACGCTGTCCGGGCCCTTGCCCTGTGCGTCGCCCCCCAGCCCGCGGGGCCGGCTGGCTGATGGAGGCCAGACGCGCTCATCTGTCGGCAGCTGGGGCCATGGCGCCCGCGGACCCTGCACAGCTGCCCTCAGCCGCTCACAGACGCATCGGGACCTGCACTTTCTCCAAGCTCTGGGCCTGCCTTTCAAATGTCACCCTCTCTCCCTCAGACAGACAGACAGATGGGAACTGCATGGCAGGGTTCCGTTTAAATCTCCATGTCTTTCAAACTGATAATGGGCAAAATTGATGTGAACTTCAGTTTCCTGAACACAAACTCTCCATCAAACGCTGGTGAACGAGAAAGAGGAAACCATGCACTGGCCAAGGGGGGCCGAGCGAAGCCAAACCCCCTCCGTGACCCCGCCGCCGGCACAGCAGCAAGAAAACGCGCTAACGACACACTCGTACGCCCAGACACATGGCGGCTCTTGGACCATGAAGAAAGGCTTAGCTTCCCGCCTTGTCTTATGGGACAGTCTTCTAAGAGAAACAGAAACTCTTTCTCCTGCATGGCCCATGGAAGTCATCTCTCACTCGAGTCCTCTGCGTGTGGTGTAAACCACAAACCGCATGAAGACCTTTGGCAAGCTCGGAAGTGAACACTCTTCACGTCGGTTCGGCCGTGACACCCAACAACTCCAGCAGCGGCTGAGGCCGGGCCGGCGCTGCCGCCCGCGGTCAGGGCTGCGGGCACTGATGGCGGGAGACATGGCCCGCAGTGCCTGCCCGCCCCTGCCGGGCTACAGCAGGGGACAAGGACAGCCGTAGCAGGCCCTCTGGAGCAGCACACAGACCCGGCCGGAGACCCGCTGGATGCAGCGGTCTTAGGGTTTGAAGCAACCCCCTCGTACAGGGTTTTATTCTCATACTGCGGCTTCGAAGTAAGTTCCGGGACAACACTGTTGCTCATACAGGGGTTGAACAATGGTTTTGACATAAGCACACCTGCACTGGACGTGCCTGGCTGCCCAAAAAGGAGACTGCATGAGGACACTGTGCGCAAGCACGCTGTATGCAGAGAGGAGACTGGGACGAATGTGTTCCCAAGGACACTTGGGTTAGAAACGGCTCAGTCTCTCTCGGTTGCTCAGTAAACGCCTGCCTCTCCTAAGAGGCAGACAAGAATTAAAAGTCCCAATTAAGTCACTTGCAAGGTGAGCCTCCCCGTGTCCTCTGGAACGGGCCCTGCCCGCACCCCTGGTATCTAAAGCTGTGGGCAGCCGACCTACAGAGTCCGTGGCTCTGCCTTCTGCTACATTCCCCTCCCACCTCGGCCCACACCAGACACCGCGGGGTCTCTTCTATGGGCATCAAGGCAGCAGACCTGTGCTGTCACTCTGTCCCTCGATGCAGCCAGAGGACGCGGTGGATGAGGGTGGGCCTGCTCAGGGCTTCTCTGCACAGAAAAGGCACCGGAGAAGAACACAGCCACCCATTGTAAACCTTGGCTCCTGCATGGCCAAGGGCATCCATACCATGTGCACATGCTTTGTGCACGGGGTTCCACAAAAACAACTTTTATCTCTGAAACTTTCATCATCTCGGCCTCTGGAAATGGGGAGAACAGCACACACCAGCCCAGATGCAGTGTGGAGCTAGCTGTCCTGCGCCCATGGGTCTCCATGTCTGCGTCCAAAGTACTATGCACTGCGTAGGTGCAGGGGACCCCAGGCTAAGGCTGAAGAACACGGCTCTCTTGTTTTGACATTTCTTTTTATTTGGAAAATAGTTCTGTATTTGTGCCTTTCCTTTTCCGCTTTACTTCCATAAACCGCAAGGCAACCTTGAGCAGCAGCGGCTCCAGGCGACTGTGCTGGCTTTTCACGTGGGCCCCTGCACAGCTGGTCCTTGGAGCGGGCTGTGCCTCTGTCAGCGGGAACCTCGGGGCATCGATCAGGCCTGTTCTGACAGAGTTGAGGAAGCCCTGAGAGACAGAAAACAGGCCGTGGGCTGGTATTGCGCCAAGGACACGGCCCCAACCAGGCAGTGCCAGGCCACGTGGGGCTGCAGTCACCTCAGACTGCTTTGATGGGCAGGTCCTCGGCCGCAAGCGGCTGAGCCTCACTGGGGACTTGGCCCTTGAGACGGTGTGTGTGGGGCCGTCCCACCCAGGACCCCTCCCTCGAAGCCCCCCTGGGGATCTGGAGGTCACGTGGGAGGCATGTGGTGTGTCAGGGACCCGCACCTTCCTGGCCCAGAAGGTGGCCTCTGTGCATAGTACATGGGCGGCCCGGGACCCTGGAGCACCACCGGGGTCTGCCGGCAGCACTGATGGCACCCCGTGCTCTGGGGGGCCGGCAAAGAGCTGCTGGCAGAGCTGCCCTGGCCCACTCTCAAATCCATCCTTAGGCGTGGCGAGCGGGGGTCTCCAGCTGCAGCCTAGTGCACTGCTATGGTGCCCTCTATTGGAAAGTGCTCGGACGAAACCCACACCCAGGCCAGCGAGGCCACAGCTGCTGCCTTTGAAGACCATGGTTTTCTGATCCATTCAGGGCAGAGCACGACCATTTCTTGGTGACCATCAATTCCTGGAGAAAAGCATTTTCCTTACAGAATTTACAACACAACCGCTTTCTCAGTCCCCAAATGCAAAGCGCACCCCAGACTGCCACTCGTCTTCCCAGCACGTCAGAAATGCAGAAATGGGCCCCTTGGCTCACACACGGAGACACCAGAAGAGCAAGCGCATGGCTGTCGAAGCTTGCTGAGGGGTGCAACGAAGCAAGATGGCCCCATGGTGTGTCTGGGAATCAGACCTCCAGCAGCCACGGAGGGTGCAGGGAGGAGGACTGAAATCAGAAGATAATGGATAATGATCCTACCGTTTTATTTTTGAGGGGAAAAGCCCAGAATTTGGTTGACGTAATAAAAGGATATAACAAATTGCTAATTGGTGAGAAAAGCCTAAAGTCTGTTTACATCAGACACCTGTTCTTTTATCGGCATTAAGGTAACATGGAATATAAAATACGCCCGAACCATGTGTGTAACAGGCTGTATATTTATGCGGGCTTTCGGCGACACATGCAAAGCACCTGGGCTTCCCTGCTGGGGTTAAGTTGTCACAGGGACCCCTGACAAAAATACAGCTCTCTCCTACACAGTGGGGTGGAGTTTATTTTCTCCATCCATCATATACTATTTTATTTATCCACACGCATAGCTGCAAGTTTCCCTTATGCTTCTCAGGTACACTTAATTATAAAGTGAAAATGACAACACGATAATGAAGCATCAGACGGTGGCATTTGGTGGATGCTGGAAACACCCTGTGCTGCTGCTAGGGACAGGAGCGGACCCCCCTACTTGTGTGACCTCGGACTTCTAGGCTCGATGGTCACCTTCCATACAGTGTGCACAAAGGTCAGCAGTGGCAGGAGAGGGGCTGGGGCCCGAGGCAAGACTCCAGCCCTGGGGAAGGAGCCATTTCAACCAAACTCATCTCAAGGTGCTATTTCTTCTTCCAAATCACTTTAGTAAGTGGTTCTTTTCCATCAAACTGATACAACCCTCCACGTGTGCCTCCTGCAGCAGCTTTCTGGCAGGAAGAACATCGCTAAGAAACCTCCATCAGCACTGGCTTCTGTGGCCAGGCCTCCCTCAGGAAGGTTTGGGTGGAAGACACGGTCTCAGCAGCCTCCATGGCTGAGCAGAGAGGGAGCCGGGGAGGCCAGCTTCTCAGGGGGACAGGCCAGTGTGGGGAGCCAGGGCCCTGGCGGGCGCCGGATGTTCCCACCTGCCTGGACAGGGGCCTTTGGGCTTGTCAGGCCCCCACTTTCTCATCCCTGTGTTAACAGACATTAGAAATGGAACAATGGTGGTGTGTGAGAGAGACACAAACTATGAACACCAGCCAGTCTTCTGAACTCGCTCTGCCATAAAATGTACAAACAAGAAAAGGCACATACACCACGTCCCCCAGGAACACGTCCAGCTCTTTTAATACTGCACAGCCCACCTCCAACACGCTAGGACCTTTATGTGTCACTCAAGTATTTACTCCCACAAGTACTCCCCTCTGGCCAGCAGGCTGGAGTGGGAGGTGCTGCCCACGCTGGAGCCTCCTGGACAGGTCAGCTTCCTCACCAGGCGGCCTTCGTGGGCGAGAAGCCATTCCTTTGTGGCCTGGCCTGAGGAGTAGTTGCCCACGGCTCCACTGCTGCAGACCACTCTGTGGCACGGGATGAGGACGGGCAGCTGCAAAACAGTGAGGGGACACCGTCAGTCTGGGCTCTGGGCCCGCGAGGTCTCTCGGCGTCAAGGGCAAGGCCCGTGACCACAAGTGACCTAGCAGGGGCTCAGCCAGGTGCAGGCCCCAGCTGGCTGTCTCAGTGCTGTGCCCCACTTGGTCTCTGGGTGTCTTGGTACGAGCCACGGATGGGCACAATGGCCCAAGGCAAATGTATGGCCTTTTCCAGAGAACCCCTTTATACCAAGATTCGGAAGCAGAAAACTGCCTTTGGTTAAGTAATTTACAGTGTATGCTTACAAGATTCAAAATCACATTTCCAATTTATGGGGTGGCAGGTAAGATTCTCAAACATCGCGAGAAGTGACGGGAATCATCAGGGAAGACGGTACCCATGCAAGGCAGTGGCAAAATGTGGCCAACGGGTACCGTCTCGACCTGCTTTTGTAAACAAAGCCCCAGCGGACCACAGCCGTGCTGCCTGGGGCCGCCTCCGCAGAGCACACGGTGTCTCCCATCACGCCCTTTAGGGGCCGGTTTGCTGGCCGGCTTCATGCTGCGCTGCCCGAAGCCCGGGGGTGTTTGGAATTCTGAGAAACTCTGGTCCTCATCTGTCCCCACAGGAGCAGCCGCTGCCACCATGTGGCCCCCGGATACCCGGACTGGGACAGGCTGGCCAACGGCATCCCTGAGGACTCCAGACCCAGGGCCGCACCCACCCTCAGGCCTCCCAAGGGTCCTGGGGCCTGCCTGTGCATCCACCTCTGGAGGCAGACTGAGTATCAGGTGCTTAATCAACAGAACGACTTCACTAAAAGCAAGGCCACCTTGTGATGAAAACCCAAACACAATCCTACAAAGAGAAGCCATCCAACGGTTAAAAGGACCCACTGCCAGAAGCAGGGGCAGCGATGGCTGGCTGGGTGCTGTGCATCACTGAGACGCACCAGGAGACAGAGGTGCAGGCTGGGCTCTGTGCACCAGGGCCTTTGCCAAGCCCTGCCAATGCACCTTACCGACCACTCAAGGTGCTGCCACAGCGGTCCTGGAGGAAGGCGGGCTGGCCCACAGCTCCATGGGAGCAGGACTCACACGGCAGGCAGGTGTCCCTACCAGACATTAATGCCCTAAGCACAGGACACCCCCCCACCCCCGCCCAGTGCCCTGCCAGTCATTCTGCCCTTGCCTGGAGCTGGCCCAGTACAGACCCATGGGTGTCTGATCTTCCACATTTCAAACTGGGGGCCAGAGCTCATAGGTCCTGGATTTTGAGTCAGGGCCATGGTCACATGAGTAGTTGGTAGGTCACATGATGCAGGCCAACAATCCCACCTAACACACTCCCTGCAGTCAACTCTGCCAGGGGAGGAGGCCTCCGTCCTCTCCATGGCGGGGATGGGGGGGGGCGCTCCTTTTCAGCAGCAGTCCCCAGGGGAGCACCTGGGTCCTCCTGCCACTGGCCTGGGCTATACAGACAGGAGCTCCACGTATGTCTGCTGGCACAGCTGCTCAGTGTCTGTTCTCAGAATGGAGTCCACTGTGGAGGTGGGCACAGCGAGCCTTGCCCTTGCTTTTGATTTCCATGGGGTGGGACACCCACTGGAAGGAGGGACACGCCACCCTACCCTTTACCCCCAGCCCAAGGGGAGGAAGACTCACTGACCAGCCATCCTGGGAAGAAGGCGTGAGAATGGCCAGCTTGGTCCCACGTGGGGTCCTGTCCCGCAGCACAGAGGTCATCACCACCTGACCCTGCTGGGCTGGTAACAGGGTGGGGAGGGGGCTCATTCCAGACAGAATTCCCGGAAGCCCACCGTGGCCATAGCACCTCTCTAGATGAGCTTTTATTGGAATAACGCTAATACCCTGCTGTCCTCTATGGATGGCTCAGTTGGCCCAGAACACAGGAGGAAAAGAAAGGGATGGCACTTATGGCCCCTTAAAGACAAAGTGGACAGGAGCCTGTCTCAGGTGGTTGACCTCCCCTCACGGGCAGCCAGTGGACACTATTTAGAGCCCGTCAACTGCAGGGGGCACACTCTGGTCCCACTGCAGGGGCTCTGGGGGATGAACAGTCATTTTGCTTCAAGATCCCAACAAGCAGTTACTCAGAACCCGACACTTCCCAGGACAGAGCATACAGTGGGTTCTCAGCAGAGTTCAAACCTCTCAGGAGAGGGCGTGCCCAGGGTCCCTCAGTCCTGAGTGGCTGCATCTTGACTGGGGTGCAGGGAGATGGGTGGGGGGTCAGTCACGGAAGGCCCAAGACATGCTGGGGTGACAGTTCTCGTGTGGATCACAGAGATGGCTCCATGAAGAATAGTCAGCAGGCATGGCTACAGAAACTGCCCCAGCTCTGGGGATGGATCCTCAGCAGACCCCACCCTGGAAGGGCCTTGAGAGGTGCCTAGGGACAGCTCAGCTCCCATCCTGCCTCACCAACTGCAGCCCCAGCCCCACCCTCACCGGCCACTCTTGGTGCACTCATGTGGCTGTTGTGCTCCGAATGTCCTGCAAGGAAAAACGGCTCCTCCTGCAGGGCCCCCAAGGGTCAGAGTCCTTCCACTAAGTCTGTAGCTCAACAGAGAGAAGATTCACCTCCCCTACCGCCAAGCTCCACCTCCAAAGACCTGAACTGGACAAAGTGACCAGCCACCGATCAGCTGAGTTTCTAGAAAAGTGGCTGAACACATGTCTGGGGTGTTTTCTCATGGCATCTGGCCGCCCTGTGGCCATACAAACCTACCCACCTACAGTGCCCCCTGTGGGCCCCGAGCCGCACCCGTCCCCGGGCAGATGGCACGGTCCCCAGTCCCAGCACTTGATTATGCCACGAGGGGAGCGTGCCCTGTGCCTGCTGTGGCGCATCACATGTCCTCCAACAAGCCCCAGGCCAGGTGTGGTGAGCCTTGGGGTACGTTTCCTGCCCAGGTTCCCACGGTGGTCTGGAGGCAAGGAGGGGAGTCTAGCCCTTGTGTCACCTCTCTGCCAGCTGCCTGAGGGGGTCGCCGATGCGGCCTGGGTGCCAGCTGGCCCCGTGGGTAACCTAGCTCGGGTGCTGAGAACCTAACTTCCCCCATATCACAAATCGGTCCCCAATCTGTCTGCAAGTTTGGGCTGCCATGGGAATGCGTGTAGTCTCAGGGGGGTCTAAGGACAAGCCGCCGGGTCAGGGGGGATTGGGGGAAAGCTGGCTTCTCGTCTTTGCTACTTCGCACACCGAGAAAACCCCTGTGGCTGCCCCGTCCCGCAAGCTGCTTGCCATCCCTGTCATCTCGGGAGGAGAAACAGAACATTTCAAGTCTGGACTACTGACTCTGATTGAGAGTTTTATCAAATACAATGGTCACATTAATAACTGCTTTGAGGACACGATAACCTAAAACTCAAGTTTTGACAGAGAAAGACGTAGAACCTAAATTCAAGTTAGTTTCACAGGCATTTAGGTACTGCTACAATGTTCCTACCCGATGGCCGACCTGAGGAGCAGGCTCAGATTCCCCCCCAACCCCCAACTCCATGCATCATGCGGACCACAGCACTGCTCCTTGGGAAGAGCAGTGATGGCGACTGACCCCACTTCATCTCATGCACACACTGCTGGATGGCAGGTGACTTGCCAAAGCAGCACAGTCTTTACAGCAGAAGCGGGGAGCACCACTTTTGTTTGTGTTCACTCTGGTGGTGGGTCTCAGATGACTAAAATAACGAAGGCTGCCAAAACGTATTTGTGCCCTACGGACGTTTCAAGGGATCTGCACCCTCTATACCCTCTCCTTGAAAGCCTGTGCTGCATAAAATGTAATTTTTATCAATAACCAAGCAGCTCATAATATCACAGCTGCATTGAAATCTTCATGCTGTGAAATCTAATTCATCCAATACGTGAATCCATCACTTACACAGACCCTTTCTCAAATGCTATAAAACTTCCAAACCCATAGATTTGTCTCCAACAAAAATAACACGAAGGGGCCTTTCAATCAATAACGGAATCCCTCTGATTCTGGTGCTGGCTGAATATTTTTTCCAACTTCGCCTTTGTTCTTGTGGTAGCAGCCCACAAGGGAGAGGGCTTGTTTTCACTCGCGGCCTCATCAATACCTAAATCCTGGTGAACAAGTGACACCGGGAAGCTGTAATCAATAGCTCCCTGTGCGTTTTTTTCTTCTGGTCAAATGGTTCAGCCCCACTGACGGCCCTGACACTTAGAACATGATGCTAAATCTTTATCAACAGCCATCTGGGTGACTGGCAGAACAAGACTCGGGGGGTCATTAACGCTCATGGCAATCTGCGAATAAACTAACTCCTCAGGAATGCGTTTGTTTAGAAAAAAGTGGGGAAACTCTCTGTGCAATGTATTGATCGCCTTTGAACTGCATTTAGCAAACTCTGTCTGAGGCTGAAGGGAAGGGTGCTCTGGTGGGGGGGGGCATGAGGCGTATCCAGTCTCAACTACGGGGAGGCTGGCCATCCTCCATGGTGAATGGGTGGTAGGGTGCACCTTCCAGAAGTCGGCCAAACCGTCCCACCTGGCCTAGTGAGTCCTCTGTGGAAAACTTGGAAAAATCAAGTGCTCAGGATGGGACAGCGCCACCCCCTCACCTCCCGCCCCAAACAGCAACAAGCATCCCTTCCTCTGGCGGGAAGGGAAGCCCACGCCAACAGCAAGCGCTGTAATACGAGCCAGCACGTGTTCATGCTTATTGCAAGCCACCTAAGGAATTAATGCACAATGAGCTTCATGGTGCTTTGCAACATTCCAAACCCATTTTTTACTCTGCTTCCCGAAAGGTACAATTGCTCTATTCAGCCTGAAGAGAGAGAGATTATCAGTGAGGAGGTCTCAGCGCTGCGCTGTCGGTGCTGGAGCCTATGCAGGGGGCTCTGAGGCGGGGCCTCCCGCTGCCAGCACCAAGTCGTGGTAGCGTCAGCCATGGCAGGGTCCTGGGTCGCCTCTTGGATGCCCCCAGCCCATTCCAACGAGGTTTTAAATCAACTTCAAGGGAACCCCGTGACGATGGCAGGGTTCCCTGGGAGGCCAAGCAGATGCCGGCTGCACCTTTGAGGTTCGGCTCGCGGGCGCACCTGCAGCGCGTCTGCACCACGACAGGAAGTCGCACCACGCCCTGCGGCCACCAGCATCTCCGCAACCGCCCTGCCCAGAGGGCCCCTGTGTGGCGCCCAACAACAGAGGGACACGTGGACAGGCCCCGAGGGCTTCCTCCCCCATCCTGGCCGCTCATGGCGCAGGAGAGCACCAAGAGGAGGGACCAAGCACCTGCACGGTGCTCCCTCCTGATGTCGTCACTGCCATTCTCAACCTGGGCGTGAGGTGGGGAAGTTAATATGTGGGCTTTACGGACATTAGAGTTGTAAGCCTTGGGAGATCCTATTTTATAAATTTCAGTGACTGAGGCCATAGCTGGAGAGAGATGTTCATCGAGATTAATAGCAGGAGAAGAGAGTCATGCTGGTTGAGAACAATAAATGTTTCTGAATATTGCCACGAGCGTGATCGCTGAGCAGTGACGGCGTCTCCTTTTCAGAGAGTGAGAAACTGCTGTCATCACACAGAAGGCAGGTGCGGGGCTACTGATATGTCCATGTCCTTTAAGAATGCTTGTTCTTGGAGCAAGGATGGGTGCAGCCACACCCAGGGGGAGCGACTCGGCACCCAGCTGCCTGTGTCACACGGTGGGAATCAAGTCAAACCTGGGTGAGCAGGGAGAGTGACTGATGCTACGCACAGGTCACGGAGAGTAGAAACGGGGCTACAACACGGATGAAGATCTGGGACAAAGGGAGGATGTCCACAGGGCACTGCGACTGTACAGGTACAGGACAGGCAGAGTCCTGCCAGCTTCTAACGTCCTCACAATGCACTAAAGGGAGTCAGGATACCATAGTGTCCCTGCCGTCTTTCTATCCAGAGCAGGGCCCAACTGCTCAACATGGAGTCACAACCTGGGAGAAGACGGTCCTTCCCAAGGAACCATGCAGGTCAAAGTTTATCAGGAAGTTAAAAAACCACACTCATATAGCGCCTGGGGGGCTTAGTCAGTTAAGTGTCCGACTTTAGCTCAGGTCATGATCTCACAGTTTGTGGGTTCGAGCCCTGCGTCGGGCTCTGTGCTGATAGCCAGCTCAGAGCCTGGAGCTGCTTCAGATTCTGTGTCTCCCTCTCTGATCCTCCCCTGTTCACGCTGTCTCGCTCTCTCAGAAAAGAAAAACAAACAACCCCCCCCACCCCCAACAACCAAAAGTTTTTCTAAGTCAATTAAAAAAAAATGCTCATAAACCTGATTCAGAATCATCCTGCGTGCACGGGGGGTGGGTGGGGGGACAGGGACACCAAAGGGTTGGGGGCGGAGCCAACCCTGGGGAAGACATGTCTGGAGGTGACGAATCATCCCAGTTGGCAGGGTGCACGTCCAGGCGTCCTTTCTCATGTGTCAGATTTCCACCCTCCCTAACAGTCAGGCCTAGAGAGACTGGTCTAAGAGAACACGGTCCTAGGGCTGTGTCTGGACCCCAGCATGTGCTTCCTTCTAGAACGATGCTCTGCATGGGCAGCCTGTCTGTCGTCTGGCTCCTGGAAGAGTGTCAGGCACACTAGGGACCCCATACACCCAGTCACTGAACAAACGGACAAATGTCCACCCACTGCTGTCTCCAGGCTTTCTCCTCCTGTGGCCGCAACACGCACGGAGATGGGTGCTGGCATGGGAAAGCTTCCTTACCACCTTCACCAAAAATGGGGGACAGGGGTGTAACCTAGCAGGGGCTGCCCACACCTCTTCTGGGGGCCCTACACAAATGCCTCCTCTCCTCTCCTCCCCACGTGGTGCTGCACAGGCCGCCTCAAAGACACACAGCGCAGGGCCCCAGGCCCACCAAGGGCCATGTCAAACCCCCCACCCCCGGCCACCTGTGGCCCTGCTGACACGCACACTGACAGGGACTTACAGGATTGGCCCTCATCGCTCCGCCCACGGCCCGTGCTGCTCGGGGCTTGCCTGCCAGGGTTGCTAATTGCTGGTAAGAAATCACTTCTCCGAGTTTGACAACCTTCAGCAGCTTCCACAGCACCTGTCTGGTGAATGACTCTGAAAGGGAGAATGCAGAATGACGTTATGTGGACAAGCAGCTCCTGCGCCTCTGATGTAGAAAGCTGCTGGTCCCGAAACAGAAAACATGTGAACGAAAACAGAGGCGTTACAGTCAATGAAAATGTGGCCTCCACGCATGGTCCCGTCACCACATGGGCAGGCCCCTTCACAGCCATCCGCCACTGTGCACCCCAGATCTGCAACTCCCTGCCTCCCTCCCCCCAGTCCCACGCAGGAAGGATCACGTGATGCCCTTCCAGGACTGGGGTGTGCACATATTCATAAGAACAGAAGGCCCTGCCTGCCTACTGACTTCAGAGCCTCTTCTACTGCTGGTTCATTGCCAACTTCAGTTGGGACACACAAGGAAAAAGGAGCCATGGGCTGGGCTGTGATTTTATGCTAGGCATCCGCATCCAGCAGCGAGCAGGCTCAGAATGCCAAACACCACGTACGTGGGGCTGGCGGTGACCTTGGCTACAGGCATCTGTAATGAACAGGGCTGCACAAATAAAATAACTTTATTCCCATTTTAATTGACCGACCACATCAAATTCCATTTGCTCCTCATCCTGCTGTGGGAATGAACAGGTGAACACATGAGAACGTTCTCTCCCTCTCCCTCCAGCTTTGTGAAGGGGGCTGGTCTGAATCGATACCTATTGTCTCTGCAAAGGGAGCACACGGCTCAGGAGCACTGGACACGGAGCTGTGTCCCCCATGGTGGGGGTGGTGAGTCCCCCAGGGGCGGGAGTTCCCGACGGCGACAACAAAGGGACGGCTCCCGGGCAGCGGTGGTGTCCCGGAGTGTGTCCGTAACAGCACTAATTACACTCGGTGCCAGGCTGGCAAACTGCGATTTGGTTCTTAAAGGAAACACACCCTTACATCCGTGTTAAATAATAAAAATCACTTCTTAACTGAAGGGAATGATAATCACTTCACTGGGAAAAAAAATCTGTTTAGTCTTTATTATAACATTAAGCAAATTAAACATCAGCATAATCCAGGTGATACTAGAACAGGGTCATCAAAGAAATTAACTTTGTTGTTCATTAATTTACATGGATTAGTAGAGGGCAAAAAGATAGCAAATGTGCTCTAGTTTTTTATGATATAATTTCAAACTGTACACCATTTGTGGCAGGAGGGTGACTTTGGGGTTAATCAGACTGATTTGTCCTTTTAATTGCTTTCTATTCAAAGAAAATTCATTAGATAATGTTCTCTTCAAAATTCATGAATCAATTTAACTGAAGAAACCACATTAACAGCTTTGGGTTCATTAGCACATGCAGTTGTGTTACTGGCTGATTGCTCGCAGGGTTTCCTTAGGCAAACACACTCTGTTTACTGTGATTTCTTCAGAAAGGGGTTTGAAATCAAACTGTTCATCATTACCATTGTGGCTGTTACGCCTCACTTAAAAACAAACAAACAAAAACATACCAAAAAAAAAAAAAAAACCACACCCACAAAAACAAAAGAAGAAAAGAGGAGGCCGGCCACCTGGTGATGACTTGGGGGGATCTCGATTTCAGGGACGAGGGTTCTAGAAAAGAGACTGACAAAAGTAGCATGTCACAGAGACCAGTGGAGGCCCGTCTCCAGTCTCCCTCATACCACAGAGGGGTTGCTGTGTGTGTTCTGAGGGATGCTGCCCAGGTGTGCCAGGGGAGCCCAGAGTGCTCCCAAAGCTGTAGGACTGCAAGGAGAGATGCGCGTGCGAGCTCGCCGGGGCCACAGGACAGGTCCGAAGGGCGAGTGCCACGGCACGGAGCACCTGCCCTTCGAGGTGTGGTGTCGTAGGATAAGACTGTCATGTGTCTGTATGTGAGCACAGAGTTTACCAGTTTCAGCTTTGCTGTCAATTTTTCATGGGAAATAATTTCTCACCTTGTGCATACCAGGCTGAGTATTAGGAAAAATGGCTCAAATAATGCAATATTTAGCAATTAAGCATGTCATGTTATAAATGTAACTGAAAACCCAATTTCACCCTATAGGGAGCAAATGCATTAATTAGTCAGAGCGGCGCTCAGCGACAGTGCCTTTGACCCCAGCCCATGCAAAATCAGACCATGAAACTGCTTTCCTTTTGAGGAGGGACTGACACTGTCAGCTGTTAAATATCATTCTAAAATAGAGTGAAGCCTCATCATAAAAATTAACATGCTGATGTGGAAAATCTATTTTCTGGAGTTGGAGGCATCCACTAAGTCCTCAGCAGCTGGACCATCACTGCAGGTGGCCCAAAGGGCAGCCACTGGGTGATCACCCTTCCCCCATCCGGTTCGGTCTCCCCAGGGAGCAGGCATGACCCCAGAGCTGTGCGGAACGGCCTCTGCTGGCCATGTTCCCCCGCTCCTCCCCATCCTTTCTCCAGCCTCTCCTGGGGCCTGGGTACCGTAAGCAGGGCTGCATTCGGCCTTGCGGCCAAAGGAGGCTCTGCTGGAGGGGGCTTGCTTCCTGAGCTCCATTCTCTTCAGGACGCTGCCGTTTTCGTTTCCGCGGGGGTGGCCGCTTACACATGTCCACCAGGAGCACCTAACCCGCCCAAGCCTGTGTTCTACATTCTCTCCGGCTGGACTGTATGTCATCAGCCTCCTAGGGGCTCATGACAGGGTCACCAACAGCAGCCAGGGAAGATGTCATTCTATGTCATGGACACCAGAGTTTTATGTGTGAGCTCTCCTCATGCCACTTGTGGGAGTGGAGATCAAGGCAGCCTTCACTGGTGTGCCTGGGCAGACACAGCCACGTACGGCTCTGAGAAGGGAGCCTGCGCAGATGCTGTAGTCCCCACGTACATGGGAGGAACAGACCAGAGGCCAAGGCAGACATCAGGGTCCAGTGTCTTGGATGAGTTGTCCCCTTCTCCTGGGCCTCTGCCTTTTCCCCAGTGATAAACAGCATCACAAGAGCTCCCTGGACAGACATGTCCCGTACCCCACCATGAGCTGCTACGCTTGGACACAGCTGCTCAGTGGTAGGGCTGGGCCTGGAGACCAGGTCTGTCTAAGACCACAGCTGAGACTCAGCCTTGTCTTCCCGAGTGAGCAAGAACACCACGCTTTGGAATCCATCGGGAAGAATCCTTCTTTCAAGGTGACCTTGTTGCAGGGTGCAGGTTCCTGAAAGAGGGCTGTCCCTCAGCTGCTCAGGGCTTGGGCTCTCCACCACCAGGCTGCGGCTAGATGGCACACTCAGGTGCAGATGCACGGCTGTGCGCCCACAGCTTAAGTGTGCAAGTCTCATCTCTCTCTCTCTCTCTCTCTCTCTCTCTCTCTCTCTCTCCCTGAGGAGGGAGAAGGGTCTCCTGATGCTCTGAGTGGGGGAATCACTTGCTATTATCACTGAGCTCTTGCACCCCGGCCCCCAAGCAATCCAGAGGCCCATGTCTCTTTCTGTTGGGAGCAGCTGTGGCCCCTAGGTGCACAAGCCCTGGCCGCTCTTCTCTGTCCTCTCAGTGCTTGGCTCTGAACGTCGGTGCAGTCTCAGGAGGTGTGTGGGTGAGTGGGTAAGTAAGGCCAGATTAGGAGCAAGGACCAAACAGGATCCCTGAGAACTGGAAAGGAGCAGGGAAGACTGCAGAGAAAGAAAAGGTTGGGAAAGCAGGCTGACAAGGTGTTTGTACATTCCTGGACTCACTCCTGACCTGTGCATGTGTATATCAGACCCTGCATCAAAGACTTGGAGGATGGATGCAAGGGTTTCAGACCGGCCACGCGTTTGTAGGACGGCACACCTGCACAGAACTGGGGAGTCCAAACAACGGAATGGACGTTGAAACCACAATCTGCAGAGACCTGGTCTGAACGAAGAAGCTGAATTCATCCAGGTCAAGTGCCTCCTAAAAATAAACAGCAGTGCTATCTATACATTGCACTCACACAAGACTGAGTCCCAGAACCTAACATTCAAAATGATCAGGTATAATCCAAAATGCCTCGGCAAACAGAGAATCAGAAAACCCTCAACTCGTCTTGGAAGAGATAATTAACAAACACCAAGGCCAAGATGCCACATAAGTTAGAATCATGTGACAAAATTTTGTCCCTGGTGTCCTGAGGATTAGTTGACAAATGAAACAGTAAGATACTTAAAGTGCATGATGTGAGAATTTCATATACATTGTCTGGTAACTTTGAAGGACCTGCAATAAAAATGCTGCAAGATGGGGAAAATACCTTTGAAAGAAAAAGAGAGAGTTTCAAAGAAATACAAGTTACAAAGAAAAGCAAATGGAAATTTAGTGCAGAAAAATACAAAACATAGAAACTCCAAGGTCACAACAGCAGAATGGAGATGACAGAGGAAAGAGTCAATAAACTGAAGCCAAAAGAAATGATCTGATCTGAGAAACAGAGTAAAACATGTTAAACAACAAAAAACTCGAAAGGTGATGCACAGGACAAAACCAAACTGTCTAATGGTAGTGTGGCTGGAATTCCAGGGGAAGAGGAAGAAGAATACAGTGCAGAAAAAATTTGAGTCACTGATCACTGGCCAAAGATACACAATGTCAAGTCGAAAGCTAGTAAACCAGGAATAGGACAAGCCCAGGGAATCTCCTCCCAAATGTATCAAGATGACACTGGTGGAATCTAAAGACAAAGAAAATCTCTGAAACAACCAGAGAAAAATGATACATTATTTAAAAGGGACTGAGTTTGAATGCCAGCAGAATTCTCATCAGAAACCATGGAGGTCGGAAGGAAGTAAAACAGCGATTTTATAAAGTGCTCAAAGATGAGAAAGAAACTCAGAATTCTATATCCAGTTTAAAAAAAAAAAAACCTCTTCAGAAATAAAGCTAAAATTAAGACACGTTCGGAGAGAAACAAAAGTGCTGCCAGTCGATGTGAGCTAGAAGAATCGCTGAAGGAAGGTCTTTAAGCAAGAAGGGACAGGAGACTGGAGGGGCAGCCTGGGAGCTTAGCAGTAAAGGCAGAACAAGAGGAATGTAATTATCTGGCTAAGTATCATGGACTGCTCTTCTGCTGAGTTCTTTAAAAAAAAGAGGCAGACTGGGACAGATTGCTCTGAAAGTTAAGTATGCAATATTATAAAATAACCTAACAGTTAAACAGAAGCTAAAAAACAGAAGTTAAAATAGCCCCAAAGAAGGGAAAGGGAAAGAGAAATGAAAAACAGAGAAGAGAGAAAACAAATAATTATGTAACAGTAAAGTAATAATAAATGAAAATGTTTAGATAGATATTCTATCATATTAGTAATTACTTTAAGTGTAAATGAACTTTCTTCACCAATGAAAAATAACAATGTGTCAGATGGATTGAAAAAACAACCCAAGTGTGTGTTGTCTACAAGAAATTTCACTTAAATTATAGACACAGAGGAGTTAAAACTAAAAGAATGAAAAAAGTATACCATGTAAACACAGTAATCTAAGAAAAGTTAGTATTGGTCAAAGTAGACTGAAGAGCACAACTTCCAGGGGTAAAAAGGAATTCTACATAATGACAAAGGGACAGCTCACAACAAGGACATAGCAACCCAAAACCTTTATGCACCTAACAAATGAGTTTCAAATAAAGCAAAAACTGACAAAACTGAAAGGAGAATTAGACAAACACACAATCACACTTGGAGACCTCACTTCTCTCTCAGTAACTAACAGAAGTGGTCAACAGAAAATCAAGGACACAGACATGAAAAACACCACGAGTCAACTGGTTTCAACTGACGTTGACACAACACTACCTGATCACAGAGCAGATGTTCTTTTCAAGTGCACACTAAAAACTGACCAAGATATACCGTCTTCTGGGGCATAAAACAAACTAAGAAATTTGAAATAACTGAAGTCATTTAAGTCATATTCTCTGATCATAATGAAATTAGACTAGATATTAACAACAAAGATGACTGGAAAACTCCAAACATTTGGACAGAAAATAAGGCACTTTTAAATAATCCATGGGTCACAGAGAAAGTCTTTAGGGAAATTACAAAACAATACATTGAACTGAATGAAACTGAAAATACAGCAAGTCACAATTTACAGGATACAGCTGAAACAATATTTAGAGGGAAATTTATAGTATTATATGTGTATTTTACAGAAGAAGTGTCTCAAGTTAATAATCTAAGCTTCCACTTTAAACAAGAAAGAGCAAAGTAAAACTAAGGAAGGAAATAATAAAGGTAACAGCACAAACCAATGAAATTGAAATAAGGAAAATGATAAGAGTAAAATACATGAAGCCAAAACTGTGTTCTTTGAAAAGATCAATAAAATTGATAGAGCTTTAGTAAGACTGATTACAAAAAGAAGAAGAAACAAGTTATCAACATTAGGCATAAATAAGGGGATGTCATGACTGACTTCACAGACGTTAACTGGAGAACGAAATATTCCTACAAGTAACTCTATGCACAACATTGAACAACATGGATGAAACAGACCAACATTATCAAAAACTACAAACTACCAAAATCACATCCAAGACAAGATAAACAACTGGAACAGTCCTATAACTATCACAGAACGTTAACTGACAGTTAAAAACCTTCTGAAATCACTAGGGCCAGATATTTTCACCATTAAATTCTATCAAACATTTAAAGAAGAAATACATCAACTCAGGATAATCTTTTATAGAAAACAGAGAAGAAGGGTACACTTCCCAAAACATTTTAAGAGACTGGAATTACTCCAATATGAAAACCAGAAGAAGTCAGAATCCAGAAAGGTACAGATTAATATTTCTCATTAACTATGTAAAAATTCTCAACAAAGCACTGGCAAATCAAATACAGCAATATATAAAAAGAATAAGAAAGCAAAATTAAGTGGAGTTTGAGGAGTCAAAAGCTGATTCAATATTTGAAAAATGAACCTATATATAAAGCTACAGTAATTAAGACAGGGCATAAATCAGTGGGACAGACTAGGAACAGACTCGCACAAATACAGAAGAAAAGGAAATTTGATGGACAAATGACAGTATTTCCAACAAATGGTTCTGGAATAATTGTAAAGCCACATGCAAAAAAAAAAAAAAAAAGATTCTAGATACAGACCAGGCATCTTTTATAATAACTAACTAAAAAATGTGTTGTAGACCTAAAACTAAAAGGCAAAACTATAAAACTTTCAGAAGGTAACACAGGAAAAAAATCTAGATAATTGTGGGTTTAGGGAAAAATTCTTAGAGACAGTATGATCCATAAGAAAAAAAAGTTGGACCTTATTAAAAGTAATTTCTGCTCTGTGAAAAGTGCTGTTAAGTTACTGAAAAGAAAAGCCACAGGCTGAAAGAACATATTTGCAGAACACATATCTGATCAAGGACTTACATCCAAACTATAGAAAAAATTCTTAAAACTCAACAATAGGAAAATAAACCAATTATAAAATGATAAAAGGACATCACAGCAAAGAAGATATACAGAGACAAACAAGCATATGAAGAGATTTTTAAAATCATTTGTCATCAGGGAATTATAGATTAAAACAAGGTACAATTATATGCCTATTAGAATAGCTACACAAACCTCCAAATCCAACAGTACAGACTGCTGATGAGAATGTAAGGCATCCTGGATGTTCATTCACTGCTGATGAAAACACAAAATGGTACAGCTACTTGGGAGAGAATCTGGCACTTTCTTCTAAAACTAAACAGAGGCTTTCTACATGAACCAGTAATTGTAGTCCTGAGTATTTACTCAACTTATCTGAAAACGTATGGCCACACTAAAACCTACCTGTGAATATTTATATCAGCTTTATTCACTTAGTGATAAAAGCTGGAAGCAACTAAGATGTTTTTCTTTTTTTCTTTTTAAATTTTTTAAATATATTTTTATTTATTTCTAGGAGAGAGAGAGAGACAGCGTGAGCAGGGGAGGGTCAGAGAGAGAGGGAGTCACAGACTGAAACAGGCTCCAGGCTCTTAGCTGGCAGTCAGCACAGAGCCCGACGGGGCTCGAACCCACGAACCGCGAGATCATGACCTAAGCGAAAGTCAGACGCTTAACCGACTAAGCCACCCAGGCGCCCCAACTAAGATGTTTTTCAATAGATAACATGGATAAGCTATGGAACATCCATACAATGGGATATTATTCAGTCAAACAGAGTGATCCATCAAGCCACAACATGACATGGAGTTACTTTAATGTGTATTTGCTAAGTGAAAGAAACAAGTCTGAAAAGGTTACACGGTATATGATCCCAACTATGTGATGTTTTTGAAAAGGAAAAGCAATAGAGACAGAAAACTCTTATATGTAAAACATATACAAATTAACCACAACAAAAGCATTTAGAAGACTGGCAGATCCCAGGAAGGGGTGTAGACTGGGTTAAGAAAATCTAAGTGTATTACAACTTATGAACATATGAACAACCTCACTGAAGTTGGAAAGGAAAACTAGTGATCCAAGCAACTCTGGAAATGAATCTGTAAGACTAAAAGCAAAAGGAATTGCATATACACACTCTACTTGATAAAGTTGTTTCCCATGGAGGTACAGGTTAAAGATTCTCATACTGCTCTATGGTATACTGGACTTGATCGATTAATTAAATGGCTGGTGGAAGGTGGGTGCCAGTTATATTAACTTCTCAAACTATTAAAAATGAACAAGTATGAGCCATAATAATAATAGTCTAAGAAAGTCATGTATCAACTGAGGCAAAAAAAAAAAAAAAAAAAAAGCAAAAACAAAGGTCAACATCTGTTCATGATAAAAGCTCTCAACCATTTAGGAATAGAAAAGTAACACCCTCAACCTGATAAATGTATTGACAAAAAAAAAATCTCTAGTGCTAATTACCATACTTAATTGTGGAAAAAAAATGAATTCATTTCCCTCAAAATTAAAAAAAATGCAAGGATTCCCACTACTGTTCAACACCATAGTACAAGTTCTAGCCACTGCAATAAAGAAAAATAAATAAAAGTCCAACATTTTGGAAAAAAGAAAACTGTCTCTATTTATAGACAACATGACGCTCTATGGTAAAATGCCCAGGAATCTACCAAAAAAAAAAAAAAAAAATCTTTGAATGAGTTTAGCTAGGTTACTAGATACAAAGTCAACACAGCAAAATCACACTTCTAGGTTAGTGATAATAGTTCCAAACAAAAATACTTAGATGTTAATCTAAAATTATATGTAAGATCCTTATGCGTAAAATGAAATGCTGTTAAAAGAAATCAAAGAATACCTAAGTAATTTTAGAGACATACTATGCTCATGGATAGGAAGCTTCAATATAAAAATTACAGTTCTCCACAAACTGATCTAAAAATTTATTTCTATTCCAGTCAAAATCCCAGGGAATTTACTGTAGATACAGACAAGCTGATTCTAAAACTTATATGGAGAGGTAAAGGAACTTGAATACTCAAAATACTTTGAAAAAGGAAAGAAAAAACTAGTTGGAGAAGTCACATTAACAGTTTTTAAGACTTACTATGCTCTATAGGAATAAAGGTAATATGAAATTTATAAAGGGGTAAACACACAGATTGATGGAATCTGATAGAGATTTCTAAGAGACACTCACAAATGTGTCCAAATGGTTTCTGACCAAGGTACAAAAGCATTTCAATGAAAAAAGGATTATTTTCAAAAGTGGTGTTGGAAAACTGGATATCCACATGCAAAACACTGAATCATAATATAAATCTCAGACCTTACAAAAAGTTAATTCAAAATAGATCATATCTCTAAATGTAACACTTTAAACTAAAAAAGAAAAACCTGAAAGAAAACTTAGAACATCTTTGTGGCCTGAAATTAGGCAAACAATTCTTAGTAAGATGTGTCATCAAAAGAACAATCCATAAATTAAAAAAATTAATTGGACTTCATCAAAATGACAAAAAAAATTGGTCTGTGAAAGTCAGCATTAACAGAATGTAACACAAGTTGCAGACTGGGGGAAAATATTTGGAAATAACATACTCAACAAAGAACTTATAACCACAATATATAAAGAACTCTCTAGAGTCAATAGTATTAAACTACCTAATTAATAAATGGGCAAAAGACTTGAACTGATAGTTCATTCAAATGGTAAATGTTTGAATACATGTTCAACATAACCATAAGGGAAATGCCACCTGAAGCCACAATGAGATGGCATTACACATCTATTAGAATGGCTGTAATAAAAGTTATGTAGACAAACAAAGGTACACCTACACTATGGAATATGACAGTTAAAAGGCATAAACTACAGACACATACAAAAATTTGGCTGGATCTCAAAGGCATTAAGCTGAATGACAGAAGCCAGGCTTGAAAGGTTAAATGCCGAGTCCATGTCCATGTGTCATGGAGATGGAGAACAGACCGGTGGTTGCTAAGAATCAGGAGAGAGGTGGGGGGAGGGGAGCAGTGACAACAGAGGGGCAGCAGGAGGGAGCTTTTAGGATGACAGAGTCCTGATTACAGTGGCAGCTATGGAAATCTATACATGTATTAGAACTCAGTGCTGCAGCTTTACTACATGTTAGCATAAAAAAAATAAGTTGGAAAACATAGAAGGAAACCTTTTCCAATCATTTGGTCTTTAATCAATCTCCCTGACGTTCAAGATGTCCACTTACAGCAGAGCCTTGGTCACATTCCCTGCAAACGATTTCCTTTCTTCAGTGTGAGCATCGGGCCCGGTCTTCCCTGCACTCATTTGGGGACGACACTGTGGTCAGGGGAGAGCACCCCTGCCACGGGAGACAGAGCAGCTCCACTTCCCTGTGATTGGCCAGGGCCTAGAACTGACTACTGGGTGTCTACTGCAATCTGCCAAGCCCCACTCAGGTGTTCCTGTAATTAGCAGAGGAGGCTAAGGCCATTTAGGCCAAGAGGAAGCTGTTCAACCTATGCCCATGGCTGGGGATGCAGTTCTGTCCTGAGTACTGAGACCCATGGGACCCCTGCAGCCCTACAGCCTCCCAGACACGCTTGGCAAGAGTAGCAGCTGCTGGCCAGAGTGGCGGGTCCCAGTGGGCTTTCCTGGGCCAGGGAACTGGGCCATGTCTGGCAGGGGGAGGGCGCTCATGGGCCTGCCTCAGGTCCCTGCGAAAATAACTTGTTTTATTTCAACATGCTCCCCACAGCCTCCACAAACCCAGAAGTAACAGAGAAGAAACAAAGGGGAAAAAAGCTTATAGGAGGTCACTCCAAAGGTTCAGGAATACAGCATTTTTGTTTATACATGTCCTACCAAACCAAACGATGTGAATTAAACATATGTGTATGACGTCAGATTAGCACCCCTGCACAGGCCTGAGCTTCCTGACAGCGGGACAGTGCATGTGTCATATGCAAGCATGTGAAAATCTACTGTGGACCCGCAATCCGGGTCAGGATGGCACATGGCCACCCAAACATGGCCACAGCTCTGCCAACAGGCAGACTGGCCATGACTGCGGGGAACAGAGCCCCCTATCAATCTTTTTTTTTTCAATTTTCAGAGACAGCACGCACAAGTGGGGGAGGGGGCAGAGGAAGAGAGGGAGAGAATCCTAAGTAGGCTCTATGCTCAGGGTGGTGCCTGATGGGGGGCTTGATCGTATAACCCTGGGATCATGACCTGAGTTGGATGCTCAACCAACTCAGCCACCCAGGCGCCCCTTACATCTTTATTTCTAATGTATTACAGGACAGGCTACGAACCCCTGTGGCACTGGCTGGTATGCACCACCACTGTCCCCCAGAGCAAGGAGACCAGGAGAGATACCAATCAACTGATAGGGGGTCAGGGGGCCGGGGGGCCTGGGTCCTGACAGATGGGCAGGAGTTTTCCGGGCAGAAGGGAGGCATTTCACATACAGGAAATGATCCTGCAAACAGGGGAGACTGGAGAAGATGCCTGGGCAGACAGTGGCTGTTTCAGAAGTGAGAAGAGGCTCTCATCTAGAACCATGCACAAGCCACTCCATTTTCTATTGTCATCGTCTTTGCAAGGGCTAAACCAGAGGGCCGTTTTCCAGCTGGGGGAACCGTGTGCTGCAGCCTTTCCCAGGCGTGGACCTCTGTGACCCAGGCATTGTTGAGGGCCCAGATCACAGACACGCAGACAAGTCTCAATACCAATGGATCCGATCCACCCCATGTGAGAGGCTCTAATAGCTTTTCAGCTAACGGTCGCTAAAGCTGTATACAGAGGGAGAATTCACGGCCTCCAACATCACATAAGAGACGGTACCTTCCTGCTACTCTCTCTCTAAGGCACGTGGCTCACGCAGGCCAGCCAGCCTCTGCAGGCCTGTGTCCGCAGTGATATTTCAGACACTCAGGGACAGCCTGGCCTCTCTGGGGTACAGCTCCATGCTCTCTGGCTCATGGTGGGGAAGGAGACACATGAAGAAAGTTGGCCCCATCCCGGGCCCCTGCTCTGTGTCCCGCCTTCCCAGACACTAGCTTCCTGAGCTCTTAGAAGCTGTCACTGATCTTCCACTAAAGTCCTCAACACACCCTGTGCAGAGCCTGCATCACTATCCTCATTGAACAAACAGCAAAAGCAGGCTCGATGCCATGGCCTGACTACTGTCCACCCTGCTGGCTGGGTGTTGGCCTCCTGTCTGCTGCTCCCTGGGGCCTGGAGGGTAGGGCCTGTGCACCATAATGCCAATGTGGGTTCTGGTGACAGGGTGCGTGTCTGTCTGCAAACCAGTCCTGAGCTCAGTGGCTTGGCCAGGGCTTTCTGCTCTGGAGGAGTCATCCTGGGCTCGCACCTCTTCAGTGCCCACTTACCAACTTCCTCCAGGAAGTGGAGACCCACATCGTGGCTGAGTGGTGGCAGATAACCCTGGGGGTTTGGGGTGCAAATAGTGACCGTGTGGAGGATTAACTACACCAGTGACTTTGATAATGGACCAGTCAGAGAAAATCGGCCTCTGTCCCCCAAAAAGAGACACTAATGCCTAAACTTTTGAGACCCTTCTGTGAAAACTAAGTGCAAACAGTAGCTGCCATCTCTGGAGGGCATCTGGTTCCAAGCCCGACACCCCTGTGGCCCTAGGGGCCAACACTTCTGAGCTTTCCTTCTTAGCTGCTGGTGGACACCTCAGGATGGGCCCGCACCCAGGATGGTTACTTGTGCGCGAGGCTCTGTTGTAAGATAAGCCGACAGAACGCTTGAAGATGAAGACATGTGGCTTCCAGAGGAAACCTCTGGAAAGTACTACCACCTACCCCCCTTTTCAGAAAATACTCAACTACTCCTCTGGGTATTACACCCTGGACCAACTGATAAGGTGCCAAGTAAAGATGGCCTCAATGCCTGTGGCTCCGAAACGGCTTCTGCTGGCCTAACCGCCATTGTCAGGGGCTGAATTTTGAACCACTTTCCACAATCATGTCTATTCTCGCATAAGAAAAACTGCCAACGTGTGAAGTATTTCAGAGTACTGAACGTGGTTCTTGGTACCCAGTAGGTAATCAATAAATGCCTGCCGGTATATGAGGCAGGATTGAAAAGCTATTTTGGAAGGTAGCTGTGCTCACCACTATACCACCAATGCTAGAAAGGCTATTTTGAAAGAAATGTCCCTCAGAGGTTCTGAGCAATGCTGAGGAAACAGGCACAGTTACTATTTTGAAAATTCACTTGGAAATTCTGATCAATTTGCTTACAAATCAACAATGGTTCATAACAAGTGCTGACATTTATTAAGCACTTACTGTATCCCAGGCACCACACAACCTGCTGTACCGTATTGAACCCTTGAGAGCCACCATGACTCTGGGGTGACTGTCCTCTCCCTGGCGGGTGAGACCCCACGGGCTCAGGACAGAGCAGGCTGTCTGAGGGCACACTGAGAAGCCCGGGCTCTTAGGCACAGGCCTGTTATGAGCATCACATGCTCTTTCACCACCCCCTCAGCACCCCCGCGGAAGTTCACGACTGGGCTGCGTCCTGTCCCCCGCCCCCATCTTGGTTTCACCCTGGTTGGACAGGATGAGCGTGCAGGTGCACGCCACGTGGAGGCTGTCAGAGCTGACCTGAGGGAAGAGCGCTCTGTCCACAGGGCCGTGCAGATTTAAGGGCTGGTGGTCCATCCCTGGATTCTTCTCCCCCCACGAGAACACATGCTTCGCCAAGTGGCAGTCTGGGAGGGGACAGGAGTGTCCAGCAGACCCTCGTGCCCCCACGCTGGTCTGCCTACCTTCCTCTCCCTTCTGGGCTAGCCACAGGTGGCCCATACTCCCCTCTGCCCCCACCCAGGCAAGGCAGGCGGGTGGTGTCCCCCACAGCCTGGGGCTGCTTAGGGATGGGCCTGCCGTGGGGCACTGCATCCTGGCCATACATGAGCTTACCCTGCCAGCCCGGGAGACAGGCCCGGGCCCCACCACACGGCATTCTGCTTCCGGTTCTGTACGTGTATTCTTGACCCACTGGAGGTGGTGCTTGGCCTTGCTGCCAGCAACATGGTGCCTTTAGTTCCTAAATTTCTTTTTCTTGACTAATGTCAACATAGGTCAGGGAAGGAAGAAGGATGTGCAAGGTGATGCTGCCTGGGCCTGGGCCCCCAAAGTCCATGTGGGTGTGCAATTCCCTCCTGCTACCTTGGGGGTGATGGCTCGGGGCTCTGCCTTGCTTCTGGATCTAGATCTAGCAGATGCCAGAGTGAGTGTATGACGCAGGTGAATTTGGATTTGTTAACAAGAACCACAGTGGTATGCATCTCTAGCTAAAGGCCAAAAAAAAAAAAAAAAAAAAAAAGAATTTGGGATGTAATTAAGAAAAATAAAACTGAAAAGTGTCTAGAATGCACAACACAAACTCTTACTATCCCTTTGTATAGATAATGAGTAACTTTTGGGAGCAATATAATTTTTGATATTTTATTATTATTTTACATGTTTTATTTATTTCTGAGACAGAGAGAGAGAGAGAGAGAAAGAGAGACAGCATGAGCAGGAGAGGGTCAGAGAGAGAGGGAGATAGAGAATCTGAAGCAGGCTCCAGGCTCTTAGCTAGCTGTCAGCACAAAGCCCAATGCGGGGCTCGAACACACAAATCATGAGATCATGACCTGAGCTGAAGTCAGATGCTTAACTGACTGAGCCACCCAGGTGCCCCAATCTTTGGTATTTTAGAATAGTGGTCCTCAAAGTGTGGTTTGGGGAGCTTTAGGGGTCCCTGAGACCCGTTTAGGGGGATTTTCACAACAACACTAAGACGTTACTTGCCTTTTTAATTCTCCTGCTCTCACAAGTATAGAGTGGCCTGTGATACCACAATAGGTTAAATGACAGGGTAGCCAGGAGAATCCAGCTGTCTTCCATTAAGACAGATGTTAAAGAGACTGGCAAACACAGAAAAAATGCCAGTCTTCTCAATAAGTGTTTTTGGTTTTAGAAAATAGTCTTTTTAGTATAAAATAGATCATTTTTGATAACATATAGCAAATTCATTGTTATTTTAAAAGAAATTAAGGCCTTAAGAAATCTTCAGGTTAATTTCCTGCTTGGGAAATGTAGACAGACATAACCCTCACGATCCAAGCTCTTTCTTTGGGGACCTCAGTAATGTTGAGGAGACAGAGGGGTCCAGATGCACAGAGGGTCTAAAGGGTTAAGCTGGTCCCCTTCCAAGCCTGGCCAGGCCGAGCAGGGCACCGCGCTCATGAATAGAAATGCTCTCGCACGCTTGTCTGGTCCTGGGTGCACAAGAACACAATCACAGAGCTCATCTCACAGACGGATTGGACTATTAGCCCTTGGAAATGAAGCTCCTGCCTCGCGCACGTGCGGGGAGATGACACGCTCACCCAGCGAGGCTCGCCAGGTGAAGGGGGCATGACATTCTCACAGCGGCCCTTGCGTGTATTTGTACTCACCTTCCTGATAATTAGAGTGCCCGAAACTTATTTAACAAAAGAATTATGCCCAAGACTGTAAGCTCCAACTTAAGGAAGCCTACAGAGAGATGATTAAACTGTGAATGTCCTGGTACGAATGTGAATAATTATGTATTAACACCCTTCACCATTCAAATAATTGTCATTCAGCTCAAAGCAGAAGAACCAACTCTGAACAGGTGTTAAATGTTTCCGAACAGTATCAGAACCACAGAGAAACACACGGTGTGAAAATGCCGAGGGGGAGGGAAGGAGGATACAGGCAAGAATGTGCACCTGAGTGCATGTTGAGTGTTGGGGGCCACTGAGAAAAGGGGGGATCAAAACCAAGCCTGAGCCTCTTGTACCCGGGCCCCTGTTCACCTCACCTAGGCTGTTCTCCTTTGGGGTACTTGCTTTCTCCAATTACATTCTCCCAGCTTTCATGGCCAGGTTGCTGGGACCCACCCCTTGCTCCCCTAACCAGCCCTCCAACCGGCCCACTCCTCAAAAAGAACTGAACACTGTTCCCATACACGCTCACACGCAGGAGCAGTGTTCCATCCCTGCACAACCTTGTGAGCAAAGCAACAAAAAGATGGAGAATTGGATTTAAAAAGACACAATGCTATCAGTGTACGCAAGACCATGTTTTCCAACACTGATGTCCCTTTATCCACCGAGTCAGCGACAGGAAGGCCACTACTGACATCACACCACACTTTCCCTTTGGTGGCTTCAGTCATGCGGCAGGCAAAGGATCAGGTGACAGCATTTCGGACCTGTGCCATTTCGTGCTAAATACACAATAATGTGTATACGTACCACCCCACCCTGCTTCCAGCCTAGTTCAGAAACTCCTGTGCATCCTGCTGGGAACTTCTAGAAGCCTCCTGCTAGCCCTCCCGAATAGTGGAAAGGGAGCCTTGCCAGCTTCACCAGGAGGCCTCTTGGGCTGCTCCTGGAAAGCCTAAACATCATTTGCTTCCTGACGCAGGGCAGTGTCCCACAGGCCTAGGCCCGACACAGAGATACTCTGTCCTTGGACTTAATTTCTGGGAATACTGCTGACAAATCCACAGGGGGTGGGTGGGTCTGCATGGTCCCCACCCATGCAGCTTCTTGAGCTTCTGCAAAACAGCCCTAAGGTCTGTTAAATAATTTTAGCTAACTTTTGAAGACCAACCTAACAGAAAGGCGCTAAGCCCTTAATTTCTTAATGAATTATTCTTTACCGTAGGACAGGGATTATGCCATGGAGAAGGCATATCATTACTGACAGAGCTGTCAGGAGGACAGGCAAAAGGAAAACTGGCAAGCTTTAATTTCTCTGCAGAGAAATGAGGGGCTCTTTGGGGATTAATCTCAGTATCAACATTGAGCCTTTGCCGCAGGGCAGCTGAAGAATTCAAAAGAAGTTGTGACTGAATTCTGAGTGATGGAATCTCGCTCCAATTGTGCAGCTCTCTTTGGTGTCTCACCTATTCAAATGAGGACGAGGCTGTGCAGGTGTGGGTAGAGGAGGTCGCCACAGGACAGGTAACGAATGCATGTGCCCTTTGCAGGGGCGACAAGGACGGAGGGAAGGCCAGGCAAGGGCCCGTTGTGATGCCACACTGCACTCACGCTAAGAAGTTCTCCTGGGCAGAGAGAGAAAACGGTAGGCCAGGGGCGCTTTGACCTGCTGCCTGGCCAGGTGGGTGCAGGGACTAGGGCCAAGATGCGGAGAGGGGGCTGCTGCGGACAACCCTGTGAGACAGCTGGCTGCCAGCTTCTTCAGCTTTTCACACTTGGCATTAGATTTGTCACCTGCAGTCAGTCCTCATCCATGACAAACGGAGGAGGTCGGAGGTTCTCCCTCTGCTCTGGACACGAGAGCGCACTTACTTTCTAGGAGTCCCTGGGACTGTCTGCAAAGCCCAGGCTGGAGGCTGAAGTGAGCAGAGCACAGAGCCTGGGGCACACAGACAGTGGGATCTCCGGCTGGTGATGGGAAGGAGCCACCCTGGGTTGGGGGTGGTGGTGGTGGTGGTGGTGGTTGGGGACTTTGCTCCTTGGCTAAAGGCTGGTCTACGGTGTCACAAGAGAGGTGTGGCTGTTGTCATCAGTTCAGTACTGCTGCTGGGGAAAATGGGCCTGTGCCTGTCCACAACCACTCAACCCTACTCATGACCCCTGGGTACCACTGGGACAGCAGTAGGGTGCTCAGGAACCACACAGCCTCAAGGTAACACAGATCTTTCTTTTCTTAAATTTTTAAAAATGTTTACTTTTGAGAGACAGAGCATGAGCAGGAAAGGGCAGAGAAAGAGAGAGAAACACACACAAAACCCAAAGCAGCCTCCAGCCTCTGAGCTGTCAGCACAGAGCCTGACGTGGGGCCTGAACTCGCGAACTACAAGATCATGACCTGAGCCGAAGTTGGACCCTAACCGACTGAGCCCCACAGGCATCCCTAACACTGGTATTTCTTAGCGTCACTTCAGAAGGAGCACATTGTTCTATGTAGCAGGTGATGTTCCAAATTCAGGCTCACATAATGGGAAGGAGAAAAGACGCAGTGTATGTTCAGATTTACTAGTTTCTTACTCATTTATTCAATAAATATCCAGTCAGCAGCTACTATGTGTATGCCAAGAGGGGAGGGGGTTGGGGCAAGGGAGTGGGGGAGCCCCAAGTGCATGGCCAGGGCTCCAGGTGGCAGTCCATCTGCTCAGATCCCTTCCTGGAAAACACGGTAGTGGAAAACTAAAACAAACAAACAAACATGAACCAGCATGGAATGAAGGAGACCTCAAGGTAGACAGCAGGGTGGTGACGTGAGAGTCACTCCTGATTCTACCAAGCAGTCAACACAGAAGCTATGGCCAACTTCAAAACCAGCTCACTCTCCCAAGTACGAGCCACTTGCATAGCTCTGTGTGGTCACGGCGTGGTGAGCAAAGACTGCCATGGTGAATCCACCCTTCCTGGCGTGTGAGCAGAGAGCTCACGTTGTGAGGTGACAGGTGTACTCATTCCTGTCCTCTGTGCCACTACTAACCATCTGAGCTCATTCTCTCTCTAAAGTTCAGTCCTCAACTTGAAAACGAGGGTCCCAGCATCGAGGACTGACAGTAAAATCTGCACCAAGAGTTCAACAGAGTCCCCATCACATGGAGAGTGCTCAGTGCGTGTGAGCTGCTAATGGAACCACGGTCACAAAGCATGAGGCTAATCGGCCCCACCTGGACCCGGGAAACAGTGCAGGTCTGTGAGGCAAAATTACCGCTCTGCAGAAATCGTGTGCATACAAAGCGGTACACTTGAACGTGAAATGTCGTAATGGTGGGGAGAGGGGGTCTCAGCTGAAAGTGCACGACCACTAAGGAGACACAATGTGTTAGTGAGGATAGGGTGACCACAAAATCGAAACCTTGGGGCCCTTGGCCCTTGCCAGTCTATATGGGGGACGGCCATGTGGGCTCACTGGCCTATGAAATCTCTACACTGCTGCTTAAAAATAAAAAAAAAAATTACAAGAACGTGTAAATTATGCTCTGCCGTTTGAGCTTCTGTGGATGTGGAAACACTCCACGAAGGTGCCATCCAAGCACAGCGTCCGTGTTAGGTCAGCGTGCGGTCCAACCTGCCAGGTGTGCGTGCGGCCCCATAAACAGAGCACACTCTGTAGTCCTGGGGCGCTTTCCGAAAGCGTCATGGTGCTGGTACAGCAGGCCTGTCGTGTGGTTAAACACAACACACGCTCAGGAAAAGGTAGAGAACTGGCACACGGTTTTTCAGGCCTTGGAATGCTGTCTGACACTCAGATTAATGAACTCTAGGTTGCACATCAGCAACAGACTAGGGAAACATTAATTAAATAAAGTACTCTGTAATGAGATCACTCAACTTTAGTCATTCAACCCAACCCATGGACACAAAAGCTCTGCCAGCAGATGTGGCCAAGCCGAGGGCATAGCTCAAGGGGCCAGTCACACCTTGGGCCCACATGGACACAGATTCTGTGTTATCTTCCACTCACCAAGGGAAGGTGGCTGCGCAGGACTGTCTCCACTGCAAGATGGAAAGGGAACTGACAAAGCCCCTGCTTGGCTTGCTGGCTTAGTAGAATCTGGTGACAAAGTTCAAAGACCTGAAGTCCTTTCCCTAACCATGGCCATGAGATCAGGATGGCCAGCCCATCCTGCGGGGTGCCATAGGGGGCCTGTGAGGGCACTGATGACCCACAGATGGCCTCCTACCAAAGGACATCCTGGTCCTTCCAGGTTTTTTTCAACTAGAAATAAAGCTGCTATAAACATCTGTGTGCATGATTTTGAGTGGACATGTTTTCAGTTCATGTGGGTAGATACTAAGGAGCATGATGGCTAGATTGTATGGCAAGATTATGCTTAGTTTGTAAGAAACCGCCGAACTGTCTTCCAAAGTGACTGTACCATTCTGCATCCCCACTGGCAATGAACGAGAGTTCCCGATGCTCCACCTCCTCTCCAGCATTTGCTGTTGTCAGTGTTCTGGATGCTGGCCATTCTAATAGATGTGTAGAGGTATTTCATTATTTCAATTTGCATTTCCTTGATAATGTAGGAAGTTCAACTTTTTTTTTTTTTTTTAAAATCTGGTAACTTGCTACCTGTGTATCTTCACTGGTCAGGTGTCTGTTCATGTCTTTGGCTCATTTTTCAGTTGGCTTGTTCCTTTTCTTCCCAAGTTTTAAAGGTTTTTTTTTTTTTTGCATACTTTAGATAACAGTCCTTTATCACATGTGTCTTTTGTAAATACTTTTCCCAGCCTGCAACTTGTCTTATTCCCTAGATGCTGTCTTCCACAGAGCACTACATTTTTAATTTTAAGAGAGTCCAACTTACCAATTATTTCTCTCCTGGATTGTGCCTTTGGTGTTTCACCTAAAACGTCATCACAACCCCCAAGGTCATCTAGGTGTTCTGTCTTCTAGGAGTCTTATGGCTTGTGTGTTATGGTCCATTTTGAGTTAAATTTTTGTGAAAGGTGGAAAGTCTGTCGATAGTCATTTCTTTGCATGCAAATCTTCTGTTACTTCAGCAGCATCTGTTGAAAAGATTATCTTTTTTCCACCGAATTGTCTTTGTGGCTTTGCTGAAAATTAGCCCAGTCTACTCTTGGGCTCTTTTGTGCCACTCATCTGTTTATTACTTTATCCACACCATACTGTCTTGATTACTGTAGCTTTTTAGTTAGTCTTGAAGTAGGCTTGCCTCAGTCCTCCAACCTTGTTTTCCTTCAGTGTTGTGCTATTGGCCATGCTGGGCCTCTGTATAAACTTCAGAATCAGTTTGCTGATATCCACCATTAGCTGGGATTGTGATTAGGACTGTTTGATTTTTAGATCAAGTTGGAAAGAACTACATCTTGACCATATAAAATCTTCCTATCCGTGAACATGGGTTTCCTCTCCAACCATTTAGTTCTTTGATATCTTCCACCTCCTCTACTTTTACTCCTATAGACTAATACATATTGCGTTATATTTAGACCTCAGCATTTCATTTTTTGGGGTGCTAATGTAAATAGTAATATGGTCTTAATTTCACAATGAGCACTTTTTCATGTATTTATAGATCAATTCAGACAATATTTCTTTGTGAAGAGGTTGCTCTTTTTCCCAGTTACTTACTGGACTATCTTTTCATTATGGAGTCAGGAGTCTTCATACATCTTGGGTACAAATCCTTTGTCAGGTATACATGCTGCAAATACTTTCTCTTACTCTGTGGCTTTCCTATTCACTGCTTTAATGATGTCTTTTACTTTTAATACAGTGTATTTTATGTTCATAGCCTTATCTGTGTTATAGGAAATATTTGCCTATTAAAATTATGAAGGTATTCTCCATGGTTTCTTCTAAAACATTAGAGTTCAAGCTTTACATTTAGGTACAGATATGTACCAAATTAATTTTTATGTATGGTGTGAGCAAAGGGTCAAGGTGATTTTCTTCTTCATTTCAGATGATACCAAGTTGTTCAGGCACTATTTGTTGAAAAGGTTTTCTCTTCTTCTGCTCTAAGTTTTGATCTTTATGCAAGTACTACCGTATCTTGATTAGAAAAGATTAGGAAGTCTTGAAATCAGGTAATGCTAGTACTACATCTTCATTTAGTTTTCAAGGTTGCTTTGAATATTCTAGGCCCTTTCCATTTCTATATAACTTTAGAATTTCAAAGCCTGAGTGAACTTAATACAAAGAATAGTTCATGAAGAACTAAAGTCTTGGCAATATTGGCTTTTCCTATGATCAAAGCATGTGTATTTAGGTCTTTAATTTCTCTCAGCGTGTTTTATATTGCTCAGTGGACAGGTCTTCTATATCTTTTATTGAAGTTAATCCTAAATACTTTATATTTTTTAATTTCTTCACACAAAAATAACTTTATATATTAAAATTATATCTTCAACCTTGTTTATTAATTCACTTGTTTTAATAGTTTCCAAAATTCTATATACAATATTCTATGTAGACTATATAACCTGAAAATAAAGACAAGTGTACTTATTCCTTTCTGATACATGTGACTTCATTTTACTTACCTTTTTGCACAGAACTCTGTCTCTACCCTTTTATTATCTGTGTATTGTAAAAAATACATAATAAGGGGGAGGTCTGGGCCACTTTCCCCATCTATGCCTTTTTATTGAATCTCAAGACCATTTACATTTAATGTAATTACCAATACAGTTGGCTTTAAATCCTATGGACAGGCTATTTGTCCTATCTGTTCTCTGTTCCTCTTTCCTTTTAGAATAACTATTTTTAAAATCAGTATCCTATTTTACTTCTTCTATTAGCCTATGAACTATGTATTGACTTATGTTGGTTTTATTTCTTAGTGGCATTTTAGGATTTACAATATTCATCTTTGGTTTATCAAAGTCTGCCCTCAAATAACATTACACTTGCTCACAGTAACATGAAGAACCTTACAGCAGTATATTGTCATTTCTCCAGTTCTACCTTTTGTACTGTTGTTACTCTACTTCTACATATATTATAACCCCCAAAATTCATTAATAATTTTATTGTGAAGTTTAATCTTTTAAAGAAAATAAAACTGAGAAATAATTTTTTCATACTTTTCCACATATTTCCCATTCCTAGTGATGCAGATTCCTCTAGGAATTGATCATCTTTTGTTCCCAGTAGTTCCTGCCTGATCTCCTGTGGCTTCATGCACATATGACTTAATAATATGCAACAAACTCAAAGGGATGCCATGCAGATTTCTGGAATTCTTTCTTGGCATGGCATGCTTTTCTCCAGTACAGCCACCCAGAACACTAAAACACTTATACTAGTGTATCTGCGGCACTATTATTTATAAAGGCAAAAAAAAAAAAAAAAAAAAGATGAGCACTCTTTATGACACAGGGTAGGAAACAAATTATGGCAAATTCACAATATGGGATACTTAAAGGTAGTTATTAGTAAAAATCTCTACAGGATTCAAAAATAGAGGAATCTCATAAAAATGTTGATTGAAAAGAGCAAGTCATGGGAAGATATCAGTAATACCCCTTTCATATGTAACACCAAACATGGAACAGTGAGGAGGGAAGGCAGACATGACCAGAGAGGGCACACAGGTACTTGGCAGTGCTGTGGTACTCCATTTTTTAACCAGGTGGGGCATCGTGGACCTTCCCTTTATTCTCAATACCTCACAAATCCTTTATGAATTTTCTTTTATCTGAAACAAGTATTTCATTAAAATCATGAAAATACCAACTTGCCTTCCATGTACTCAACAATTAAGGAGGCTCTTGAAATTGCTCCTTTCATCTGATAAAAAGTGATTCAAAAGGTATTTATTTACATATTATTCACTTGTTCTCCTTGAGGTTTAGATTTTACGCAGAAGAGGGAAGAGGCAGAAACATGCAAGCACCTGAGTTCCACACACACTGTCTCCTCTTCTGCTCACACTTTCCAAAGGAGCCCTAAAGCTTGACCTCCAAGCCCCACCCTCTTCACCCCACTGGCCTGGCTTACATTCCTTCAAAGCATTCACGTCACTCCCCAACAGTCTAGGGGATGCACATCATATACACAGTGTATGCATTTCCCAATGACACAGAAGCTCCCTAAGACCCAGAATTTTGTTCTGTTCTTTGCTAAATTCCCGGATCCTGGAAGAGGGCTTTGCATGTAGCTCAATGGGTATCTGTTGAACGATTGATGAGCTGAACTTGGGTCTTCACAGTCAGGTCTAGGGCTCTGCTGGTGAGTGGCATCTGCTCCCCACCCACTCATGGGAGGTCTGAAGTCGCCAGCCCTTACCACTCAGGATCATCTCCTTTTCCTCCCAATTGATCTTTACTTTGAAGAAGATGATATTTATGTTTTTTTAAGTCCAAGGAAAGAATTCAATAAATGTACTACACTGAATTTCTAGGCTTTCTGACCCCAATATATAAAATGGAATAACGAATCAAGGGTCATTTAACAACTGTGTCCAAGACACTTGGGAAGGGGGAATCTGGACACTGCTCCACGCTTCCTTCCACCTGCTCTTTGGAGAAAGGGGCCAGTGCACACTTGGTCCAGGGAGGGGAGGGCCACACAGCTATTGCTGTGCCAAACACACCTCCCAGGGGTTTTCTACAAAGCTAGAAATTTCCTGGAATCTACTCAAGTGTCCAAAGGTCACCTGGGAAGTCTAGGTCATGTTTATGGCAGTTCCATAGGCCAGGGCTCCCTAGACTGCACTGCAGGGAGCATTGGCCTCTCCCAACTGCTAACAGGGAGAGAAGCTGTGGAGAATGTTCTGGATTTGGGGAGGTTCAGGAAATTCATAAACTACAGACCTTCTAACCACTGATGCATACACACCGCACTGAAGGGTCCCGCTCAGCTCCCAAGCTTGCTGGTGGTCATGCAATCTGTCCTGGTGAGACACCTTCACATCCAGCAGAACTGAAGTGTTACCAACTGACCTAGATTAGCTTCCTCTAGAGTTAAATGTAGGTCTGCTCCTGTCTTCACAAAGCCCATTTGTGCTCAGCTGTCCTCAGAGCCCTGGGAATGCTTTGCTCACGGCCACGGCAAATCCAGGGACAAGGGAATGGCTGAGTGAGGGGTGGGTTGGGGGGGTGTTTCTTTGCTGGTTTCCCGTTGCCAGGTGTGGGTGGGGCACAGTGGGCAGCGACACCCTTGGCTGAGCACTGCAGGGGTCTGGCAGGAAAGGCAGAAACGACTTTGTTGTAAGACAGACAAGCTGCACAAAGTTCTCAGAGAATCATCCCGCGTGCTCCATGAGACAGCACACACAGCTCAACTCTCTGATATAATAAACTCAGGGCTTTAAGTTTTGTTTCTAGGATCCAAGGTTAAAACGGCTGAATTTAGAAACTCAAGGGGTTTGCAAAAGCACTGGAGAAGTGGTGCACGTGTAGTGACCGGGGCCCGGGACTGCTATTCCCCAAGGTCTCAAGTAAGGCCTCAGAGAAGAGCTCTGTTCCCAGGCTGCAGGTGGCCTGAGGGTTGACTCTGTAGCGACCCCCTGAGGGCAGTCAGGAACCTCAGGATTCAGGACCTGGTTAGACCTCTGCTTGTAGTCTTGATCTCAGCAAAGCGTCCCCTCTGATTTTCCATGTAAGGTTCCACCTTTCTGAATCACCTCCACTCTGCACTCCAGTTCTACCAACAAGCACGGCTGTACCGTGAATGGAGAAAGAAGGCAGGCCCAGCGTGGCCTTCGCCAGAAGCTGGCCTGCACACAGGGAGAGCAACTTCCTCGGGAAACCCTTCACAGAGGCTTCTGCAAAACGGGTCCAGACAGCCAGGAGACCAAGGCAGAGCCAGGACCACAAGGGGCTCAGGCTTTGAGGGAGGTGAGTGACTCAGTGCAGCACAGGGCCGGGAAATCCAGGACTGTGTGTCCTGATGTAGAGCAAGTGTGACACCCCATCTGCAGGCAGCACCTGGGCAAGCGGCTCTGTCCTTTCCTTACGAGGCCTGACTTACTTCCAAGGAATAGGAACTTCAAAATCATTTACAGGATGTTTTTTCTAGCTTCTCCTTGTAAGATTAATGTAACAAGTGAATAAGGATACCAGGAATTTGTTAGGAAACACGAGGCACATCTTTCTGCACATGTTGTGTCATTGAGGCTTGACAGGCCCACTGCCCCACATCCCCTCGTTTTCTATTCTGCAAAGCAAAAAGTCACGCTTACAAGGATGGGCCCAAACCATGGCAGCTGAATTAGAGGTCGAAGCGTGCTCGGTGCTGGAAATGGCTGCAGCTAATACTTCACAAAGACCTCCAATGGTGGTCAGCCAGTAGACCAGCCTCCTGGGGCACCAGTCTGAGAGAAGATGGCCTCAAGGTTAAACCAGAAGTGTGCGCATACATGTTTACCCCGAGAAGGATGTCCCACATACAGAGACCACCTAAGAAAGCCAAACATGATCTTCAGGCTGGTGTGAACGAATGAGCAAAGAACCAGGGGTCTCCAGAGAAGATTCTCCAGAGAAGATTCAGGAAGAGCAACATGGTGGGGTTGGTCTCCATCAGAGCTGAGGCAGGTGGGAGGACCCCTTCTCCTCCCTGGCTCTGCAGGGAGTCCTCCCCAGACACGCTGACCCTCCTGTGGGCTCAGTGTGGCCAGCCCGCAGGGACACAAGCCGCGTATCCCATACCCACTGGGCAGAGTGTCCTTGCTAAGTTATACTGAACATCAAGAGCACTTCCGAGGACTTGGCTCACAGTGTCCAGGCCTGCTCACTGGTTGCTAGGATTCTGGAGAACACGCTCCATCCGCTATGAAGGCAGCAGGGGCTCCTTGTGCTGGGTCTCTGTTGGTCTCGTTAACCCCTTGGACCACTTTACGTGTCACTGCTATCACCCCACCCTACAGATGGGGAATCAGAGGCTCAGAAAGCCTGTTACTGGAGGCACTGTGTCCTCCAAAATTCAATGCTGAGGTCCCAACAGCCAGTGGCACCTGACAAAGCGACTGCTTGGAGGAAGGGCCTTTACAGAGCGGAGCACAAGGAGGCTGTTGGGGGGCCCTGAGCCATCTGACTGCTGTCACTGTAACGAGGAAAGGAGGACATGCAGAGTGACCCTAGGGGACTCTGTCCCTAAAGGGACACACAAAGGGGCAGTAGGCGGGCAGCTTGGGAAAAACCCGTACCCTGGACTTGCAGCTCCAGAGCAGTGAGAGAACACATTTGTGCCACTCGAGCCACCCAGCCCATAGCACGTGCTCCTGCAGTCCAGGCTAGGACAAGGGGTGTGGGCATTTCTCGCTCCGGCACCTGCACGCCTGGCAGAAGCAGGGGTGGGGAGTTCCCCAGACACGCAGGTAGGGCCGCATGTGGGCATGGCTCTGTGTGTGGCATGTGGATGAGCACCTAGAGGTCTAGGGGAGAGGCAGCATGTGCAAGAGCCATCCCTCACCCCCTCACAGATTTGAGCTGGATCAAGATCAGCAGGGGAGCAAGGAAACATCCCTCAGGTCGGCCCACGTGGCCTGGAGTGAAGATCTGCCCTTGAAAACAGAGGGCCAAGGGAGCAGAGGCCTCACCTGGCTCCTCTGGGAGGGGGCCTCGGTTCTTCTAGTTCTGCAGTCACATGGGACCGCCGGCTTCTGAAGGGCCCCGAGGACGTTCAGCCCTCCCGCGTCCCGGGTCAGAGCAACAGGCTCCCCAGGCACGTTGGCAGGTGGGGGCAAACATGGATTTCTGCCTGTAGCTCTGGTCACGTAAGCGGTGTCTGCTCTGCAGGGGCCCAGAAGTCTTGGCCTGAAAACCAAAGTGTTACCTCGGAGGCCAAACCGAAGGGGTCGAGCTGTGGTCAGACTCGGTCAGCTGGCAAAGGCAGTGCGCCTCTGTCGCTGCACGCAGACTTCCCCAGAAACCTCCAGACTGGTAAGGTGAGACTGCATTCTCCACGCACACTGCTCGGCCCTCCCTTATCCAGCCTTACAGACCAGCGTGGGGTAGGAGCCGTGAGCACTGTCAACCTTCACACCGAGGAGAAGATATTTTATTAATACAAATTGGGCCATTAATAATATTTAAATGCATTAGCTTTAACACAAATAAACAAGATCTGCCAATAAAATTTTCAAAACGAATCCTGTATTCTAGAAAAGGAAACCTGGCCGGTGAAGAGGCAGGGCCCCAGCCAGGTGCTAACACTAGACCACGGGAGCCGCGTGTGGGTCTAAGGTGCAGGCTGTGAGGAACATCAAAAGGTGTTAATGGTTTCAATATTTATCTGCTGCAGGGAAGCACTCTAAAAAGACAGAAAAAAAAAATTCTGCTAATGGCTGTGTCTTTGCCATTAAAATGAAAAGCTTAATGCATCTTATAATCAGAGGACAATTTGCAAATCATTAAGAGAAATGTAAAATTCCATTAAAATACAAATCAAGAGACTCTCCCTGGACTAATAATCTTTTTGATATTATTTTGCATTTCACTATTTCTGTTCCAATACCCAGGCCCCACAAATGATCAGTTCCTGAACATGCTATTTACCACAGCCTACTTCTTTAACGAGACCAAGAGAAGGATAATCTGCTATTCAGAGCAGGTACTAATGAAGAATTCCATATATTCTGAAATTTAATTAAAACCCCAAAGATTTCAAATTAGATGCAATTTGAAATGCCTGGGGCAGAAATACATGCACTTGCGTGGCGAGGGTACCACACTGAAAGTTGATACCGTAATTGGTCTTGATGTATTTTTGTGTTGCTGGGCTGAAGCACAGAACTCATAACCATATAAAAATTCTCTGTAGATTACCTGCTCATTGAAAATGCCATCACTCAGGTAGTTCTCCACTAAATTACCATGCCACTAAAATGCACAAAGTGATTCGCAGAGTAGAGTGGCACAGCTGGCCGGCGCTGCCAATGAGTTATGCATGCGTCAACGCGGCCTTTTTTCTTAGTAAAATATGCTCAGTTGAATATTAAAACATAATTGGCATTCAACCTAAGCAGCTTAAACCATTCCGTTATCTTCCTTTAAACCGATTTGGCTCCTCCACAGTTATTTTCAAGGATGCGATTCACAAACTAATGATGCCATCATCCTCAGCTAGATTTTGCTGTTTTACATTGGTCATAAATAGGCACAGGTTCTAAGGCCTGCTAAGGGACAGCCTTTAATATTAGCTGCTCTTGAACATCAAAGGGCCAATTCTTGAGGAAAAAAAAAAAGGGAGGGGATACGCCATTTATGTTGGCTCTTGCATACCTTATTCTAAAAAGAGGAAGAGATGCGAATTTTCTACGAAAAGTATGTCTTGGCCAAGCAATGAGCTGGAGGTCTCATGAGCTCGGCCTTTGGGTTTTCCTCAAACTGTCTAAGGAAAGGCTGGAAAGAAAATGGTGTTCCCGGACCACCCAGCCCAGCTGAGGAAGGAGCGTGCATCTGCAGAAAAAGGCAGACAATGCATGTACAGACACACACACACACACACACACACACACACACGTCTAGGAATGGATCCTTTACACCCTGTGTTTTGTGCAACAATTAACAGTGGTACTCAAAAAATGCAAAACTAGTTGCCATAGTAACGAAGATACTGTAGCTTTTGAAGCTGGGAGGGTGGGAGCAGGCAGGACTCACCAGGGACACTACTTTCCGAAACACTGTCCCTATTTACCTTAGTATTTGGAGAGTAGGAGAAATCTGATCTGATTTCTCATGACTTATCACTCATACCTGAGATGAGTGACAGGCTGAAGACTTTCCTTCCCCTACTTCGTTCTCCAGTTTTCTTCTTCAGAAGCACCGTATTTTGTGCCATTAAGATACAACACAGTGGCCCAGTGGGCGGAGCCTCAGGAGGTCCGCTCTGTCTGCTGACTCTGCACCGTGCGAGTCACACAGCTACACCAACGGCCTCAGAAAGAGATCAGATCTTTCCGTTCTGACGCGTACATGCAGCCTTTAAAGCAGGACCTATGCTTGTAAATCTTATATTCTGAGTCCGCCTGAACATAAGGATTGCAGGTAAAAATCATATGTGATGAGGCATTTAAATTAAGTAATAGTTTTTACACTTTTTGCTCCTACAAATAGCATTATAGCATTATTGCCATTAATGTGCTAACATTTATACATTTAATGTATTGATAATTTACAGTCCAATTCTCTATACTTTTTTATTAAAATATAATTTTCTCTATAAACCCAGGTGGTAGAGAGAATTCTATTTATTATTTCTTGAATGGTATAAAAATGCACTTAAAAATGCATTAACACTGCCTGTAAAACGTGAATATACAGTATTTTATGACAACAAAAATATTTAAACATTCTCTTTGAAAGCAACAAAGTTAATCTAATGCCTATGGTGAGAATAAAAATTTTGAGAGCACATTTAAGTGAAGAATCTGTTTTTTTCACTTTAAAATATAGACCGGAGAGAAAATTCCTATTTTTTCAAAGCCCATTTAAAATGAAAAGTTGAAGAAACTGACAGTATAATTTACTTTTGTTGGTAGGCAGAAATCTGATCTTCGCTACTCCTAGGTAACAGATACCCATAAGTAACCAACATGGGGGCTGCAGGTGATCTTCCTCAGCGTGTGAACGTAATTAGGGTGACTTTTATTTTCAACAGAAACTTCCACTGGTTCGTTATTTAATTATTGTGCTAGATGTAACAGTTATATTCTAACATATATTTATTTATTCTCATAAAAGCAGCTCTTGTAACAATTTCAAGTACTATTTATTTGCAACAGAGAACCCGCTAAATCCCACACAAAGTCTGAAAGTAGCTGACTTTCAAACCACCTCTTGGTTACCTTTTAAGCTTGGTTAAATTATACTCCGAGACCCCGGTAGGTAGCCTTCACTTAAAGGCTATCTCAAGTTTGTTTGTTTGTTTGTTGTTGTTGTTGTTGTTTGCCTGATTTATGGAAACTTCAGGGGACCTAGGCTCTGACCACCTCCCCGGATTTAGGATGGAAATTTCACTGAACCAGACTTCCCAGGAGCCCGTGGAAATTACGATTTGTCAGAGGGCTCCTGGTGTAGAACACCACACATGCTCCTGGGTACAGCAGGCTGTGGTTGTGTTTGGCCACTGCCAGCATATCTGCAGCTGGTACTCACGAACAGCCTCCGTTCTCCTCCGCAGGAGGGGTGCACACTACAATTTCCAGGGCAGGTATGAGGTGACCCTCTGGGTTATGTGAATACTTAACCTCCTCCACAGCAACCCCAGGACAGGATCTGCGTTAGATGTGTGGAGAATGAGGCTGGTACCTGAATCTGAAGCACCCTCTGCCCCTCTATTGGCTGCTTCTGTTGTTCAGGGGTCTCCCCAAGATTCCAGAGCTTCACTCATCCAGCTGTTTCAGAGAAAAACCACATTTTTTGGCCAGAAGTATGTGGACACCTCCTAAAGGTTCTGGTTAGCTGTGCCAACAATGCCATGGGGTGCTCTGGAGAAGTGGTGGCACCTGGGGACACTCGTTAGGGGCTTGTCCTGATGTGACTTTGTAATCTGACAGCATAGGTGACCAGTAGCTGGTCTTGCTCATGCTTTTCAAATTAAAAAGACAAAAACCATGCTGGCTCTCCCACCTTCTTCTGAGGCAACGGGCAGAGCTCTGGATTAGGTAGACACATGGATACATAACTTAGAACTTTAAAAAGTTGATTACAACAGCAAAAACACTTCTTAAATATGCAATTGTAGGTATCAAACAAAAATCATTAAATTAGAAATGTCAACCTCAGCACAGAGTGAAGCTCTAAGAGTCTAATCCATTTCAACAAATTCCTTGAGAGTGAGCAGCAATTCTCCAAATAGGAGAGACATGTGTGTATATATATATATATATGATACATAGGCTCCCAGATGAAGGGGAGGAGATGTGAGAGCAACTTGACAAAGCTGTTTGTTTAAATGAATCATTGCTGAAACTAAAAACTTCTCATCCAAGATGTGGTCGCACAGTACAAAGACTAAACAAATACTGAGGACAATTACCAGGCAGGAAACTGCGTAATGAAATAGGAAACAATGAACTACATAATCTGAACCTCAGGCTCTTTGGCCTGTGAAATTCACCAATATGCCAAAGCGTAGTTGATCAGTCAAGATGAAGAGCTACGGGTGAAGTACGCTGATTGCTTCCGAGCTGGCTTGGCCAGGCCCCCGCAGACGGAGCCAGAAGCAAGCAGGACGGCGCACGGTGCCTACAGAGCCGGCACCGCTTAGGCTCCCTGTGGAGTAGCTACCCTGCTGAGTGCTGCCCCCTTCTGCTCAGGCTGGGAGACCCCGACCCAGAGAAATCCTCAGTGTGGACGCAGAGTTCCGGTCATTTAACACTGATTCTGCTCAGGAGCTAGCAGTGATGTGCATATTCAACATGCAGACTGGGGTCGGGCAGCCAGGCGACACGATGAGCCCGTGCAAGGCGCTCCTGTCCTTAGGAAAGGTTCCCAGGAAAGCAAGGTGTCATGGCCAGACAGAAGGGGCGGTGGAGAAACCATTTGCTTAGGCTTTGGAAAGAGAAAAATGTTGGCTTCTGGTGCTGCAGGGAGGGTCGCATGGGGACTGGTTATCAGGCCCTGAAAGGGCAAATGTCCCCGATTAGGAAAACGGCTCCCTCACAACCTTGGTCACTTCCAGGGCTCACTCTACCTCCCGCACACCATCTGCTTTCCAGGTTCATGCCTACTTTTGTCAATAAACACCACCCTTACCCTCTCCCTCATGGCTCCAAAACACATACACAGAGGGGGCGGTTCCTGATTCGAGATCCCCGGCCATCGTGACCCCAGTGCCTGCCACCCCCTCCCAGGCTGTTTATCCGCACCTTCTCCAGAGGTGGCCTCAGAAGGGCTAGATTTCCACATCTGCTGCTCCCAAAAAGCAGCTTAGCAGCTCTAGGGTTGGAAGAAGTACATATTCACCAGCTGTTTCTTTCCCACTAAATTTAAGGGCAGTGTTGTTGGCTTGTTCTAATCAATAAGTGGGCACTGGAAGGTTTTACAAACCTTCTAGCCCCACTAGGAAAGATCATAGCAAGGCCAACAATTTCTATAAGGCTGCATTTAAAATATGGGAGAACAGCGATTGCTACCAACCAGACATATGTGATAAATGCCATCACATATTTTAGTTATTATTTTATCTTTAATTTGGTATTTTTGTTTTTAAGTCCAGGGAAACATCGCAGTATGAACTTCCTAAAAGCACAATGCGGACTCCTGCCGTGTATGTGCGGGGGAGGCTGAGACAAACCATCCCCGTGTGCCACACACACTGTAGACAAACTCAGGCTGTATCGAGGACTCACAGGAGCAAACATGAAGGGCAGTAAAATAGGCCACAGGACACTGATGGGAAAGGGCTCAGTGCCTTCTTTCCTGGGGAGACGGCCTGGCTGGAGTGGCTGGGTGCGCTGTGCATTTTATGGACGTGTTTGACAGGAGGAGGGCAGATGAGTTGTGCCCCATGAAGGCTGTGGGACTGGAGGGGGGCACTGGCGTGATTAGCCCTTGCTTGGCTCTCAAAGATGGATTTTTAATTTTAAAGGGCTGTCTCTGGTAAGGCCTTGAGGTAATGATGCTATTCATTTCCTCATTGTCCAACAGCCTTCCAGGACCTACACGGCATCCACTGAAAGGCACAGAGCGCAGTTGGGACTGTCTTCCAGGACACGGGCGGGGGGGTGGGGGGAGAGTAATGTGCCCTGGAAGGGCCTTTCCCGTAAGCCTCCGGCAGGGCTTTCAGTAGAGGCTCTTTGGAAAGAGGGTGTTCAACAGAGATACACAAGTATGAGAATCCTTTTTGAGGCTTTGTAGCAGAAGTTAGAAAAAACTACTTGCCAGCAGGTTTAAAAAATGCAGATTTTACTACTGTCATGCAACTGGATTTCATAGCTATAAGCTAATAGCTGTGACGAAGGAATTATTAAAGTGTTAAATATTTCATTTAAAAGGGAACATTGCAGTCACTTTGAAAAGAAAACGCAGAACTCATCTGTTGAAAACCATCATCTGTGAGACGACACTGGAAGCAGCAGCTGGGGTCCCCTACCATCCGCACCATGGGGCTCGCGCCTCCACGCACATCACCACGCACACTGTGGGGCTCACACCCTACTCACACCACAGGGTTCACACTGCCATGCATACTGTGGGGCTTGCACTGCAGAGTTCACACTGGCACACACCACAACGGACACCTCAGGGCTCACCATAGGGCACACACTGCTACACACCATGGGACTCACACCACGGGGCACACACAAACCACCATGCACACTCAGGGCTTGAACCACCACACACACTACAGGGCACACACCACCACACATACCACCGGGCTCGTACCATGGAGCTGCCTCACGTGGGGGCCACAGTGCCAGGAAGCCCCCACCCCAGTCTGGCAGAAGACGTCCAACCACCTGCAGACTGTGGCCACCCCCGTTCAGAGCACCCCTGCAGGTGGAAGAGTTCAGAAGGTGAAGAGTGTGTGCACACACACTCTGACTCCGAAGGTGGGTCACAGGCCCCTGAGAGCCTTTATCCCTGAGCTCGGCGAGCAGTGCTCTGGGCGAAGTGCTACTGTTCGTCCCCTAACTGCTTTGCCACTGACTAATCAGGCTACGTGAAGGTGCGTGTCACACAAAGAAGCTATGTTATTTTTAGTAAATAAATACAAAGTTGGAGAACGTTAACAGGAAAGAACTTTAAATAATATTTCTTTATAAAACAAACATTAGGATTTATTTTGAGAGTGATGGTTTCATTAAATAACCATTTCTTGGAGAAAAATGAATTCAAAATAAAGCTGACCTCTGCAGAACTTGGTAAGGGAGCACTGGCCCCGGGAAGATGCCCCACAAGACTGCTGCCGCGTGGTCGGAGTGGCACCACAGACGACCATGCCGACACTTCCGAAAGGCAGATCCGCAAAGGGCAAAACCCCCGAAACTCCAAAAAGCCCCACAGTTTTGTAAGAAAATGCACTCCACTAAAAGTACGATCTCATAACAAAATGAATACACCTTAGTCAATACTCGCTTTTGTTCTAATTTCCTCAGCATCACCCTGAACCCCACTCAGAGTGGGGTTCAAGCCCCTCCCTTGCCACAAAGAAGCCCTATCTGTGGCGGCTCTGGAAAAAGGTGGCCACAGAGACTTCCAGACTTCTGGTCAGGAAAGACAGCTTCACAGTTCCTTGGCAGAAACACCCAATTAACTTGTTACTACTAATCAATCTTGGAGAAATTCCAAGAGAGGTTGAACTCTGTGAAACTTCCATTATTTGTTAAGTTTTAACCTACAGAAATTGCAATTTTATATCCTTAACTCAGTGTGTGATCTGCCTTACAAAATGAGCCAGTGGTGCACTTATCCCCCAAGAGGGCCTGAAACGGCAAAGCGGTGTGGCCCGTGGAGGAGAGGGGCCTGCGGGATGCAGCAGAGGGGTCCCCGGGACACGGGCCAGCACCTGAGGAAGAGCGGGTCAGGGGGTGGAGCACAAGGGGGGCCACTGTCAGGGTTGTGTTCTCAGACCACGCGGAAAGAGGCAGGCCTGGTCTAACTCAGAAGCAAGACCACGATGGAATACAATATGCCAAGGCGTGTTAGCGTGTTCAAACATTACTATGCCTGGAAGATAGAATTTGTTACAATGCATTTTTTCCATATTTAACTGTACCCATGCCTCTCCATGTGCAATAGTTTCTTTCTTTATGTTACAGCACACCTTCTAGAGCCTCTGAGTCAGCCAGAGAACTTTGCTTGCACAGGGCCTACCCGCTCACCATGATTTCACCAGGGCCACAAGATCCAAAGTGGAAACACAGCAAAGCCAACTACTGCTGGATAGAAAGGGGTGTTACCACATCTGGGGGTTAGTGCCAATTAACTCCGTGTTAGCAATTGTATTATAGCCATCCACCACCTCCCTTCTCAAACCGTAAAATCCCCACACCTGGTCCCTGCCTGGGAGTAAGCGATTGCGCTAAATTAGAAAAAGCTGGCTTGCACATGCTGAGGCGTGGGAACTCCCGGCAGCAGCCACCGCAAACTGTCGGGAGGCGCGGCTGGCCCAGGGGACCCCGTGTCTCTGAAACCTGGCTAGGAGGACCTCGCCCCAGTTGGAAGTGCCCACCAGCACTGTGGGGCTTGCCCGGCAGGAAGAGGCTTCTAGGTTGGCTTGGATGGCCTTCATCCTTGCCCTAGTGGCTGCTTCCCGCTGGTCCTGGTCCCCCACACTCTCCGTGACTGGCTGGCAGAGCAGAAGCCATGGGCACTGGGGCCCAAGGCCCAGGAGGGGGGGCGGGGCAGGATAAGTGTGGCCAGTCTCAACCCTCTTCAAACACTGAGGATAGGACCTCAGGATCTAATGGGCTCACTCCCAAAGTCCCCCTTCAATTATATAGATACTTCCCTTCATAAACTTTTCTGTCCTGAAAGTTCCAAAACCTTAAACTTCAGCTCACTATTCATTAGATTTACGGAGAGGAAAGCCATTTGGCAAGTTCTTTCCTGCCCCTAGTGACGCAGCAGCCTCCTGAGCACAGACACGGATGCAAGAGCTCAGAGCACCAGGACTCCCACGTCCCTGCTTCAGGGACAGGACCACACCTGAGCTCCTTAGCCTGCACAGCACACAGAGGTCACAGGCTCGTCACCCACAGTGTCCGAGCAGCCAGCCGGGGACGGACGAGGAAGGGTTGCTGGACATGTGCACAGCGACAGGCGAAGGCCTGCTACAGCGCCCACACCCATGCTGGAGACAGAACTGGATGACACAGGGGGCAACTGAGGGGGCCCGCTCATTACGACTGCACCGTTTCAGTTCATCATGTGTGAAAAAGCTCAAGTGATTCTCTGTTCACTTGTCAGACCTCGTTAGTCAACTCAGGTATTAGCTCAACTTTTATTTTTTTAACATTTTATTTCTGACAGAGAGAGCGAGTGCGAGAGAGTGAGAGTGAGCAGGGGAGGGTCAGGGAGAGAGGGAGACACAGAATCCGACGCAGGCTCCAGGCTCTGAGCTGTCAGCACAGAGCCCGACGCAGAGCTCGAACCCATGAACCGTGAGATCATGACCTGAGCCGAAGTCAGACGCTTAACCGACTGAGCCACCCAGGCACCCCTTAGGGGCTTCTCTATCCCTTGCCCCTGGAAATTCTACTCCACTTCCAGGTTCCTTTTTGCTGAAAATCACAGCAGCTATTAGAATAGCATTAAGCTCATTTAGTCCATTTCGAAATTCAAGATTGCTTTAAATGCACCGTATCTAAACTCTTAGGTAATTTTCTTCCTTGAGTGTATGTGTGTACACATCCATACGTAGATATATATACATATACATGCACATTATTAAAATAAGCATAAAAAATCACTATATGAAATAAGCCTCTGGCATATGTCTAGAATAATTTTAGTTGCCACAATTAAGGTCCGGGAAAATGATTTTTAGCGACCACAGACCATGTGCCTTTGGGATACAACATTTGGGCGGTATGTTCTCAATTCGTCCTTTAAGAACACTATCAAACTAGGGTAAGTTTGAGAAATTAAACTGAAAACTTATTCAAGAAGACACAGTGCTGCCACCCACTCTGATGTCAATGTCACCAACCAAGTTTATGGAAGTGGCTAATTGTCCATGTACAAGCCTCATTTTCTGTGGTGCTGGCAAGCAGATAGTTTAAGTTAACAATAAGCTTATTGAAAAATTCACTGCTATTCAGATGTGTTCCTATTTAAGCCCTTCAGCCAACAAGAGTTAAGAGTCGATCTGCATGCATCATTTTTATTGCCTTTGCCAAGAATTATGTGACCATGTGCCAAAACTAACACAAGCATTTGGAATGGGTGGAGATCATGAACTCTTGTCCTTACGGCGTGGCCACATGCTGTCTCTGTTTAGATGATGTAAAAATACCAAGTCAGTATAGTCGATAAAATGAGCTGTGATGTAAGTGATAGTTAATAAGTCAAGCTCCCTGAACGAAACCCTAGGAGGTGGCGGAGTTACTGACCTCGCTGGAAAATGGGATGGTGAATCGCAGGCAAAGGGAGGTCTTTGAGGACCGCAGGCTCATGGAAATAGGCATCCAGCCAGGCCACGCACTGCTTCAGGGGTGCCGTCATCTCTCCTGGACAGCGGAGCAGCTCAGGAAGAGTGGGGGCCTCCACGGCTCTGCAAAAGTGAGAAGAGGAGCTTAATAAGGCTCTAGGCCCTGTGTCCATACATGTGAAAAGCAAACAAACATCTACTCTACCCACATGGGTAGAAGTCCGTGGCTACTTCCCGGGTGTGGGTGTCCACAGTCTCGCAGCAATGGGAAGGAGCGCCTGAGGGGGGCGTGAGATGTCCGCCAGCCGCGCCCCTCCCTTCAGCTTTAAGAAACACAGCGCATCCCAGAAAACAAGAGGCGACTCCGGGAAGACACACCCTAGTACACAGGCTCTTCCGCCTGGGGCCCTGAATGTCTGCAGCCACGCCGTGAAGCAGGCCCAGACGGAGCGCGAGTAGGCAGCAGGGAAGCCTCGCCGGTGGGTGTGTGCGCTGCCCCTTTGCGACCAGCAGGTGCATGTGCACACCTCCCATTCACCCAGCAGATCACCACGTGTTATCAACAGTATTTTCAGCAAATACTGTTGAAGTAATTAAACTGTATTTGATCACCTAGGCCCTCCCACGGAATTTCAACAGAACAGCACGTTCATGATTTTCTATCACTTTGTGCTGCGTTCTGGGGGCTTCCTCCAAGTCTGCTTTCGGTTCCTGGCACTTTCACTTCAGAGCGTCTGATCTGTGTGTGGGTCGTTCTGGGAGGCTCACTTCCCTCACACTGCTCTTCTTGTTTATTTTTTTTCTCCGAATTCTCCTCTTCATTCATTATGGTCACTTCTTCCTTTTATCTCAAGCTTAAGCCAAGGTTGCTTAGGCTCTCTTCAGTCTGTGCCCTGCCCTTAGGGCTCGACTCTTCTGTCTGTGGGGCCTCCCAGAGCCGCCTCCCCTTCAGCAGGTGCGGAATCTCTGGGACATGCTCTGCTGGAACGAGGAAACACCCCTCAGAGAGGCTTTTCTTTCTGCTTCTGAGCCCTAGAGTTTTATGATGGGTCCAAGTTTTAATTTAATTTCTGAGAACCCCACACTGACAAAAGCACTAGCCCCAAGTCTGATTTTTTCCAAAGACTTTCCTTCCTCACCTTCCAAGGCCCGGCACAGGTGGCAGGCTTCCTAGCAACTTTCTGGGCGTGGAGGGTAGAGCGCATCTAGAACTCTCTGATATTGAAGCTCCGGGGGCAGCGTATGCCCAAGCAGTACGTTTCCTGACCCTTCGAGTTTCCTTCCCTGTGTGTGGAGGGTGGGTGTGTGCGCGTCAGTCTTCAGGCTGCCTTTCTCGCCTTGCACTCACCACCCTTACAAGGGCCTGAGCAGAGGGGCCACCACTCATTTGGCCATGTGACCCAGCACAGGGACGACAGTGTGGCAGAAGTCCCCAGGAGCACAGGTTGGGCCTGGTGAGGACAGTGGCACACGCAGGGCGCTGCTGCAGATCCGGAAGCCTGTGTACCTCACCCTGCATGCTACAGGCAGCGGCTGAAAGCCCTGAAGCAGGTCTTACAAATGACCCTGCACTGGCATCCAAGTCTCTTGGGCACAGCATTCTGTGGAAACGAGGGCCTCCACTGAGGTCCTGGGATCTTTCCAGAATAAGCTTCCTTGGATTGGATGGGCAGAAATGCCCTTCATATTGTTTTTCCAGGAGAGAACAGAAGATGGATCAGAATGGTGGGGTGGGGAGAGGGGTTTCTAAGCTCTCACACACAGGCAGGGTGAGGGAAGAACTGGAGAGTGAACAGAAGACTGAGCCCACACACACAACCAGGGAGAAGGCAGGCCACAGTCCGACCATCCTGCCGACTCCCAACTGGACGGGACAGGCCCAGGCCTTCTCGCTAGCTCGCTGTGAGCTGGAATGTAAGTGGACAGGTCTCTGGTCAGCCTGGACCCTGACTCAGCAGAGGGGCCGCACAGGACCTGCTCCCTCCACAGGCATGGTGAGGCCAGGGGAGCGGGGGCAGGGGGGAGACATGCATCTCCTCACTGCCCCGACTCCTCTATCCATTAGGACCACTGGTCAGCGAAGAAGTGGACCGTTCTGTGCTTGGCTGAACAATTATTCAACTTGAGAGAGAAATTCCAGTCCCTCTGTTCTCCCATTGTTCCTTCCTTGCTGATAAACTGATGGTACTGGAAAATAATGATGGTCAAGCGTGTCATGTGCTATTCCATCCCACTCCCAGGTAGGGGGAGAGGAGACAGGTCCACCAAGGGCGAGCCAGGCTTCCGTCCTGACAAAGCCAGCATGGTCCAGGGGGCAGCTCTGGGCCTAAGGCCTCGGGGGCAAGGAGGTGGTCTGTGGGTGACTCCTGGTCACATGCGGGGTGAAGAGGGCTGAGGTACCCATGTCCACACCCTAAGCTGGTGGGTGGCTTCTGTCCAGAGGAAGCAGGAGAGGGGCAGGGGTTGTGTGAAGAGCCTGCCCTGACCCACACACAGCCAGCGTCTCTGCGGCCAGCAGCTCATGGGCCACAGACGCTATCAGGGCTTGTGAAGTGTGCTGGGCCTTCACACACATGGCAAATGGGGTCCCATTTCGTGCCTTCACATCACGAAAAGTGGGTCTTCTGCCTCCACTAGTGACCTGCTTTGCTCTAAGAGTTACTAAGAGTTACAACTCCTTCCTCAGAGGCCCCAGAGCAAAATGGGGGTGTCCAGGGTTCGGGAGAAGGGGCCAGACTGGCCGCCTCTCCCTTCACGTTGCTAAGGGACTAGACGGGTAGCTGTGTTCCAACTAGCATTTCCCACTCCTAAAAGGATATTTGAAGAATTTTTATAGTAGTAAAATTCATCTTAAATTGATTTTTTATGCTTGTGCTAAAGATCTCAACCTCTGATTTACTTTGTAGGTCTCCTTTTTAACTCTTTCTATATTGGCATTAGGTAACTATTCATGGGTGAAATGTAATTAAACAGCTTTGATTCTGAAGCAAGGATTTATGATACTACATTTAAAATGAATGACATTAAACACACACATAGAATCAGATTTTTAAAGCCATGACACAAATTTCCATTTCTACAATAAAACGAAATTTATTTTCTGCCCTGCCCTCCCCTCCAGCCTTGCTTCACTCATCCCTGTGTGAGCCGGGTGTGACGGCACCCTTACTAGGGAGGAGTCTCTGCGGGCTGCCCCACCGACCAGCCCTGAAACCCCACTCATTACGGGCGAGCACCAGCGCGTGGGAGCCAGGAAGCCAGTGCTGCGGCACACAGGGCCCTGTCCTGCCATCGGCTGGGAGAGGGCAGAACGGGGACACGTCACAGTCACTCTTAATTCACAATCACATATTATCAGCAAGAGTCATCAAGGCAAATGCAGGAACCCTGGAGCCCTTCTTCTCTCTCTTTTTTTAAACCTGGCATGAGAGGTCCGGCTGGTGGCTGACAGGTGAATATGGCTCTGCTGAGTTGTACACAGGGCAGTGGAGAGCACTGGGTACAACGTGACACTGCAAACACAGAATCACATATCGTTTGGTTTAAGGGTTTCTTCCAGAAAGAGGCAACTGTTGGCGATCCCAGGACAACAGTGTGTGGGCTTCCAGGGAAGCTCCTGGAACGTCAGTGAGAAGAAAGGCCCGTGTGAAGTTCTCCTGGAGTCCTGCCCCGTTTGGAGAAGTAGCCCCGACCCCTTCCCTTCTGGGGTGTGGGTAAAGGATGTTCTGGTGTTAAATATTTCAGGTCTCAGATCTGTCCTTCAACCTGTATCAGGACACAGAAGAAGCGTGACGTGCTCCAGGACGAACTCCTGAAATGTCTTTCAAGAGTGGCGGTCATAGGGGAGTTCTATTGTTAGTTTCCTTAGGAACCTCCACACTGTTTTCCAGAGGGGCTGTACCAGTTTACATTCCCACCAACAGTGTAGACCCAGCAATAGCACTGCTAGGAATTTACCCAAGGGATACAGAAATGTTGATGCATAGGAGCACATGTACCCCAATGTTCATAGCAGCACTCTCCACAATAGCTAAAACATGGAAAGAGCCTAAGTGTCCATCAACAGATGAATGGATCAAGAAGATGTGGTTTATCTATACCATGGAATACTACATGGCAATGAGAAACAATGAAATCTGGCCATGTGTAGCAACATGGATGGACCTTGAGGGTGTTATGCTGAGCGAAATAAGTCAGGCAGAGAAGGACAAATATCATATGTGTGCACATATAGGAGGATTAGGAGGAACTTAACAGAGGACCAAGGGGGAGAAGAAGGGCGGAAATGGTGGGGGAAAGGGAGAGAGGCAAACCATGAGAGACTCTTGAATGCTGACAAAAACTGAGGACTGATGGATGTGGGGGGGAGGAGGGGTGGGCATGGAGGAGGGCACTTGTGGGGATGAGCACTGGGTGTTATGTGGAAACTAATTTGACAATAAACTATTTGTAAAAAATAAAAAAAAATAAAAAAAAAAAGAAGTTAAATAGAGTTCAACTTGACAATAAACTATTATTAAAAAAAAAGAAGTAACTAAAGTTAAAACACAATACACACATTCTTAAAGATATATATAATTGCTATACCCAGCTCCCAAATTTGATTTGAGTTTCCTAGCAGATGAAGGAAAAGAGGAAACAAGTCCCTCAGTATTAAGACCAAAATAAAGTTTTTTCTTCAAGATCAAGTAATAACACACTGTAAGAGAGGAATTAGTACTTGGAGATTAAATTTCTAAAACTATAAAAAAAAAAAAAAAAAAAGAGTGGCGGTGACGCCTTACCACCATGTATCAGGGGACAGCCCGTCGCCTCACAGCCTTACGCACAGGAGCCTACATGCTATTCAGGGGAGGACTGTCCTTCCTACTTGCAACGAAACTCGCATTTCCAGACATGGATTTCAATTAGAAAGCAAGGACATGGAGGCAGCAAGGACACAGGGGAATGGACCAAGTTTCCATGAAATGGCCCCATCAGACGAGGCTCCTAGCCATCCATCTGCCACACGGGAAGCCCCAGTGGGCGCTGTCCATCCGGTGTGGCGCCCTCGGCCAGGGTGGCACACCCTGGGCTCAGGGCAGCAGTCGCTGCAGACCCCAGAACCCACCACCTGCAGTGGGCAACGTGCACCAGGCCGGCTTGTCGACTAGAAAGCTGCGCTCAAGGTCTAACGCTGCATCAAGTACTGGCATGGCACGAGGAGACCTGACAAAGCCTTCCTGACAGCATGGCCCCGCTCTCTTCCCACGTTTCCAATTTGCTCAATACTTTAGAACTCACCCAGCTTGGGGGCGCCTGGGTGGCTTAGTCGGTTAAGCCTCCAACTTTCGCTTAGGTCATGATCTTGCGGTTCGTGGGTTTGAGCCCTGCGTCGGGCTCTGTGCTGACTGCCAGCTCAGAGCCTGGAGCCTGTTTCAGTCTGTCACTCCCTTTCTCTCTGACCCTCCCCTGCTCACGCTCTCTCTCTCTCCTAGAAATAAATAAAAACAATATTAAAAAAAAAAAAAAAACTCACCCAGCTTGGCAGGAGATTTGGGGGCACCTCAAGACTTCACTGGTAGTAACGAATCACTAAATCTTCGTTCTGAATGAATTCTACTTCCCAAAGACATTAAAATGTCATGTACTTGGCTTAAATTCCATTTGATGTAAGAAAACAGGCCAAAAGTTCTAAGCTACTCACGTCTGATTAGCAGCATTAGCTACACCCAGGAGGCAGACTGCTAGGCATTCAGAAACCTCTCTTTTTGACCCCAGTACTTTTCCAACATCTCTGTCTTCACAGCATAAAACTGAGTCTTTCAGTTTGGAACATTAACCGGTGATGCTGGAGGGTCACCCAAGAAAAGAGCTCCAACCTAACGGTTCTGGAGACACGTATTCATATGGAATCCGGCAGGAGCTGGCCCAGGCTGTGTCCACTGGCAAGGCCGCGAGGTCAGTCTGTATGGAGGCACACAGACACAGGGTACAACTTGTCGTGGGAGGAAGAGTCCAGGTTCTTGGCCACATACGGCATTTTAGACACCCTTACGATGAGGAACATTTCCTAAGCCAAGCCAGACACGCAAGTCTCCCCTTCTCTGGCTTCCAGGACACAGTGTGGACTCCAGGGTAAAGCACCAGACCCCACAGTCTCAGGAAGGCACATGTTTTCAGCAAAACCTTAAATCTGCAACAGAGGTGACTTTAAACCATGCTGCTAAATGTCACCATTTAATGTCCTATGAGGTCTAATTTAACAGATCTCTAGCAGAGCCTCTTGTGTTTGTGTCTGATGGATTTGTCCCTCATTTAATTAGACCTTCCTGTGAAAAGCTCTGATGCTTTGCTTCCAGCGGCAGGGCTGAAGGCAGGACGTGAGCTGTCCACCTACCACCAAAACAGATTTTTGTAAAAATGTGGCTGAATGAAGATTTCAAACTCTGTACTCTAACTGAATTTCATGCCTTGATTCTATTCAAGCAATTATCGAGGATCCATTACGTACAACGGCTTATTGACAAGAATATGGACGCAGTGTCTGTAGCCCAGCTGGGTGGAGAAGGAAGTAGGCGGAGGCAGAACATAAGAGCTGGTGTCAGCAACTTTCTTTCCACTCTGTCTTCTGGACAACCCCATGTGTCCCTGATGCCCCCAAAGAGTCCTTCCCTCCCTGCTACCATCTGATGAATGGACAATGCCAGTGATGGCCCCGTGATGCAGCCCTGTGGCCAGTGGCTATTGGGAAACACTGCCACAAGGGTGTGTCATGAGGTGAGTCTGTGTAATTGTTTGAACTTCTAAACCAGGTAGAAAAGAGGAAAGGGGAAATATCAAAGTGCTGATACTGGTACTCAGAAACATTGGCCTCAAACAGCAGGACTGAGTCAAAGATGAAGAACAGAGCCTCTCCGATGGGCTTACCCTGCAGCCCGGCTGAAGCCTTACTGGGCTCACAGCAGTGGGCACTGTGTGTGCCTCCTGCCCGTCTAACGGTTTGGTTGTCCGTTCCTAGATTTCTCATGTCGCCTCAGAGAACTATGTAGTCAAGGGAGGAAGAGAAGGGAGAAGACGGACGTGCGGTATCAGCAACATACTGCAGTTTACATAACAAATGGGAGACGTGTTTATACATTTGTTCATTTTAACAGAGATAAGAATCGCTACTGCTCATAACGCATGGGTTTATGGACTGACTCTCATGTCCTAATTTTTACTGTCTGTTTCCACAGATGATTCTCTATGAAACGAAGAGACGTGCTACCACACAGCAGACGGAAATCGTTGGCGAAGGGAGCCCACTCCTGGTCCAGGCAGAAGTGAAGAGGGTGGCATCGTGGAGAAGGCAGTATTTCAACCATCCCTGCGGGAGGGGCTGGCTGATGCTCTGACAGGTGCTCTGCACAGCCTGGCTGAGATTTCACTGTGGGGTTCATCACAAAGACGGACATAAATCCCGCTCCTTGCCTTTATGCCTTCCACCCCATGACTGCACACCCCCAAAATGAATTCTACATTTACGATCCTATCATGGGCCACCAATGGTTCACGTCCCAAGGTCAACAATAAGAGGAGGAAGAGGCAGTAAAATTTAACGGGGCTCCAATTTACTCACTTTCTGGGTGGTCACAGGTATGTTACTTAAATTGGAGATCAGTTTTTAATGGGCATCCTAAGCCCTCAAAATTTGGGGTTTGAATTAATGTCAGAACCTAAACACGACCACAGAGGAATTTATGGTAGTGTTTGAAAACACACTCCCCAACCAGAAAATTCAATGTAAAATTTCAACTCCTCCTCATACAGGGTACATGTCATAAGAGCTAAATATTTTTTTCCTTTTGAAAATGATTCTTAAATACATAAGCAATAAAACATTTTTAAAACACAATTTAAAGAGTATACTTGGCAGACTAGAAAGCCTTAAAAAAGCCTATTTACTTTCTCCCCTAAACGTTCAAATTGTTAAAAGGAAAAGTGTATTTTATCAACACTTTAACATATCATTAAAATCTCTCCTATTTGACAGATAAAGATAAAAACACCCCAAAACTATAGATGAATTATCAGGTCCCTAATGATTCCAAAACAATTACAGGATGCAGAGCAATCTAGTTAAATTTTATTCAAAAGCTTACTACACTTGTGTTTTCTTTTATTTTTCTATCAAGAAACCCATGAGGCTTAAGCACAATTCATTATGTATGAGACCCACTTGCGGTGCTTGACTCTTGATTAATAGCAAAGTTTGCTGTATGTACATTTGCAACATTAGATGCATACAATATGCTAACTTATTCTTTCACTGAAACTAATTATTTACAAAAATGACTACTTGAGACTACAATTTATTAAATGCATGCATCCAGTCTCAGTTTGGCCCCAAAAGACAGCCTGGAATGAAGATCTTTTACTTGATGTGACAACTTCTAGAAACGCTGTTATTAATATTGTAAATGTGGCAAATAAAGAGTTCAAATAGCCTTATGTCTATGTTGCATTTGCTTTTTGCCAGTGAAGCAGGGAACAAAGCAGCTTTCCACCATCTCCCACACCACAGCTACACTCCTTGTTCCCAGCTTAATTTAGCTTCCTACAAATAAAATGCTTACACAGTAGCAATGAAACAGTTTAGGAAAGAAACAGCTAACAGGAAAGAGGAATAAAGAGTTCTCATCAAATTGTTAGCTAAGTGGATTACAATTCTGTCAAGAATGAATTTAGCACATTTGTTGAAAAAATACCCATAAAAATATAACATTTTCAAAGAGTCATTTTCGTCAGTCTCATCAAATTATTGGTACTCCCCTATGGGCACTTTATCCCCCACAGGATCTTTGGGGTTAGGTAACTTTGCATTACCCAGTAATTCTCTTCACTCCCAGTAAAGAAGGGACAAATAATGAATTGGTCCATGGACGAGAATTCTAGAAGCCTCATATTCACACACAGATTTCATAATGGGGCATCTGGTCAGCCGCAAGTATCTCCCCGGCTGACTTCTAAAGCATGTGGCTCAGGGCAGCAGCCACCTGTTCTGAGCATCCTCCGCAGTCTGGTCTCTCTCTGCGGGGCCAACTTGCACGCTCTCTACAGCTGCCCCTTCCAATGCCCTCAAAGCCTCTGTGTGGCCTTGCTCTGCTCTGCCGAGGGTGTGTGCCACTGCAGGTTAGGAGACACAGAGAGGAATCAGACTCCTTCACATGCCAAGAAAAGGAAAATTGATGTCTGTGCCCAAACAACAGAATGACAGTGCAGACGGTCATTACGTGTACTAATTGCTCTGTGCCGTTAAAGTTTTGCAAGGGCACCTAAGGAAAAAAGACATAGGTTTCAAACAAGGGCTTGCTCTGGGATAGAAGATTTTAGGGACACAGAGTAAGTGAAACATCAGTGACAGGGCCTTTGCTACTAAAACACACAAATGGAGAAGAGAAAAAGAGAGTAGCAGGAGAACTGCAAACTCTCAGGGCCATAGACGAGATGGGTAAAGACGAGTGACTTTCTACCATGCAATTTAATACTCCAACTCTCTCAATAACACATTCAAGGTCAGCTAGAGTCAAGGCAACTGAATACAGAAGTCCCAGCTGAGAGAATGTCTCACTGTCAGACCTCCATTACATAACACAGCATTTTGGAAAGAAGGGAGGGGTCCACTGAATAAAGGTGAGGATCAACTACAGGGAAACAAGTCAAGGAAAACACTTGCATAAAATTTCATAGCTGCTACTTACTGAGTGCCTACCATGTGCCAGGTATTTAATTAAAAAAAAAAAAAACCATTCCATATTTATTTATTCCTCCCAAAAACCCCTGAGGAAGATATTATCTCTGTTCCAGAAAATGAAACTGAGTCCAGAAGTCTTGTGATAATAACTTTACCAATGCATGAGGGATGCAACCAGAACTTGAATTAAAGTCTTGATTCCAAAGACCTTAATCTCTGGACCACCTCCTTGAAGTCACAGTATTCTAGATCATCTGTGAAATGGAAATGAATGGTCACCCCTTACAAGGAGAAGTCCCTACATTCGCAAGCTTTATTCTTGATAGCATATACCCCATATAACATTTGGATTTATTCTTTTATGTTTCAGTAACTTCTATAAAGTTTTTCCTAATCCATAAGACTATAACCTAGGTCCACTACCCTATCAATTCGGAGACAATGGGAATCTGAGTGTTAAATATAGTTCTGTAATATTTTAGATGCTTCCAAGAAGAGAGACTGGGTCCACACTGTAGGGTCTTGGGTCTGTAGGAAGGAGCCCACTGGGCATAACTGGTCTACATGCTCAATCAAAGTCCATGTTTACATTTAATGCCTTGATGGCCATTCTGCACAACATTACTTCATACAGGTAAGCAGCCCAGGCCTTAGAATGTCCGGGGCCCACCATCTTCCCTACTCTCAACCCTCCAGATGCAAGGCCCAGGGTGATAAGGCCACATTACGGTTCTCACATGGCTTCACAAGCCAGCAGGGAAGATGTCAGCCTATGGTGCATGACGAAGTCAGATGGTGGGTACTGCACAAAGGCCGCCCCAGGTCTTTGCCTAAAGAGCCAGGCATGTGTGGGGCTGATCCCAATGCTGCCCTCCCTTCCCCCACATCGGGGTCCTATCTGGCACAGCGCTGGTGCTCTGGACCTGCCTGCTGAACGACTGGGTGGACAGAACGCAACAGCGTGAACACAGCCACCACGGCACACGTGCTGAAAAACACCTGTAGTTCACGTTTCATTTTTCCAATGAATAATTTGCTGAAAACCATTCCCCGGGGGGGGGGGGGGAGGCGGGGGAGAAAAACCCACAAAGATTTTCTAAACAGCGAAAGCTACATTTCTCTGCCTTTTCAGATTCTGTAGCAGAATGCCGAGTAACAAAGTTTGTTAAAGCCCAGGGACCGGGCATCACTTCCAATTCTGTTTACTTCGATAGGACTCCACAGTCAAAACCTGGAAGTGTTTCAGATTTGAGGACACAAAACTAAGTGGCTTTTCTTCATGTCACTTCCCCCTCCTGCTATAAGGCAATCAACTGCATAATGAGATGAAACACAAGAAAAATGAAATTCAACAGCAAATACTTAGCTCTAGCTTCAGTCCTTGACTACAGATAGGTGCTGAATTCCAGCAAGCACACACATCCGGGGATGGCCTTCTATGCTGGCCCTCCTTTCTCTGCTACGCTCTTCAGTCTTCCAAGAGCAGCTCATTAGGTCACCACAGAAAGAGTGAAGAGGGTCCTCATGAGAAGAACTCCCCACGCCTACCCTGCGACACGCAGGAGACACCAGCAGACCCCCACAGTCACTGCCTTCTGATCAATTCTGGGGGAAAACAGAAGTGAGAAGGAAGCCCACTCCAGGAAGCAGGACACGAACGGCCCTCTCATGGTGACTGGGAATTCTGGAATGTGTGGCGAGCAATGGGGTGGGCATCCAAGACACAAAGCCCGTGACAGGGATGGTGGGATGTGCCTGAGCCTGGGAAGCTGCCGTCCTTTCTCGAGGCTCTCACACCTTTGGTACTAACAGGACTAAAACATGCCTACCCCTGATACGGTTGACAAAACTGATCTCCATACAGCGTCTAGACGACTTTGTCGTGATGCATTTCCAAAAAAAATTTTTTTTGCATCTTAGCAAGGGAAAGAGTCTCAATTGAATGTTAAAATAATAACTAAATGTTCTGAAGACACTACCTCTTTTCTCTCCAAAAAGCATGTGTTAGAGGAGGACTGACCTCCACAGGGTTTAGTCCCATTAACTTGTGTCCTGGGCTCATTAATAAATAATCCTGCCACTAAATTACCTGTCTTGTAAATTAGTCTGTACGTTCTAAATAAATAATAGATAGTCCCCTATTATCACAGTAGAGTTTTTAAAGAAAAGCATCGCTTATGATGGAAGATAGCTTTGTAGTTTCCTCCGGCGACAACTTTCTGTGGCTCACTTTCTCAGAAAGCCCTCGCATCGCCTATTTATTGTTGCAGCTGGAATGTGTTAGCTGGTGAGCAGAGCTGAAAACCCTGTATTTAATATCAGACAAGTATATTGACTATACATTAGTGGCCAAAAAAATCTTAAGCAACTATTAAATGGACAGTTAATGTAACTGTATTTTAAAACACTGAGGTCATATTTAATTTTGAATTGAAACTCTTAAAATGCACTTTCTGGCAAGGATATAGGGTAATAAAACAATGTTAACTACAGAAAAAAACCTAAAACTCACATTATTAAAATAAATCTTTTTTCCAGAGCCCTAATATTTGCAAGAAGTAGATTACAAGCAGCAGAAAACATTCGTACTTCTTCAACAAGTACTGTCACTGGCACTGGAAATCAACAGTTTCAGCTGGGAGGAAGATTCACTCTGAGCAGCGAAGCCAGATGCCATCTCCCGCCCTTCCTTCTGGGGGCTGGCTGCCCCCAGCCCCCACATCTCCTGCCTTCCTTCCAGGGTGCTCCCATGTAGCAACACCCCGAGGTGTTCCAATCAGAAGTGCACCAGTAACGTATCCAATTATGTTCAAGAGCAGGAAGTAAAAGCAAACGGGGTTGGGGGGTGTCTAACAGGATGAACAGAGGTAGGGTGAAGAGGAGAAAGAAAGGGGTAGAAAACATTTTAGCTGCAAAGCCAGCCAATTAAAATTCCCTTTAGGAAGCACCAATTTCTACTCAAAGAAGGCTGGAAAGTCCAATTTTATATGCCTTTTTCCTCCTCTTAAAAAAATCAATACGGCCCTCTGGGAGGCTGTCACACTCGCAGGCAGGCAGGTCTGTGGACCGTAAGCTCCACGCCTGGACCCGGTTCACAGCCCTCCCAGGGGAAGAGAGAAGGGGGTGTCACAGGGTTTTCCAGCAAAAACAAAGCTGCATTTATTTACAGGTGTTCTGACAGCCAGGATGAGGGCAGAGGCCCTGCGTGTATACCCTGGATCTGGGGGTGGTATTTCAGAGCACTAAGCCTTGATCTGACCCCTGAGCGCCTCAACCCTGAGCTTGAGAAGAGCAATGGGGGACAGAGACAAGACCCTGTTGAGACTGTTTCTGATGGGAGCTTGAGGGGAGAGCCTGTTTCCTCTCTGCTGCCCCACAGAGTGTCACCCAATCCCCAAGGTTAGACGCGGCCCTCTGAGCTGCATCATTCTGCCAACCACAAATACAATGGAATTGTTCATGTTCTGGTCTCTCTCCTTTTCTCTGGTCCCAAATTGCTAGCTCCCTCCCAGAACTCCGCCTTCCTCAGTACAGACGTCCTTCTCTGCATCCACGACAGCACGCCTGCCGGGGCGTGGAGGCCTCTCGAGTTGGCTCCATTCGGACTTTCAGTCCTCCGCTTTAACTGGAGTCTCAGGCCTGAGTAATTAGGGGATCCTTTTCTTTTCAAAGGATTCTAACAGTCAAGAAAATTCTAGTTTGAAAAATAGTAACTTAAAAAAATAAAGTCTTGTTTATGGAAACATCTCCCACTGGGGAATTAATTTCACAGAAGAGGCATTTAACCTTTATATATAGTGGAATGTTTATTCGTAAAGATTCTATTTGCAATGCAAACATAAATTCTGAAAGCTCACAGAACTCAAAGATCCTTGGAAATTCAGGCTCCTTCTGAGGAACACAGGATAAGACTGTGTGTTCATTAGATGACCATCAACTTAACACAGACTGCTATATACCTAGGGTGTTATATATGAACTTTATGGTAACAGCAAATCCCAAACCTGTAACAGATGCACAAAAAATAGGAAGAAAGCCAAACATGACAGAAACTGATCCATCATTAAAAAAGAGATCAAGAAAAGAAAGCGACAGAGAAGAACAACAAAAACACCCAGAAAACAATGGCATACCTATTGGTCATTCCTTTAAATGTAAATGGCCTAAATGCTCTAATTAAAAGACACAGGGGTTGTGAAAGGTGGATTGAAAACAAGACCCATGTATATGCTGCCTATGAGAGACTAACCTTGGACCCAAAGATACATACAGACTGAAAGTGAAGAGATGGAAAAGCATTTATGATGCACACGAAAGTGATAAAAAGCAATACTTGTATTGGACACAATAGACTTTAAAACAAAGATGGTAACAAGACACAAAGAAGGGTATTACATAATGATAAAGGGATCAAACAAGCAGCTATAACAATTTTAAATATCTATGTACCCAACATTGGGACATCTAAATACATAAAGCAAATAATAACTGAAAGAGGAAGAAACGGATGGTAATACAATAACAGAAGGGGACTTTAATACTCCATTTACATCAATGACTAGATCATCAAATGGAATATCAATAGAGACAGTATCTTTATTTTTTTTTAATGTTTGTTTGTTCTTGAGAGAGAGCAAACACACGCAAGCAGGGGAGGGGCAAAGAGAGAGGGAGACACAGAATCTGAGGCAGGCTCCAGGCTCTGAGCTGTTAGCACAGAGCCCAATGTAGGGCTCAAACTTGTGAACTGTGGGATCATGACCTGAGCTGAAGTCAGACATTTAACCACCTGAGCCATCCAGGCACCCCAAGGAACAGTGTTTTTAAATGACACATTAGACCAGATGCTCAGATATATACAAACGTTTCAACTACATTCAAGTGCACATGAAACATTCTCCAGAATAGAACACATGTTAGATCACAAAACAAGCCTCAATAAATTCAAGAAGACTGAAATCACACTATGTTTATTTTCTAGCCACAACGCTATAAAACTAGAAATCAATCACACACAGACAAAAACATCAACTGCAAAGAAAAACACAAATGTGTGGCGGCCAAACAACATGCTACCAAACAACCAATGGGTCAATAATGAAATCAGAGGAGAAATTAAATAAACACATGGAGACAAATGAAAATGAAAATACAACAGTACATAATCTTTGGGACAAAGGAAAAGCAGGCCCAGGAAGTAAATATAAAGTGATACAAGCCTACCTCAAGAAACAAGAAAAAGCTCAAACAACCTAAACTTACAACTAAAGTAACTAAAAAAGAACAAAGCCCAAGGTGAGTAGAAGGAGGGAAATAATAAAGATCAGAGCAGCAATAAATGGCATAGAGAATAAAATACAACAGAAAAAAATAAGAATAGTTCTTTGAAAAGATGAAATTGACAAACCATTAGACTCATGAACAAAAAAGAGGAAGGACTCAAAGTAATAAAATCAGAAATGAAAGAGAACAGACACTACAGAGATACAAAGAATTATAATAGAATATTATGAAAAATTATATGCTGACATTAGACAGCCTAGAATAAATGGGTAAACTCTTAGAAACATATAAACTTACAAAACTAAATCAATAAGAAATAGAAAATCTGAATTGACCAAATACTACTTATGAAACTTAATTGTTAGTTACCAAAACAATAAAAGTCCAGGACCAGACGGATTCACAGGTGAATTTTACCAAACGCTTACAGAAAGGTAATACCTATTCTCCTCAAACTATTCCAAAACAAAGAAGAGGAAGGAGAGCATCCAAATACATTCTATGAGGCCAGTTTTATCCTGATGCCAAAACCAGATAAAGATGCCACACACAAACACACAAACTACAAGCCAATATCTCTGATGAACACAGATAAAAAAAATCCTCAAAAGAATTTTGGAAGCTCCATTCGACACTACTCAAACAGCTGATTCACCATGATCAAGTGGGATTTATTCCAGGGATACTAGGATGATTCAATGTTTACAAATCAATTAATGTGATATCCCACCTCAACAAAATGAAGGATAAAAAATCATATGATCATTTCAGTAGATGCAGAAAAAAAACTCTCAACAAAGTGAGGTTAGAGGGAACATGCCTCAGTATAGTAAAAGCTATCTTTTATCCATGATAACAATCCACAGCTGACATCATCTTCAACGGTGAAAGACTGAGAGCTTTTCCTCTAAGATTAGGAAAAAGATAAGGATGTCTACTCTTTTGCCACTTTTACTCAGCATAGTACTAGAAGTCCCAGCACAGCAATCAAACAAGAAAAAGAAATAGGAGGCATCCATATTGGTAAGGAAGAAGTTAATTGCCACGATTTGCAGATGACATAATACTATACATAGAAAACCGTAAGACTCCACCAAAAATCTATTACAGTAAATGAATTCAGTAAAGCTGCAGGATACAAAATTAACATATGGAAACTGGCAGCATTCCTTACACTAATGACAAAGTAGCAGAGAGAGAAATTTAAAAAAACAATTCCATTTACAACTACACCAACAATAAAATACCTAGAAATAAATTTAACCAAGGAAGTGAAAGGCCTGTATTCTGAAAACTGTAAAATACTGATGACACAAATGTAAATAAACATATTCTATGTTCATAGAATGGAAGAATATTGTTAAAACATCCATACTATCCAAAGCAATCTACAGATTCAATGTAATCCCTATCAAAATATCAACAGCATTTTTCATAGAACTAGAATCCTAAAATTTGTTTGGAACCACAAAATGTCCCAAATAACTAGAGTAATCTTGAGAAAAAAACAACAAAGCTGAGGTATCACAACTCCAGATTGCTAAATATACTACTACAAAGCTGTAGTCATCAAAAACAGTATGATACTGACACAGAAACAATAGATCAATAGAATAGCATTCAAGAGCCCAGAAATATGCCCACACTTACATGGTCCATCTTTGACAAAGAAGATACAGTGGGGAAAAAGACAGTCTCTTCAACAAAATGGTATTGGGAAAACTGAGAAGTTACATGCAAAAGAATGAAACTGGATCACTTTCTTATACCACACAATTTTGATTTTGAAAATATTTCAAAATCAAATCAATATTTCAAATTTATTTGAAAATAAATTCAAAATCAATTAAAGACCTAAACGTGAGACATGAAGCCATTGCAATCCTAGAAGAGAGCACAGGCGGTAATTTCTCTGACATCAGCCATAGCAACGTTCTCTTAGATACGTCTCCTAAGTCAAGGGAAACAAAGGCAAAAATAAACTACTGGGACTACATCAAAATAAAAAGCTTTCACACAGTGAAAGAAACCATCAACCAAACAAAAAGGTGAGCTACTGAGTGGGAGAAGATATTTGCAAATGGTATATCTCATAAGGGGTTAGTACCCAAAATGTATAAAAGGACTAATAAAACTCAACACTAAAACAATCTGATTAAAAAATGGGCAGAGACACACAAGATGCTCAACATCACCCATCAAGAACATACAAATCAAAACCATAAAGAAATATTACCTCATACCTGTCCCAATAGCTAGAATCAAAAACACAAGAGCCAGCAAGTGTTAGAGGATGTGGAGAAAGAGGAACCCTCATGCACTGCTGGTGGGAATGCATGCTGGTGCAGCCACTGTGGAAGACAGTATCAAGGTTCCTCAAAAGATTAAAAACAGAACTACCATATGATTCAGTGATTCCACTACGGGCTATTTACCTAAAGTAAATGAAAACACTAACCTGAAAAGACATATGCACCTCCCCAGAGTTACTGAAACATAATTTATAACAGCCAATATACTGAAACAACCTAAATGTCCATCCGTAGATGACTGGATAAAGAGGATGCAGTATATACATACATAGGAATATTAATCATTGAGAAAGGAGATCTGCCATCTGTATCAACATGGATGGCCCTGGAAGGTATCATGCTAAGGGAGGCAAGTCAGACAGAGAAAGAAAAATACCATATGATTTCACTCACGTGTAGAATCTAAAAAAACAAAACAGGTGAAAAAACAAAAAGCAGGATCAGACCTAAAATCAGAGAACTGATGGTTGCCAGATGGGTGGGCTCAGACACAACGGGTGAAGGGGAGGTACCGGCTTCGTTATCCAGTGTGTAAGTTGCAGGAATAAAAGGTACAGCACAGAGAATACAGTCAGTGGTACGGTAACGGTGCAGCAGGGTGAGAGATGCGACCTATACCGTCGTGAGCATGGCATAAGGTACAGAGATGTCAAATCACTACGTGGTTTATCTGAAACTAATGTAATGCTGTGTCTCACCTATACTCAGGTAAAAAAATGAAAACTGCAGATCGCCTAGTTAAATTTGAATTTCAAATTAACAAAATTTTTCATAATACACAAAAAATGATTCATTGTTTATCTGAAACACAAATTTAATTGGGCATCCTGTGTTTTATCTGGCATTCCTTCCCTAATCCCACTAGGATGCTTAAAAGGTATTATTTAGTGCTGATAAAAAGGGAATAAATGGACTGAAATTACTGCTTCCTAACAAGTTGCATCCTCTCTTCATGCAAGACTTCTTTAGCAAGGTTCTGTAGTTGCTCAGGGTGTAATTAAGAGGAAATTGTAGTATGACTAAATAAAAATAGGAAGAATTAACAGCCTTATTTTCTCACCTTAAAATAAAAAATTCTATCACATTAAAAAAAAAAAGAGACTGTGTTCACATCTGTTCTGGCTTCTTACTGTCTTGGGTTTGTTCACACTTAGGAGACCACGTGACAGGTGCAGGTACAAAAATAATCTCTCAGAAACTAGAATCCCATATGCAACTTGGTTTCTCAGTGGTGTGTTAATATAGCATTGTGAGTATTTATTCATTTTTTGTGTACAGACACTGAGATGTAACGTGCTTCTGCCCTGCCTGGCTTTGCCAGAGAGCCCTCTTCACCCCAGATAATTTCTCACAGTGGTGCCCATCACTGTCCATGTTGAGAACAATGGATGGGAATCTGGGGTCCCCAAAGCTCTCCCAGGAGACTGTCTGCATGTATACACAAAGTGTGGACCGTTTTCACGCTCAGAATGTACTGTGAGTTTCTTCCCCCTCCTCAGCCCCTTAGCTCAGGCCCCAAGGTCCTGATGGGCCAGCAGCTCCACAGCTGTGCCTACAGCATATCCTTGCCAACAGGCATCCAGCCTTTTAAACCATTGCTGTCCTACATTTGTCCCCACACAGGATTTCCTTTTCTTCTAAGCTCTTTTTCGATTTTTAAACGTTTATTTACTTTGAGACAAAGACAGCACAAATAGGGGAGGAGCAGAGAGAGGGAGAGGGAGAGAGAGAATCCCAAGCAGGGTCCACATTGCCAGCACAGAACCCTATGCAGGGCTGAAACCCACGAAGCTGGGAGATCATGACCTGAGCTAAATCCAAGAGTCGACGCTTAACTGACTACAGCACCCAGGTGCCCCCCCCACACAGGATTTTCACTATCTCCATGGTCCTCAGGTCTGGGAAGGCCAACCCTGGCCCACTAGCTATTTTTGTAAACAAAGTTTTATTGGAACTCAACCACGCCCATTTGTTCACACGCACGACAGCAGAGGGAGCAGTGGTGGCAGAGATGCTCCTGCCTCCAAGACATTCAGTATCTCGTCCTGAACAGAAGGCTGTGGGCCTGGTCTTCCAGATGGTTCTCTTCACTGCTGATTCCCTGTTGCTCACTCTGGTCCTCTCACCTGTAACAACCCCAGATCCAAGTGCTTCTCCAAACCTGAATGTAAGCTCAGTTCTAAATCCAACCACCCAACCCCCATCAATCTGAGCCACCCAGTGTGGGTGGTACTGAGTAACTAAACAATGTGAATCATGGCACTGGTATTTACTGAGCACTCACTATGCACTGGGCATCGTGCCAAGTGCCCTATGTGCACCGACCATAAGATAGGAGGCGAGAATCTGGATTCCGGTTTCTCTTGGAAAGCTGCCCCAGCTGCTCATCTCCCCTTGACCCCTACACCAGATGCTCCTCTAACCCTGGGAATACGCTGGGTTTGGCTTTGTGAGGTCTCTCTTCTCCTCGCCCCTTTGTAGCCTATGCACAGCTTTGCGCCCACATCCTGCACAACCACCAGAGCCTCCAAACCATCCTGGCCACGCTCGTTTCCCACCCGGAGAACCTGTCCAGACCAGGGAAAGCTTCTGAAAATCCTGCCTGGTCCAAGTCACCACCCTGCTCACAAGCCTTTCCTGACTTCTCATCATGCATAGAGAATCAAATCCAAGTTCTGCATCTGGTGTTAGTCAGAACTCCCCGTCTGGCCTTGATGCAGGCTCACCCCCCAAGGGACCCCGAGCTCCAGCCCATCTGGCCATAGCCCTTTGCTGTGCTGCACTGTGCCTGGCTCTCCCTGGACCCACCCTCTCCCCAGTCAGCCCTCAGCCCACGAGGCAGGCCCCATGATTAGTATTGGCCTCCCTGGAACCTCCCCCTCCCCAGTCCGCCCTCAGCCCACAGAGCAGGCCCCATGATTAGTACTGGCCGCCCCGGAACCTCCCCCTCCCCAGTCTGCCCTCAGCCCACAGAGCAGGCCCATGGTTGGTGCTGCTCCTGCTCTCCTGTGGTTGTAGGTCACCTATACCCCACATCACACCCCCTAAGTGCCATGGATCGTTCTTACCCTCCACCCCCACATATTCAGCACCTGGCACCTCCAGCTGCTCTGTGTTCACATGGATCAGTCTGACGGCTCCCATAAGCACAGCCTGTGCCTTTGGGCATCTCCGTCATTCGAAGCAATGGACACTTCACAGCCTTCGGTGAAGGGCTCATGAGAGTCGGTGGATGGTAACGTGTGAAAATTCACAAAGATAGACAGTGAGGCCAAGAGGTGTTACTGAACATACTCAAAAATAAGTTAGGATTTACTTCAGGAGTAACTAAGTACTTTGATGTATTCTGTTGCCTCATTGTACTCCTAAGATTTTGTTTTCCATCAACTTCTTGCATGCATCTCTAAAGGGCTTAATAATTGAACTTCTTAAATGGGTTAAGATACATGTAAACACCAGATACAAACTTCCACAGTTACGGGCTACTTCGACTACAGGTCTGATCAAACCTGAAACATCTAAGAAATAGGTTTCTGAACCAGATCCAAGGCACAGAAGGGGATTTCAGGATTTTCTGCTTTGATTCAACCCCGAGTCCAAGATTCAAAAGACTTGCATGGACTGAAGACCTACCTGGGTGTGCCCACTTCTGTTACTTCTCCATCTATATACTATACGACCAATCATGTTAGGCATTATGCAGTTTCAGATCTACCACAGCCCATCATCGCCTCTCGTCTCCTGGGCACTGCTGGCCTAGCACAGAAATCCCTGAGACACCACGGATCTGAAGTCACACAGCACAAGGCAACAGAGAGCAAACTCATCAGCTTTCAGCCCTGCTGATCAGAGTGTGACTAATATGAGCTCAGCCAAGTATCTTCTCAACTCCTCCAACAAAAATGGCCTGCTGCCTGGTGTACGATGTGTTCAAAAGAGCTGGCGTAACTACCCGGGAAAAAAGACTGAAAAAGTACAGAAGTGGGGTGTCTGCTTGTGTTAAATAGACGATCTGCTCTACCACGCTTTCTTCTTTAAAACAGTTAAAAAATTTTAAAAGACTTGAAAACAAATATTCACAACTCCCAAGCTACTGTCCCCTTTTTGGTACCCATGCTATCTTCACTCCTAGTTCAGGAGCACTGAATGTGTTCCCACTAATCATCATGTATGTGATTCAAAAAACTAACTCCTATTTCCAGGAACCAAACCAGAAACTCTGGCAACAGTTGGGTTTGCAGCTGAACTCCTAAGCTTGGAAAAACTGCAAACTATCCCACTTGCCATTTTCAATTAAATATTTTATGGGAAAAAAGTGAAATAAAATATACATACTAGAAATGTGATTTCGTTGAACATTTTAAGAAACAAAGGATCAAAAAGAAACAGATGTTTCTTCCTAAAATACCACCCCCCCTCCAAACTATGTAATACTTAACAACTGCATTTTGAGCTTCGAGGAAACAAGAGATGTTCCGAGGGACTGACAGTCAGTATAGTCCTCTGTGTCCCAAGGATAGGGGAAGTGTGCACGAGTTTTCTCCCTGGCAGAACAGAATGGGCATGGTGGTGTTCTTCTTCAGCACATAAATACTTGCCCAGTATCTACTATTTAGGGCACACTGTAGAAGTTTCTAAGGGATGGGGGGGGGACAGGGAAGATACAGCCCTCTTTCTCCACCAGCTCTGCCAGGCAAGTATGGGACGCTGAACCCTTAGAACACAGGTCATCCCCGTGTTCTCAGGGTTTGGTCCTGAGACAGAAGCCCTTGGCTCTGTCTACATCCCTGGTACAGAAGAGGCCAGCATTAGCTGGCAGCCAGGGTAGGAGCGCTTTCCCCTCCTTCCTGGGTGTTCCTCTTTGGTACTTTAAGCTCACTTCTTCAGTGTCCGGAACTAGGACTTGCTCGGGGTACACGGTGCATGCCAGGCCAGGAGGAAACATCACTCAGGACAGGCAGGGCCCTGAATAACAAAGATAAAGCTTGTCTTCTTCCCTGTTCATGTGCAATCATCCCCCAGGTCTATCTGGATGGCACCCTGGAAGGGGATTTAAGAGCTGGTTTTGTTTTCTTTTTTCTTTCCTGAATCTCTTCACAGCAGCAAAAAGAACTTTCATTTCTAGAAGAATGTGCTTCTGTTCATCTTTCCACCAGACACCAGTGCCTCCCAATGTCTACCTGTTTCTACTGCGTTGGACATGAAGTCTGAAGAGCCACCGATTTTCTCAGAAGAAATTTAAATAAACTCCTGAAGCCAAAGGAGCCATTTTCTTTGTAACTGACATTAAAAAGTAGCATGAACTGGATGATGGATGGTAGTGACCAGCCGCCATTTGTTCATGGTCTTAAACTTAAGAATAATCGAGGGCAAGGGGAGGAAGAGGCTCACTGGCCGATCCTCAGAACCAGGGGATAATTAAATACTGTGCTGCAAAGATAATAGAAATAGAAATCTCCTCAATGATCCAGAAACCAGGCCAAAATAAGATCCAGGCATGAAGACAATTCTTCACCAAAGTGGCAGATACCACACTTTTCTGAGAGGCTGACTTGCTCATCTCCGAAGCCAACTTACAGTTTCTTCATTAGACTTCATGAAATAATCAGTTCTTTGTGACAGGACTCGCTGGACGAGCTCAAAGTAATCAGGAATCTGAAACTCACCGTTCTGATGCAACGGCTGATTCTTGAACAACATGGTGGCATAGTGTGGGCCCACGTGTAGAGACTTCGTTCGATGTGCTACAGTGCTGGAAACACATATTCCTTATGATTTGCTTAACAGTCGTATCTCTAGCTGACTTTACTTAAGACCAGCGTATATGGCACACATAATGTACAAACAAGTAAACCGACCGTTTAGGTCACTGGTAAGGCTTCCAGTTAATAGCAGGCTATTAATAGTTAAATTTTGGGGGGGTGTCAAAAGCATTACATGTGAATTTTCAACTGTGTGGGGGCTCAGTGCCCCATTGTTCAAGGGTCAACTGTACTTAGTACTAACCGATCGCTCACTGCCTGAGCTACTGAACTCCTGTGTTACACCATTTAGTCGTAGAGGGCACAAGGATTGAGTGGAGAAAGGGTCCCGGTGAAAGGAGCCTGCACAGGAAGGAACTGGCCCCGTGGGTTATGTGCAGGCAGCACAGAGAAGAAGGCTGCAGGTATGAAGGAGGGGCTGGCAGGCTTAGGAGCAGGGCTCCTCTTCACCCCCAGAGTGTGTGGAAGCATTCTAAGGTGTCAAACAAGGTCTAGGAGGACAGGACTGGCCCTTCCAAGAGCTCACATGGGTTACCGGCAAGGCTGATCAAGACTGGGCAGGAAGCTTCGGCAGATGGCAATGAGATTTCTGTATCTGTGAGCATTACCCAAATGGAGAGTCTCATTCAAGCCATTATATGCTCCTATTAAATAGTCTTGCTAAGATATTCCTGTTAATCATTACAACTGACAAGCCTGATATATATGGCCTATTTAAAAATCAGCAAATTGAATGTTTATCCATCTTTCAACCAAGCACCTGCTTCCAACCTAGCTGACCAATGACACTGGCTAAATCTCCTCACCAAACAATCCAGAAACTTTCATGTGATGTCAGCCCTGTGGATTTACCAAGCCTTTCTGTGAACACCTTCATCAGCTACCCAGGCCTGCCATAAACTCTAGCTTCATATCTGAGATGCAGACCCCTTAGAAAGGACCTAGTCACTGTAGCAACTTTTAGGAGGCCAGTGGCTGCATCTCTTGAGAGAGTCTTGCTGTGGACGGTGACTACACTTTTTCCAAATCCATGCAAGAAATCTAAGAGTTCTTTGAAAATTTGTAAGTTAATTTATTTTGAGAGAGAGAGTGAAAGAAAGAGCGAGCACACATGAGCTAGAAGGGAAGCGGGGAGAGAATTCCAAGTAGGCTCTACACTGTCAATGCAGAGCCCGATGTGGGGCTTAAATTAATGAGCCATGAGATCATGACCTGAGCCAAAACCGAGAGTTGGACGCTTAACTGACTGAGCCACCCAGGTGCCTCAAGAAATCTAAGAATTCTTAACACCTGCATAGAACTGCCTTTCCTCCTTGCTGGTGGTGGTCTGTTTGTGGCAAAGACCTCACAAAGATAAATCAGAAGACCGCAAAACCAAGAACCTGGGGTGGGGGAGCAGACTTCCAACCTTCTCATGGATGTGCTCAAAGGAGGTGGGGGTCTCCTTTCAACTGCAAAGATCTACTCTCATTTTTGGTATTTCCCTTTTCCCTCTGATGCTATCAGTAGGAAGAGCTGTCACAGGCACAATCAACTCTGTATTGAAGAGGCTTTTTAAAAGAGAACTTACAAGATTTAAAAACACAGAAAAGACATTCTTTGAGGGGTATCCAAATTAGTAGAGAATTCAGATCAGTTAAAAAAAAAAAAAAAGAAGAAAGTTGACTTATCTAAGGTTCCAATAAATCTCTTCGTGGCCTGAAACCCAAACACGTTATGAAGGCCTCTCTGTCTCCATCGACCCCAGACACAAGTGGAGCTAATTAATATTTCAAACTTTCCCATCAGCGGGGCCAAGGCTGGGTTCTTCAGCAGGCTTACATTCCCTGGCAATGCCTGATTTATGCACCAACAGTCACTAACCCACAAATACGACAATAGAAATGTAGACGAGGGGTGGAAATTTGCAAGTACACTTTTCTCTTCCACACTAGGTGAAGTGGTTTAGATAGCTGTCACTAACACCAAGGGGTTTATTAATAGGCAAAAATTAATTGTATGTAGACTGAATTAATGAGATGGAAAAACATGCATATTTCAGCTAATACAGAAGGGACCGGCCTCTGCAGAGGCCTCTGTAATGAAGTGGCTGGGCCAGGGGAAGAGGCGCAGAACAGCTCTGAGCAAGCCAGGGTCTTTTTGTGATCGTGGGGGCTGGAGGTACTGGTAAAAAATACACTGTGAAATGTACACATCAGGCAACTGTTTTGAGCACAAAGTTGACCCGCGATGCGTATTCTGCAGACTGCCATCTACGGATTTATAAATAAATGATTAGATGTAAAATCTCTAGAGAGTTTTCCTTTTCCACAGCAATTACAGGAGCAGATTATTACCATTCAAGTGGGGCTCCGGTGAAAGCTCCTTGACTGGCAGGAATCACTCACTGCTGTCCTGATGTCTAAGTCACCACGACAGGAAATCCAATGTCAGCGTGTACAACGGACGTTTTCACAAGCCAAGTCAATATGCACTGAATGAACACATTCTTGAGTTAAAATATATTACTGTCAATAACAGACTGAATTAAGAAAGTATGAAGTTTCAAATGTGATCAGTGTCAGGAAGAAGTTTTCCATATCTCCTCCCTGCACGTTGTTAAAAGTTGTCGTGTGGGAAAGCCTGACACTCACTTGGACATTTTCTCTTTGGCTGTTCTGGATTTGTTTTTCAAGTCATTAAAACACAAGGTAATGAGGCTAATCAAAGAGTAAGCAATGAGCGGTATCATGTTCAGCACACATTTTTTTCTAGCCTAAGAGTTTCCTTTCTTCCCTAAATTGTGGGGTGGGGGGTAGAAATGGTCTTTTACCTTCTGGGATTTACTTTCCTCCCAAGGGTGGATGTACCTCCCACCCCTGCATCCTTACACGAAGCTGTTTTTCTCAGATTCACAGCAGCAAGGCAAGCAGTATGTCCATTCTCTCCTGTTTTCTATTGTTTTTGTTTGTTTTGTTTTTTAAAACTGGTATGCAGTAGGAAAAGATTTTTTGAAACTTTATTTGGAAAAAAAAATGAAGACTCAGAAGACACTGCAGAAAGTGCGGATCGAGCTTCCAAGGACATTTCACCCTGCTCTCCCCCATGACATCATTTTAGGAATCACAGTCCATTCTCAAAGCCAGTAAGCAGACACTGGTACAATACTAGTAACTAAACTACAAATTGAACTCGATGTCACCGGTTTAATGTAGTTTACAAGGCAGGACACAGCTCTGTTCTGTCACACACAGACCTCCATCTGTAGTCCCAGGGCATCCAGGCCGGCGTGGTCACCATGGACCTGCTCTTCACTGTCACATGTTTGTCATTTCAAGAGGGTAATGCAAAGAAAATCACACCCCCCGGGCTGGCTTCCTTCGCTCAGCACAAGGCCCTTCAGTTCCAGCTGTGTCACATGCCCACAGGTCACTGCTTTTTTTGCTAAGTGTTCATTGTCATTGGGCCCCTGTTATTCACTCACCTTTGGAAACACATACTGGTTGTTCCCGACCTGGGGCCACTGTAAGTATAGCTGCTGTGAACATCTGGGCACGGCTTTTGTGTGGTCATGAACTTCCATTTCTCTAGGATGTCTGAGCAGAAGCGCCACTGCTGGCTCCACACGGAAGTTGTAGGTTAAGTTCATATGCAGCCAGCACACTGTCCCACAGTGGCTGGTGGGCGTGCAGAGGGGTCTCATTGTGACTTCATCTGGCATTTCCCTAATGGCTGGTGAGGCTCATTTTTTCTTGGGCTTACTGCCAAACTTCTGTCCTCTTTGGTAGAGTGTCTGTGTGCGTCTTTCGCCCATTTTCCAACTGGAATGTTATTTTCTGACTGTTGAACTCAGAGAGAGCCTTGCAGGTTAGAACACAAGCCTCGTGTCGGGTATGGGATGTGCAAGTCTGCGGTCCTGCCCTCACCTTCCACCCCCTTTTGTAGGGTCTTCTGCAAAGCGCAAGCTTAGAAACAGAACTTTAAAAAGGAATACGTATCATTGATCCTTCTGGATTTTTATTATCCTGGGCCAATTTTCAAGATGGTTAGCCTCTCTTGGAGTTGGATGGTCAGCTCTGTAGCCTTTCAGCAGATGCGTTCAAAGGATCCTGGGCATCCCTGAGGGAAGTTTCGTCTCTTGGACACAGGCAACACTGCATGCCTTTGACGCAAACCAGGGAAAACTTCACTTAAGAATGAAATGTATCATGGGGCGCCTGGGTGGCTTAGTCGGTTAAGCATCCGACTTTCGCTTAGGTCATGATCTCGCGGTTTGTGGGTTCGAGCCCCGCGTCGGGCTCTGTGCTGACTGCCAGCTCAGAGCCTGGAGCCTGTTTCAGTCTGTGACTCCCTCTCTCTCTGACCCTCCCCTGCTCACGCTGTCTCGCTCTCTCTCCTAAAAAATAAATAAAAAATAATAATAAAAAAAAAATTTGAAAAAAAAGAATGAAATGTATCAAACATCATCATGTTATTTAAAATATGATTCACATCATGAATGCAAATATTTAAAATGCGTTGGTAGGGTAAACGTGTGAAGCAAATACCAGTATGCAGCTAGAAGCTAGCCTGATAAAAATGCTACTTTACGGCGCTATCATCTGGACAGGAGGGGACACACACACGCTGGTGGCAGGCCATGACACAGGAACCGGGGGAAAGTGCAGGATGGGGTCCGACATCTTCCGTGGAAATGCAGGATGAAGACTGCGCACCAAACAGCATCACCAGCGCCACTTGGCAACCAGTGATTTATTGACGCAGTCCTGCAGGAAGCAAGTGTCTGACAGTGGCAGCAGGTGGGGAAAGACGGGTGTCACTGTGGTAAGGGTGCCGGGGCGTCAGGCTACGGAAGCAGGGAGAAGGCAGCCAGGTTACTAGGGGGGCGGGCAGAGGTTAGGGAAGGTCACCAGAGGCAAGTGTGAGAACATTCTTGAGGGACTGAGAGATCCAGGCAGAGAGGCCAGGACAGAGTCTCTGATCCAGAGAGGGGAGCACACCGTGCTCCTGGGGGGCGGGTACGTGCCGTCTGGGACAGGATGCAGGAGAGGCACCTGTGAGCTTCTGGGCAAAAGGCCCAAAATCATGCCGAGTTGGGAATTACCCATGGAAGCATTTGTCAAAACTAAAACTAAGCTGAGAAAAATTCAACAGTCAAAATGACCACAACAAATAGGTCTTCCTGGGCAAGGCAAGCCCTGAGCAGAAGATGCCAGTCACCTGCAAGGCGGCAGAGGAGGGTCCAACCCTAAAAACGAGAATATCACAGAAAAGCCAGAGTCTTACCCAGCTCCTAAAGGAAATATTTCTAACTTTGAAAGAAAACATCCTGGCATCCCCAGGGCTAATGGGCAAAAGGAAAGTTGAACCCTGCTGTCCAGCACCAGTGTACAGCTGTATGGATCACCCGCAGTGCACCTGCAAGCAGTCACTCGGGAAGGCCCTGGGTCTGGAAGGTAGTCACCAGGCCCTGGGTAGGATCAAATGGCCAGGACGCAGGCACGCCCCCTACAGACTGGTCACACGGACCCCCAAACACACCTCTGCAAGTGGCTCTAAAACACCACTGCAGCCAGGACAGGTGAAGCCTTCTATAAGGAGGCCCTGAGACACAGCTATCCTTCCCCCCTCCTCTTGGTGCCTGGCTGTCCCCGCATATGGATGCTTAGGACACCTCCTCCCAAGTGTCCACATCTGGCTCCTTCTCTGCAGAGTCTCCTTTCATCCAAGTTCTGCAGCCCTGGAGGGAGGCTTCATTCCAACACAACCACCGTCTGCTCGTCTGTTACTGGATCCCAAACTATGCCTGAGAAACACCATCTAAGCCCAGGCTGGCCTAGGCATCAGCCAGTTCCCACTCGTTTGTCTTGGCTTTCCTTGGTCGGTACAATTTACTGACTTTAATGAAAATTCCCAGAAAGTCTACAATTCCTATAGGCAGTTAGAAACCCCTCTTCTCTGTACTATGACAGCATGTAGTCGCTGTCACCAGTGTGTAGGATACGGATGAGGAGAACATACAGGGTCTAAGAAACGCCACGCTTATTTGCTACTGAACTGGACGTGGCCCCAGACGCAGCTCCTACCTGGGGTCCTCTCCAAATCACATACATTTTCTAGCCTCTATGCAAAACCGAGGGGATCGGGATGGCATAATGGAGGCAGAACGATCTGTTCAGTTACAGTAATTTTGGAAAAATGATTTTAAATTTTGAGACACTTCTGTGTTCCTGCAAAGTCTGTAAGAGTCCTTCTTAGAACTATAAACATGACACACTGTCAGGTAAATGCGATGCCCTGACTGTAAGTCTCCGAGGAAGGCATTAGGTTTGTGTTCTTAGACCAATTTTTCGTTTCAATAGCATCGGGCTAATGTAAGATGGGTAAGTCCTTGACAGAGAATCTCTCCTTATAGGATGAAGCCCGGAAAGGGGGTGAATCTGTGCACTGGTAAGGTTACGTATGTACAGACACCACTGCAGAACCCAAGGCTACACTCCAGAAGCACATTCAGCATATGGTCAATATTCACTGGGCTGTGCTCTTCCACAATTTACTGTTATTTTTTCATTACAGAAGGGGTAGGGGAGGGAGAATCCATAAGCATGGAAGAGAGGCTGAGGGAGAGAGAGAATCCCAAGCAGACTTCATACTCCGCATGGAGCCTGATGCCGGGCTCAATCCCACAACCCAGGGATCATGACTTGAGCCGAAACCAAGACAGTGGTACTCAACTGACTGAGCCACCCAAGTGCCCTCTTCCACATCTTACAATGTGTTTTCTCAATTATACACTTTCCCACTGAAACAGGCAGCATTTCCTGAACTATGTTCTGTGGGTCCTCAGGTCACTCAGAAGGCTCACATGTGTTGGAGAAGAAACACATTTGTTGGTGAAATGCGGGCCTGCAGGCTGGCACACCCAATCCTGAAAAGTCTGGCAGGGAAGGGATCCCTTCATTCTGGTGGAAACGAGATTTCCAAATCTTTTGTTCCTTAGAATCCTCAAGGCACATGAGACATTCACACAGTTTTGAAAACAGATACATAATAGTGTAAACATTTTTTATTTTTTTATACATTTTTATTCATTTTTGAGAGAGAGACAGAGCATGAGCGGGGGAGGGGCAGAGAGAGAGGTAGACATAGGATCAGAAGCAGGCTCCAGGCTCTGAGTTGTCAGCACAGAGCTCAACAGGGGCTCAAACTCACAAACTGAGATCATGACCTGAGCTGGAGTTGGATGCTCAAGTGACTGAACCTCTCAGGCACCCCATGACGGTGAAACATTTAATCAGACCAAATTTTACACAAAACACATTAATCTGAACGGCTTAGTTGTGAAAACTGAAAATGTTATAATTTTATGAATAACATTTGGTTTATACTAAGGACATTATGCTTCTTTTAAAGGGAACTTTTTCTTTAAAGCAGGCTTCATGCCCAGCACGGAGCTCAATGGGGGGCATGAGCTCAAAACCTTGAGATCAAGACCTGAGTGGAGATCAGGAGTCAGATGCTTAACCAACCAAGCCACCCAGGTGCCCCTAAGGTGCCTTGATTCCATTTTATATGCAGTTTAAGGTTCAAGATAAACATCTAGTTTGCCTCCCGGTACATCGAATGGAAGACATATTTTTCCAGGAGAGATATTTGTTTGCTACAAGATTAAGAGCCCTGCCTCATGCCTGAGGTGACGTGCTGGCCTCCCAGTCCACACAGGGGGGTGAGGCCCTGTCAGCCCAGCGCCACCAGCCTGTCTGTCCATGCAGGGGTGACAGCTCCTACGCTTGTTCCCAGGGAGCTGGCCAGCGCGACTGCCCAGCAGGCCACAGCCCTGAGAAGCATGTTCCCAGGTCACAATAAGCAAGAGAAGGCTGCTTAATGGTGCCAGAGAGGGACTGAGAGACCAGCACTCCGTTCAGATGGGCTGCCGAGTAGGGCCTGAGGAGTGGGTGCAGCTTCCGGGCTGTACAGGAGTCTCCTAGGCGCACTGCCAAGGCCCAGGCGTCTCTCAGGGAGCAGGGTGAGCTCGTGATGGCTTCCCTTCAGGACAAATAAAGGGATGAAGCATGAGCACCAAAACCTAAAGCAGGCTGTTCTCTAAGTGCAGAGATTAATAGAACAGTTAGAGATGGCCGATTGAAGGTGACCTTGGAGACTGGGGTAAACTTAACATGTGCTCACACAGGCAAAATAAGGGTCCATCCAGAAAGAAAACTTTGTTCTGTAAAGTAGGTAAAATTATAAATAAATAATTTTAAGTCACACGGTGAGAAAACACAGAGCAAATACTGTAGAGCCAGAAATGAAAACATACGCATTACAACTGTTCTGAAAGAACACGTGTATTTCACAGAAGTCCTGGCTCCACGAGCTCTGGCACAGAGGACATTCGTCCCCGGGCACTGTTCGGGATGTTCACCTGTTGCACCCAGGGCAGCAGGTACAGCAGCAAACCACCAACCCAGCAGCAGTGGGAAGGCCTAGCTCTCCACTCCTGTCGGTGACATGGCCTCCAGTACGTGGGAGACTAATTAAAATAAGGTTTCTGAAAGCTCCAAATATTAATGTTTCAACTTTTTTTCCTGAAAAAAACAAAAACTAGAATCCTTGCTGCCCAGTGTCCACTGTTATCTGTTCTATGCCACACAGAATGCACTCTTTGTGCTTCAAGTGTGAAGTACATGAGATTCAACTTCCATAATCTTAATTTACCGTAGGCAATCTGTGTATTTACTAAGAAATTCCCGAGGAGACAAAATTTCACTTCCCCGTGTACTACTTCTGTAGAAAACCCATTCTTAATGATTTCTCTTAAAGAATTTATCAACTTAATTATTATCCAACACTTATTTTCAACGAAATACAACAAAACTCCAGCTGCAGACTCAAAGCCAACTGCAGCCCAACATGGCTGGGCCCTCAAATGTGCCTTCCTGGGGACTCCAGTCACGTGGACGGAAATGCACGGGGGGGTGCACGCTGCAGACAGACAAGGTCACGGAAGGGCACAGTCTGAGGCAAGTCTGGCCACAGCAGCAAGTCCAGCTGTGTCTGCTCTTTGAAGACCTTCTGCTGAGCCGGGAAATCTCCCCTGCTGGCTACCTAAGTCCCAGCGACCATCTCCACCAGCCCGTGTCTGCGCCCCAAGCTCGGGAGAGACAACCAGGGCACAGGGCACAGGACTGATGGCCAGGGCACAGGGACGTGCGCTCGGAAGGAGGGAAAGCCCCCTGCTGCTCAGGAAGCCACGGTGTGGGAAGCAGACGGGTAAGAGAGGGTGAGGGAGGGTGCTCTGACCAAACTGAGCTGCCCCCCACTCACAGGCTGCTGCCTCCTGGACCCCCACCCATGGCCGTTCTTCCCCAAAGGATGGGGCTGTGGAGTGTGGGGCTGCAGGGAAGGGGAGTGTGCTTCTGCCGGGTCTGTGGGGGTTCTATCCCTCCCTCCTGCCCGTGTGTGCCAGGCTCTGTGCCGCACGACAGTCACGCGGCAGTGGCACCTCGCCGTCACCTCACAGGAGCTAGAGACTGGCTCCTGCCCCTTAAATACCAGCATGCCATGAAGGCTTACACATGAAGTTTTGATTCAAGGGAGGGGACATGGGAATGTGAGGAGGGTGGTGCCCATGCGCTGAGTACCCTGCCAGCCTCGGATCCTGCTGCCCACTCCTGTGGGGAGGGGGACATCCACCTTCTCCCTCAGGCTCTTGTCCCAGGTGGTCATCAGTGTCCACAGCTCACGTCCCCAACTACATGGGGATCACTCTCAACCCACATCCTCTCCTCTGTGCTGTATTTCTGCACCGGCTCCACCTGTGTGGTGGTGTGGCTTCCCCAGACCTCAGGAGGAGGATGCCCCGCGCGGACATCCTTGTCTCCCCACGATCCCTCCGCCTGGAGACCTCACTCCCGTCACGGTCGGGAGGACAAGCTCCTCTCTTCTCCTGCCTGGACCAGGATGGCAGGCTCATAACTGGCCAGCGTGTATCCCCCAACACCTCCAAATCCAGTGTGTTCTCCACCCTACGGCCAGAGACTACCAACGGTCACTGTGGCGGTTCTTTCCAAACGGCTTCCCAATGCATTCCCAGAGCTCACACTGAGCAGGGCCCTTGCTTTGGCCTGGCCCTTGTCCCGGTCCCTGTCCAGCTACTTTGTGCAGAACACATGGCCCCATTCTAGATTCTTCCAAGTGCAGAGGGACTTCACACACATTCCCCGCTGCCTGGAATGCCTTTGTATTCCCTTCTCATTGCTCAGATTTTATTTAAATGTTGCCTCTCAGGGAGGCTGCCTCTGATCCCCACATAGAAGCACCCCCCCCCCACCCCCCGCAACACTCTCACGAGGCTTGCTCTTTCTTCTTGGCGGAACTTCTTTCTACTCCAACGAAATAATCCCTTGCTCACTAGCTGTGGGCTCTGGGAAGGTAGGGAGGACGGGACTTCACATCTTCATGCTGTGATCCCAGCACGCAGTTCTTGGAGGAAGGGTCTGCAAAGTGAGGAGTTTCTGGGACACAATGTGGGGCCTTAACTCTAGCACCTCTGCTCCTCCCTGTCCTCCAGCCAGTGTCAAGGGGGAGCAAAGCAGGGTTCCCTGGCTCCCTAAAAAGTTCTTTTATTTTTCCTTTGGAAAACTTTTCCCCTCTTAGGATTGCATTTTGTTTTGGCGACTCGAGTTACTGTGTGCACTTCCATGAGGGCGCTGCTCTGGAAGACCAGCAAGGGGTCCCAGTGGCAAGACCTGAAAGGAGGGGGGGCAGACGAGAGGAGCTGCAGGCGGGCAGAGTATGCAAAGCCAGCAGACGCAGAGAGCGGACACACTCACTAATGACAGGCAGCTGGTGCTACTGTGCTCCTGAAACATCACTTCAACATCGTATGTGGTGTGGACTTTAGAGGTGTTTTAAGAACTACTAACCTTAGAATTGGAATAAAAGAGCCCTGAGTGGTCGCCATGTTGGGTAGCTTTGCTTTCCAAAGTCAGAGCCATTAATGCGCTACGGCAACATGAAAGAATGCTCCATTCCCACACTTGGTTTAATAAAAATGACAGTCAAGACAACTTCACCGGTAATGGAGACCATTATATCAGGAACCAGGTTACAGCCTCTGTACAGGGGCCTAAACAACCACTGTATGCATGAGCCTCAAGCATCTAAAATTTAGTAAATCTTCCAAACCCACAAAGAAGCAACCATATTGCTGCTGTAAATCAATACTTTAAAATACTCAGCAAAATAACTATATTAAAGGATTTGGTTTGGCAGAAAAGACTATTTCTTTACACACTTCCATCTGTGTTTCAGTGTAAATCATATTTAGTAAACATATTTAAATACACATTAAATACCACACAAACCTGTTCTGAAGTGGTTAGAAGTGGCATCTCAAAAAAATTCATGTATCATGTTAATCACTCACTTCCCAATAATTTGAAAACACAAGGTGGCAATTTCTTCAGCTAATGTATCCAGGCCAAGAGAACTGGAAACCCTCTGTATTGGCATCAAGTCAATTCTGGATGGGGCCAGCGGGCTGGCCTTGGACATCAGCTTGCAGACAGGTTCAACACCACCTGTCAACAAGGGCTCCACGGCACGGTGGCAGGCACTGTAAGCAAGACACCTTAACACAGACAAAGAGCTTAAAGTGTGTGTGTGTGTGTGTGTATGTGTGTCTTCCCACATGAAATTCTGCCTGTGGCAGAGGAATCCCCAGTGTCCCTGGAAGAGGAAGGGGGCAGGCTGAGAACAGTGTGTTATTTTTAACATCAGGATGTATGATTTGAGGTCTGGAGGAATGGGTGGATCACACACTTACAATTCAGGATCTGCTTCAAGGAAACAGTATTTCAGGGGCCGTGTTGTCCCAGAGGAGGACATCCTGAGGGGTGGCAGGGACGAGCTCTGCACAGCTGTGGGGTGGGAAGAAACTAGGCTGCAGGGCCCTGGGAGCCCCTCATGGTGGGGAAGGAACCTCAGCAGTCGCCCTCTAGGAGTGAGGGTAAGTGGCCACTAAACCAAATCCCACAGGAAGTGTGGTCGTGCACCAATCATACGAATCCCAAAGGTTAAGAGGAGCGACCCAGATCAGCAGTGCCCCACGTACCTGCTGGAGGAAGAACATGCTATGCGAGGCACCAGGCTATCTACACACAATTTCTCAAAGGCAATAATGTGATATAAAATAAAAAAATGACTGGACACATGACAAGATGAAAAAAACCCAGCCAACACAAATCCTAAGAGCAGATCAGAGTGGGCACCTGGGTGGCTCAGTCAGTTAAGCATCCGACTCTGACTCTGACTCAGGTCATGATCTCACGGTTTGAGTTTGAGCCCCATATTAGGCTCTGTGCTGACAGCTCAGAACCTGGAGCCTGCTTTGGATTGTGTCTCTCCTTCTCTCTGCCCCTCCCCTGATCAGTCTCTCTCACTTTCTCTCAAAAATAAAAAATTTAAAAATTTAAAAAAGAGCAGATCAAGGGATTCCAGTGGTAGCAGTATCAGATACAAACTTAAAATAGCTATTATTTATTACATTCAAGAAGGGTAAAAACCAAGGTCACAAAATTTTGGAAGACTTGCCAACTATTTAAAAAATGAAAATACTAGAAAAATGAATTTTGGAAATAATGTATACTATCAAAGGATTTAAAACCAAATTTGGCATAATAAAGAAATTGGTAAACTGTTAGATCAGAAGAAATGAACAGAATGAAACATAAAGAGAAAGTGATGGAAACAAATGAAGCAAACACGAGCAAGAGCAGACACAGTGGAGTCTGACAAATGTGTCAATGGAGTCCCAGAAGGAAATGAGAGGACATGCAAGTCAGACTTTGAAGAAAGAGAAGAGCATGCACAAAAACTGCTGAAAGACATTAAGCCACAGATCCAGGAAGCCCTTGGATTTCAAAGCAGGACAAATAAAACATGTCCATATGCATTCAAATGCAGAATCAGAGAAGAGCTATTACTTCAAAGAAACAGTGTCTGTATTTACAGCTGACTTCTCACAAGGAATGATGGAAGCCTAGGAAAAAAGGATAAGTATCACTAGACTCTGAACAATAAATGTCAACCTGGAATTCTATACTGAGGAAAAGTATCCTTTAAGAATAAAAATTAAGCTGTTTTCAGAAAAAGAAGCAAAAAAACTGAGCATTCCTTACCAGTAATCCCATATGGAAGAAGACAATGCGCGCTAATGAACCTGTGCGACTTGCGTTCCAAAGTATGCACGCACACAGGCAAAAGTTTAACTATAGACTGTACTGATATAAAAGACATGCAGCACACAATTTATAGATAATATACAATATTCTTTAATGTAAATTCCAGATAGTCACGGATTCTCCCAGAAGCTGTCATTAGTATTTGTGAAACTCTCATGCCCAAGGCCAACCTGTCGCTGCAGCTGATGGACGAACAGCTCCCACACTTAGGTTGCAAAGCCCATGAGAGCCCAGTGAGGCTGTGAAGATGCAGGTCAGAACCTCCCGTACTTGTCAGTTACAGATGAGCAATTCTCTGCTGAATCCAGTTATGACTTCAAATACTAGAAGAATCTTTATGCTATTCAAAATGTAATGGTTACACACGACACTCTCAAAGCTAAGGTCATTATGAACACATCTTCTGCATCACACTCTTAAGAGAAGACCAATGGTTTGCAAAGGATTTCTTGAAGGTTCAGAGGGTAAAAATTCTAGACTTTGTGGGCCACGAAGTATGGTCACAACTAATGGACTCTGCTGTTCAAATATTAAAAGCAGCCACAGACAACACACAAATAAATGGGCAAGGCTGAGTTACATTCAAAATTCACACACAAAAATAGATGTCCTGCAGGGGGCTATGCTCATCCAATCAAGTAAGTCCCAATTTACAATATTTGCTGACTCCTGTTAAATACTAGAAATAGGACTGATTTCAAAATAACACCATGATAACAGTGAATGTACAACAGCTGAGAAGAGGTCCTTAGGAGTATACCACCATACAAATGACCTCAAGGGCATAGATAATGGTCAAGTTAATGTAACCGGAAGGGATGAGCTTTTTGAGTATGTGTTACCTCTAAATGCAATTACACAGTTTAATTTTTAATAAGGAATATGATAACCAGTTCACAAAATTACTGTGAATTAAAGAATGGGCTCTCAGGAGCCACTATAAGCTGGTGTTAGCGCATCATTAGTGAAAAGGTATTTATTATTCAGGCAGAACGAAAATTATCAACAGCAGGGAGATTAGAGATACAGAATGAAGAGCAAAAATGCTAAATCTGCATGTAAATCAGAGTAAATATTATGCTGCACCAGACAATATTTTATAGTCAGGTGTATTGTGCTAAAATGTACATTAATTCAATCCATTCTTTTTAGGCAGACGGTCCAATGAGCACAGACGTATAGAGTCATATAATGAATGATCTAGCACTCAAGGTACTTATACCTGAGAGTTTTGATCGTCTGTGTCTTCCAATGAATTTTTCCATTTCACCTAAGTCACCATTTACTGGCATGAAACTGTGAGATTTCCTTATTATTCTTTTAATACCTATAGGATCTGTAGTTCTCTTTTTAAAACCGGAATGAGTAATTTACATCTCTCTCTTTCTCTCTCTCTCTCTCTCATCAGTCTGGTGAGAGTTTTACCATTTTTATTGGCTTTTCATTTACTTGTTTTGGATTTTTCTGTTCTCTTTGTAGTTTATAGAAGTTGAAAGCAAGATCAAAAGTTGACAAACTATGGCCACAGCAAGAATATTTTCAAAGAAGTTCAGAAAACACTAATTCAGTATAACCTGAAGTAGAATCTGCTATGATGTCTTATAAATAACAGTGGCAAAAATGTGTGAAGCAGAAAATGGTTTAGCTGGACAATGAACGGAATGCATTAAAACAGAAGATATTTAAATTCTACGGTCATTCAGTTTATTATCCATCAACAGGTACCCTGAGAAAATCTTTTAATCCATCCTCAACTTAACCATCATTAGTTTTGTGAAATTTTGTGAGAAATGAAAACTGGGTAGCCTGACTTAACTACCAGAGAACACTTCAGTGGTTTAGCAGCAGTTAAAAAGTTTTATTACAATTTTTACAGTGCAGGACTGAAATTCTTCTGAGTTTGAAGAACTGCCTTTAACTACTATTATTAAACACCAAATAGCTTCGGAAATCAGAGTTTGCTACAGATTTGATAGGTTTTTAAGGAATTCAAGGCAAAAGAGCCATTATATGCTTATACTCCAGTAAAGTTGCTTTGATGACAAGTAGCACTGTTTGAATTATAAGACACGTCAAGCGGCTTTACCTTTTCAAGACCTAAATTCCTACACGAATCTACAGTGGATGGGTTTTCTGAGCAGCTTCTGTTGGGTCCAAGGCAAGTCTAAAGGGAGTTTCCATGTTTTGAAATCCTTTTAAATGTACAATTGAGGAGCGTTCACTTCATGTGTAATTGGAAGTGATTAGTTTGGAGCATAATAACATGCTAAAAGGAAAACATCAAAGGATGAATCTAATGGAATTTTGTAGATGCCTTCCAAGTCATCAAAACGCTCCAACAAAATTATGCCTGTGTATTGATATCATAGAAAAAAACTGATGCAATGGAAAACAGGAAAATAACATAGAAAAAGAGAAAACCACAAGTAGGATCTTGAGCAAGATGAGTAAGATAACTGAACACCCAACCACAACGATCAGGACAAAGAGACTGAAGACTTTTTCCCTGAAACTGGAAACAAGGCAAGGATGTCTACCCTCATCATTTTTGTTTAACACTGTACAGCAGATCCTACTCAGTACGATTAGTCAAACAAAATAAACTGCTTTTAAAAAATGACCAAGGAAACCTGAAGCATACTATAATTAGAATTATCTTATAAACTATACGCCAAGACACTTTTAGCAGTGCATTCCAAGAAAACATTGATTTAAAAAATTTCCCATTTCCAACAGCTCACAGATATAGGTAGTTACACCTAACTATAAAGCCAACAAAATGTGTGCTAGACCTTTGTAGAGAAAAACTAAGTCATTGAGAAAAGACAAATTCAATATTCAATAAATGTTATGAATATAAAATGTAAAGAGTCAATTTGCCTCAAATCAATCTACAGAGTCAATCAAATCTCAGTTTAAAAAGGAAAAGGTTTTTTTTAAATATTAGTTTCGAATGTGAAAATAGATTCTAAAATGCATTTGCTGATGGAAATGTCTTGACTAAGAGTAGCCAAGACAGTTGCATAAAGAACTGAAGCACTTCATCTACTGAATACCAGTATTTATTATAAAGCTACAGTAAGATAGTGTGATAGAAGACTAAACAAATGGACCAATAAAATGGAGCAGAGAACACAAAGTAATTCAATTGTGACAAAGGGGTCAATGAATAAATGTGGCAGAAGAATGAACCTCTCAACAAGTGAACATACTCATTTAAACATGGTCTACACCTTTCACTATAATACAACATCAAACAGTCAAACAGGGAAGCCTGGGTGGCTCAGTCGGTTAAGCATCCGACTTTGGCTCAGGACGTGATATCGCCGTCCATGGGTTCGAGCCCCACGTCGGGCTCTGTGCTGACAGCTCAGAGCCTGGAGCTGCTTCAGATTCTATGTCTCCCTCACTCTCTGCTGCTCCCCCACTCACATTCTGTCTCTCAAAAATGAATGTTAAAAAAACTGTTAAAAAAGAACATCAAACAAAATCAACTGCAGGCATATTGTAGTTTCATATGTATTAAGAAGGGATGCTGTATTTTGTCAAATGCTTTGTAAAAACAAAACAACCTGTAGCTTCTAGAAAAGGAATAGGGGAACTAGAGCCCGCAGAAGTTTACCACGAGCTGAGAAAGGTTTTCACATTTTTAAAAGCTTTTTTTTTTTCTTTTTAAAGCAGATGAGGGGCACCTGGGTGGCTCGGTAGGCTGGGCGTCCAACTTCAGCTCAGTTAATGATCTCACAGTTCGTGGGTTCGAGCCCCATGTCAGGCCATGTGCTGACAGCTCAGAGCGTGGAGCCTGCCTCGGGGGGATGGGGGGTGTGTGTGTGTGTGTGTGTGTGTCTGTGTGTCTGTGTGTCTGTGTGTGTGGGTCTGTGTGTGTGTGTCTGTGTGGGTCTGTGTGTGTCTGTGTGTGTGTGTGTGGGTCTGCCCTTCTCCCAGTCATGCTCTGTCTCTCTCAAAGATGAATACAAACGTTAACAAAATAAATAAAAAGCAGATGAACATGTAATGGAGACTATAAATGGTCCACAAAGACAAAAATATTTTTTATATAAATATTTACTGTCTAAATATCTGTATACAGAAAAAGCTTGCCAATCTGTTTTAGAATACAGAAAATCTTCATAATCTTATGGGAAAGAAAAGACTTGTTAAACACAACAAAATATACTAATCATAAATGAAAAGACGGAAAAAATTTGACTAAAAGCTCTGTACAGCAAGATACCATTAAAGGAATAAAAACATATTTTCAGGGGCGCCTGGGTGGCTTAGTCGGTTAAGTGTCCGACTTTCGCTTAGGTCATGATCTCGTGGTTCGTGGGTTCAAGCCCCGCATCGGGCTCTGTGCAGACTGCCAGCTCAGAGCCTGGAGCCTCTTTCAGTCTGTGACTCCCTCTCTCTCTGACCCTCCCCTGCTCACGCTGTCTCTCTCTCTCTCTCCTAGAAATAAATAAAAAATATTTAAAAAAAAGTAAAAAAAAAACACATATTTTCAACACATATGGCCAGCAAAGGAATCATATCCAAGCTATATAAAAAATTCTTGTATAAGTTACTAAAAAAGAAACCAGCAACCCAACAGAAAATTGGGTGATTCCTGTTCAAAAAAGAATAAATACAAATGGCAAATAACCATATGAAAATGTGTTCAAGCATACTGGTCATTACAGGACTGCAAGCTAAAGCCTCAGTGAGATATAGGCCCATAAAATGACTAAAATTTAAAAGATTATAAAAGCACATGCAGCCATGGATGTGGTGAAACAGGAAATTTAATGCTGCTGGTGGGCATTAAATTGGTTTAATCATGTTGAGAAACTGGGTGGCATTATCTACTAACCATGGCCACACCCACATCCTGTAAGTAGGGACACCAGAGCTTTGTATGCCCAATAGAAATGCATGGATCTCTGCACGGAGAGACGGCCTGGAATCATTATGGGGCCTGCTGGTAACAGCAGGAAACCTGCGAGTATGGAATGCCTGTCAACAGTGGACCAAATAAGACCATACAACAATGGAAATGAACAAATAATGGCTACATGCCACTGTATGCATAGAGTTTATGGGTAATACTGAAGCAGCTGTAATGAAGGATTACATAATAGGGCTTATTTCATATACAACCTTCACACCACTGTTAGGTTGAAAAAGATCATAGGTGAGGGACTGTCTGTATTGAGAAAAGACTGGGAACCAGGTGTACTCATTGTTACTGGAGTAACAGTGCTTCTAGGTCTTTTCTGTAGACAGAAAAAGGTGGCGTGCATATCAAAGAAGTGATCAGTTCATACTGATAGCTCCAACTCCAACCTCACTCTGCAAGCTTCCTCCTTGCTATCTCCCCTTCCCGCTGCCTCCGATCTCCCACAGGGGGAACCTTGGTTCCTCGAAACATCAACATATTTAGTCACTTGCTCAATCCTACATTGACATAAAACCATTTCATGCCACTGTGAAAAATCAGTATTTGTAGTTTCTCCCATAATTGAGTAGATTCCATTAGAGAACAGTGTGCTGAAGTTACTTTCTCCCTCCCTCCTACCTGATGAGGATATACATTGGCAGGGCGGTATAGTTAACAAATGTCCTAATATCAAACTACCCTTGCATTCCTGGGTATCAACAACTCCATCAAGGCAGATTATACTATTAATGAGGTGGCAGAATTTGTTAATTAAACTCACTGCTTACTTAGGACTCCTGCATCATTATTCCCAATATTCCCATGTGGTAGTAGAATACGCTATCTTTACCTGGTTTGGTTTTCAATGTTCTACTTGCTTCATAAAATATGAGAATTTCCCTTTCACTTTTTGTGCTCTGAAGTACCTTAGGGAACATTAGGATGAGCTGTATAGAAGGTTTCAGAGAACTCCCTCGTGAAGTCAGGTAGACCTGGTACTGTTCCCTGAGGGAATTCCTGGGAGGTGCTATATTTCCTCCATGTAAGTTGGTTTGCTCAAACTTCCTCTAATACGGTTACTTTTTGCAAACTGTTTTTTTCTAATTATGCACTTCAGATTTATTTGCAAAATTAGTCTGTGCTTTTAAAGTTTCCTCTGTATCAATATTTATTTCCTTCTTCTCGTGTACTTTGTGTATTTGTGGGTTTTTTTCTTGAATAAGGTAGCTAACGATTTGTCTTTTGTTTTGTTTTTCCCAAGGAACCTGGACTTAAGATTTATTGATTTAATCTATGCTTTTCTTTTCTACCCCTCAATTTTCTTTCTTGTGCTTTTTGGGGTTTTTTTGTTTCCCTTTCTATTACTCCTAGTTCTAAGATTAGAATTTTTCTTCTTTCTTTTTCATTGATTTTGGTGGCTACATCCACAAGTGTTCTTCTAATTGTTGCTTTAAATGTGTTTGACACAGAGTGCTCTTATTTGATGGGAATCCTGTAATGTTAATATTTGCACCTTCATCTGAGACTGTGTAACAGTTCCTAGTTTTACTGCACTGTGATTAGACAATGTTGTAATAACTTTTTATAAAACTTGTGTTTTCTTTGTAACCTAACTTTTGATAAGGCTTTCTAAGTATCCCACATATGTTTGAGAAGCTGAAGTCTCAGAGTGTAAATTTCAATACATCTCTGTTATCGGTTGTATTCCTTCGATTGTCCTATATCATTCCTTGTGTCCACCTGACTGGTCTTTTCTAAAAGTAGTGTCAAAACCTCCTAACACTTCTGTTTTCTATATATTGTTCTTTGCACATGCTATGGTTACTCCTTTATATGGGTGGCTTCCATGTTTTAAGTGTTGTTTCTTGACCAGGAATGTGGGTTTATACGGGTGGCTTCTGTGTTGTGAGCCAGGAACGTGGGGCTTGGCATTCACAAGTATCCCCATTGGTCTGTTAGCATGCTTCTTTTTGGTCTGATTTCCACTTGGTCTGCTATTAGGATTGCAACATCTGCTTTCCTATTGATTTCATTTGCTTGATTAAGCACCCCCATTCCTGACTCTTGTTCTATTCGAGTTGATGTTTCAGGTGCATTGCTCACATGTGCAGAGAGGTGGGTTCTGCTTCACAGGCCAACCTGGAGGCTCACTTCCATGGGCAAGGTAAGCCCCATGACATATGTCAACAGGGCTTCAACTGTCATGTTACCTTATAGTTATATTATTACTGTGTGTCTCTGCTTGGCCTCCTTTATTCTAGAGGTTACCTTTGTATTTTTTTATAGTGCCCGTAATCTAGAATGACCAACTTGACCTTCCTAATTTTAAAACTCAAGTCCTGCATCCCAGGAAGCTGTTCAGTGTCAGCCACGCAGGCATGGGCAGCTATCCCATTTTATTCCGTTTTCCTTAACCAATCTCTTACTTTCAGGTCTGTCGGTCTGAAATGGTTTCGTCTGAAGCCCAACCATTACCTAAACAACAGTCTGACCTTATGCTTTACCCCCTTATTATTTATATAGTCCCAGATCTATCAGACTATTTGCATACCCTCAATTCTCCCACCTCCTCACCCCGAAATAAAATTTTTAAAATTACAGTGAAAAAAGATGTATCCTACTACCTATTAAACTACCTGCAGAGCTACATGTGGTTAAGTGTGAAGGGCTGGCCCAGGGATGAACTAACAGGCAGTGGAGGAGGCAGCTTTGTGTGGACACACACGTGTGAGCAGTTAGTATTAAAGTAAAGTGGACAGTTCCATTAAGGGGGTTGATGGCAGCAAAACGCATGGATTGATGGTATGGAAAAACCAACTGTCAAAGTATGGCAGGTTTATATTACACCACAACTCAGATCATACAAAAGCAATTAACTGACAAATTTAAAACATTAAAACCATAAAAGCACCATACACAAAAGATAATAGTTGTTGCAACCTTCCAGTAGTAATGATATTTCAAAATAAGATCCAAACCCTACAAGCTCCTATAAAAGATCTGTCAGATTAGAGTACATAAAAATGTAAAACTCCAGCATGCCGAAAGTATCTTTAGAAACTGGAGTAAAATATTTAGAATTTATCAGACACAGGATTAAGAGCCACACTTTAGAAAAAGCTAAAGTTAGAAATAAACAAACAATGAGAGACCAGTGAAGAATACGCCTAAGCAAATCAGAGGAGGAAAAAACACAACTGGTGATAAAGACCCGTGACCTCAGCAGTTCCCAGAGAGACATCGTTTCTTTAAAAATAAGCCATTTTAAAAGAGTCATGTTTATGAAGATCCAGAGAAATGCACATCCTTTACTACTGCTGACGGTTATAAGCTGACACAGCCTCCCTGCGGGGGTGCCTGGGCTCTATCTCCCAAACCTTAGATGCACATACCCTTCCAGCCAGCAACCTATCCCAGAAACCTATGCTACGGAAACACAGACACGTGGATGTCCATGGTGTCCTGTCGGTCTGTGAAAGCACGAAAGTTGGATAGGAACTACATTTCCAAAAACAGTAGGATGGTTAATACATTATAGTCAATCATTTATAACAAAGTGCATATGTGGGAAACTGATCTACTAGGAAGTTGAAGTCTTACAAAGGAATATGCTTTATACCTTTTTGGTCAACAAGAGAACAGGAAGTTTATTTATAAAAACAAACAAATTTGCAAGGTTTCATTCAAGAGGATCAAGACTGGGCCGCCTGGCTGAGCTGGTTAAGTTTCCGACTCTTGATTTCAGCTCAGGTCATGATCTCACGGTTGTGATGTCAAGTCCCATGTTGAGCTCCGCACTGAGTGTGGAGCCTGCTTGGGGTTCTTGCTCTCTCTCTCCGCCACTCCCCTGCTTGTGTGCTCATGCTCTCTCTCAAAATAAATAAACTTAAAAAAAAAAAAAAAAGGATCAAGACTGCTTGCCTCTTGGAAGAGGGTTTTTATACTGCCACATTTAAAAGTTCTAAGTAAACTTGTTTTGCTCTAAAATTTGTCAAGTCAAAGGCAGGAAAGTGACGTGAAATCAAGCGTGACACACAAGCATCTGCCAGAAGTCAGGAGGACCCTGCCAGGGACAGAGGCAGTCTTCCTGCAAGCCTTCCACGTCCCTGGGGGTCGGGCCCAGCAGAACCATCTGTTCATGTGACGGGACCCCGAGGCAGAGAGGAAGAGCCGGAGTGAACTCCCCTCATGACCAGGGCCATGCCCCTTGGTGGGCTGGAGGCTGGTCCCAGAGGGGAGGACAGGGTAGGAGGGTGCCGCCTGCAGGGGTGTCTAATCCCTCTCTGGGGTGCTCTGCACCCTCCTGGGGTTCTGTCTAAACATCAGCTTGGAAGATGCTTCCCAAGAACGGGAGCTCTGCTCTTCCCGCAGGGGCCCAGCCCAGGGTCCTGTGAGGGGGGCACCTCACTGTTCTAAAAGCCCTGGTACTGACTCTGCCTGCCTGCCATGGCTGCCACACCCAGTTCTCACAGGCTGCCATGATCCTGCCACTGCAGAAAGGTGTACAGGGCACGTGTTCTGGAGAATTAATGGGATTAATAAATGAAGGGTTAGAAATGAGAGGACTGCTGGCAAGGTGGTCAGAATCAGGGAAGAGACAAGGAGGGAAAGGCAGAAATTATGAACTTAACTCTGAAAAGAGATATAGTGGTTGGAATGGGCAGTAAAACATCATGATGTCACATAAAGTGACATACCCAGCCTTAGAAGAGACGGACCGCACATTCACAGCAGCCCTGTGTGTATGCCCTCCACCCCACCCCCCTCCCGGAGGCCCAGGAGGAGGGGCGAGGCCATGTGGATGAGAGGGGCCCGAGGGCCAGGCACCTTCCGGGGATCAGGTGGTGCTCCATGGTTCCCATTACTCAATTTAAAAAGCCGTGTCTAAGCAGGACTTCAGTTCAAGTGTAGACATTTTGACTTCTGTTTTTATACTTCAGTCTGTTAGCACTGGAACAGTGCTTCTGTTTTTTTTTTTTTCCTCAGTTTATTTATTTTGAGAGAGAAAGCAAGTGAAGAAGGGCAGGGGGGAGAGAGAGAATCCCAAGTGGGCTCCACACTCAGCATGGAGCCTGACTTGGGACTCCATCCCACGAACCACGAGATCATGGCCTGAGCTGAAATCAAGAGTCAGATGCTCAACTGACTGAGCCACTCAGGCACCCCTTGTAATTTAATACTGTTTCAAATAGGCGTTTCTGACAGTCACTAATGGAGTATTTTAGGGCCATGCTAATCTTGAGAACTTTACATAGTCCTTCATCGTGAAAAAAGCTTGTAGCCTTGCACATGAGCTCTCTTCTCACAAACAAGTGTGACCGTCGAAGCTCTCCAGAGCTCAGCCCAGAACGCTGCTCTGCGAGGCCACCTATGCTGGGCAGATCTGTTCTGTCCCTGCACAAAAGTGTCCGGAAGTAAGCTGGGCCCCGAGACAGCTACACCTGGGTATTTTCTGAAAGAAGAATGCACAATCAGGGAACTGAGGGCTGCTGTACTCACAGCATCCCAGACCAGTACAGGGACGCCCACGGAGCCTGGGCAGCAGGGAGCTGCGGCTGACACGCAGGAACGCTGGGGCCAGGAGTGCTGGGCCGGACAGAGGTTGATGGGGGAAATGTTCAGCTCGGGGTCAGTCCCAGTGCTCAGGGGAGGGAATCAGGCTGCTGAGAGAAGGTCCATGCAGGCCACAGAATGTTTGTAAACAGAGGCTGGAATTCAGCAGGCCAATCAGGTTAATAAAGTATGACACAGAAACATGGAGTTAATTTCATTTCAATCAACTAAACTTACTTTCTTGGAAGATAATTTCTTCCAGGACACGTCAAATCACGGCAAAACTCCAATGGATATAGTGAGACCCCTGCTCTTGAAAGCAGGCTAGGCTTCAATTCTCAAAGCATGACATTAGATATTTGGCTATGTGAAAGCCTCATTGATGTTAATGGGAATAGCATGGACCTTCCAAGCAAGAGTTTTAAACGCAGAGGCTAAAAATCCTCCTGAATTAGAATCAGCTAGGCCTCTAAGAAGCACTGGCAGGCCACCGCAGTGCATACCGGGTGTGCTATGAGGGTCACTTGTCATTCAGCATTTGGGTGCTGCTCTCCATGCACATTGTATGAAACAAATAGAGCAGCAAGACTGTTTTTAGGTGGCAAGGCAGGGAAAAGCTGTTTGCTACTGGTCAGTTAACTGCTGCTGTGCAGCTTGCTCTTTCCGGGTCTCTGGGACAGTCACCCACAGGGTCATCCTGTCCTGTCTGCCATGGTGGGAGCCCGGGACAGTCACCAGCATCCGCCATGTGAAACACAGTTCACGTATTTATGGTCTGTCTTGCTCCTGCCCCCATCTCCACCCTCAGCCAAGATTATAAGCACTCTCGGGGGGGGGGGGAGGGAGGGAGGTTTAAATCTGGTTTGCTGTGGGGTCCCTGTGGTCCCAGAATGCAGTGTATCCTCCTTAAGTATTTGGGAAATGAATTAAAGCCAGTATAGCTACGGCATGTTTCACAACAAATTACTTGCCAATTTGCCACACACTTAATTCTTGAACAGGCAATGGTGACACACAGCACTTCTGGCCAGCAGGAGACCCCAAACTCCAGGGCCACCTGTCTGTGACAATCATAGGCAGGGAGGCACACACACAACCCAGGATAGGGTATCGGTCCCCAGGTGAGTCCAGGTCAGTGTCCTACAGGACCCTTGATGATCATTTACACCTTGGTTGGTGGTGACAAACCCCTGACCTCATCCACAAAGCCCACCCAGCGCACAGAAGCCCTGGTGGCCATAGGCTGCACAGAACGTGAACTGTCATTATTTTTGCTGACTCTTTGGTTGAAGACGTGCTTTGGGGCTGGGAAGGAGCCTTCCTACATGACCCTTTCAGAGTACTGTTCCTGCGGAACACGAAGGTTAAGGCGGAACTGGGTCTAAACACCTGGAGAGCACCCTCCCTGGAAAGGGGACATAACCTCTTTCCCAGGTGGGCCTCGCACCTGCCTGTCCCGGGAGCTCCTGAGGCGGCCGAGCAGGAAGGCTGCTGGGTATGTGAAGCTGTGCCGCCGTGCTCATCCCTTAGTACGTCCTGGCACATGGCCAGCTCATGGGAGGGCACGGCCCCCTCACTGCAGCCCCAACCATTCCCACTCAGTGCCCTGCACACACTTCTGAAGGCGCCACAACCCGTCCTGTGCAAAGGAAGCTCTGGCAGGGGCACAGGAGCCAGCTGTCCTGACGTTTCCTTGGCCTCTCATCGGGCTTCCCTGGGAACCAAGTGTTTGCATCCACAATGCGACTAGTATTGGGCTGGTCTTGCAGAGTAAGGGACCCCTTTGTGATCCAAACTTCGAAGCAGGCTGTGGGTCGCTGTTTCTGCAGGCCGCTAGCTTGCGGCCGTCGCTCGTTTCTTTAGACAGAGCCATTACCTCTCACCCACACTTTCAACGCAAAATCACTGTGTCTGTATCGATACCATACCTTTTCTTCCAGAAACTGTGCACACTCCCAAGTTTACAATGTGCTTCTACAAGATGGAGTGTGCATGAGCATCAACAGAAAGCTCAAATTCATCCAAAGTAATAGTCCCTCTTGCTCACGTAATGACAACCTGCAGCTATGTTGAAGAACAGCTCCCTTCTGTGTTTGCCGTTACAGATGATTTACATTTACATTTTTCTTTTTTTTTCCCCACAGGATTACAAAGGACCTTACAAGCTCATCCTGAGTCTGTTTACACCAGTCACTTCGCCCAGATGAGTCACATCCAAGCAGCACCAGAAGTGACATCAAGCTCTCCTCGAGGCCAAAAGACACAGAATGACCTATGAAAGCTGGGGGGTGGGGGGACTTCTGTCTGGCCCTTCCCACCCACTTTGCAGGCTGATGCCCTCCAGACACACCAGAGTTGGCACCTTGGGAAAACTGGACCTTGTGAAAGCTTTTAAAATTCGAATTTAGAAGGCAGCTATGCTCACTACTATACCACCAACGCTAAAATTCTAATTTGTATACAGAAACGTGCCTACTTTTCTACCTTTTTGCCAATCAACAGCTGGGGAACCAAGTCTTAAGACTGATAAAAGCTGACCTCCCAGCCACCTGAACCAGGTCTCCCCATGCCCTGGGATGGCCACATGTCCTTGTGGCCCCGACAGGATCGGGTCACAGCTGGGCACTGCCAGCTGGCAGGGCTGTGATAATTCATGGGTGCACTTCAGTGGGTGAGGGCCTTCCCTGCAGGAGGCTGCAGCCAAAAGCCTGGAGGACCCTGGGCTGGGAAGCCTCCATCCCCAGCACAAAACACAGATAAGGGGACATCTACCCCCAAGCTGCATGCTCCCTCCTGCCACTCCATGGGCACCACCTCAGAAGGAAGGAATTTTCACAGACACCCCTCCTCCTCATGGCTTTCACTTGTTCTCAACAGGAAGCTTCATGCTTGAGCTAGAAGGAAAGGTGGCTTCTCCATTAGCCATTCTGAAAAGCAAGTGGCCTGTCCACCCATTGCATTTCAAATGCCCGCCCAGCCCCCACCCCAGGGACCCCTCGTGGACAAGGGGCCTCAGGCAGAGGTGCAGCAGGTAGAGGGGCTCAGCTTGCCCGTGGCTACTGTTCTCCAGCTCCGTTAGCAGCCCCCAACACTTCCCCGTGTGGTCTCCGCATCATCACGCCACACCTGTCTCTCAGGGTGCTTGACCACCGCACGGACCTTGTGTCCTGAGGGCCTCAACCAGATTCCCACCCCTCTGCCTTTGCTGAGTCTAAAGCTCATGGTGACAGCCAAAGGAACTTGGGCTCAGAGCTGTTAATTAGTATAATAGGAGAGCGGATGCAAGGATTAAAGGAATGGAAGGTAAAGGCGGAGTTCCATCTCTCTCCTAACACAACAGATTCCACGGACACAGGGAGCATGGGGAAGGCTGCCCGATTCCACCCACAGGCTTTCCAGGGTCCCAGCCTGTGAGCCTGTGGGCCACCTGCTCTGCCCCCCACCTTCCATCTTCCTCATTCTTCATGACTGACTGATCTCTAGGCTCCTCTCTGCATGGACCTTGAAGGCCTTCTCATCTTCTCAGATAGAAAACCACACTGTTACCAAAACATACTGTTTCTGATAGGTCATCTTCACCCTCACAGCATCTGAGGACCCAGGCAGGTGGCAGGGAAGGCGAGGAAAGGGGGCATATGAGGGAGCTCCGGCCGGTGTAGACAGGGACGGAGCTGGGGCAGACAGCTCCCTGACTGCAGGGTCACTGCTGCCCAAGTTCTATCTGCCCCTGGCTCTCCCTTACACTCTCAGACCTTCCCTCCTCACTGCTCACCCCAAGGACCCTGGACTGTGACACAGACCTTTCCAGAAGACTGCCCCTCCCCCCCACCATCCTGACCTGACACTTTCCCTTTCTATTGTCAGGTATGTGTGGTCCCTTCTTCTTCCTCACAGGTGTTTCCCTACTACATTATGAAATTTTGTAAGCTGCCTCAAATCCTCGTGCGTGAGCCAGTCTATATCTGATCAAAGTCCAAGTCCAGTACCAGGGGGTCCCAGTTACTGGTGGGTTTAGTGAGGTTTTCCTGTAGCTCATGCTTCCCACGTGGGTTGCCCCTGCAGGGCCTGAGCACTGGAGGCTCACCCAGCCTCCATCTGAAACAACTTCAAACTTCAAACTGGTTCAGGATCTGTAAATCTGTGTAACACGTAAAACTAGATGGTTACTATTAGCAAGTCCGCAGAGGACACGCTGGCCATCCTGCGGAGATGAAAATGTTTCACTTTTAAATACAAAAGCACAGAGACATGAGGATACAGAGTCTGAGGACCTATACTGCGTAACTTCTAAATTCAGATTACTTTAAAATTAACCTCAAAGAACAGTTAGGTTCGGCACTATCGGTTAACAACCTGAGGTCCTTTATACAGCAGATCCTTGATGTTGAAGGTACCTAGTGGTTATTACATGCATTTGAATGGTATCTTCGGCCATGGTCAACTCTGGTACCACACGATCTGGGGCAGACTGGGGTGGCCATGTCTCCTATGCATCACCTGGAGAGTCTTCAGAGGAAGGTGCATGCCCAGGGCTATGGTCTGAATATCTGGGTCTCCCCAAAGGTCATGTTACCGTAACCCCACAGGTGATGGTGTCAAGAGGTGGGAGGTGACTCTGTCGTGAGGGTGGAGCCCTCACGAATGGGATCAGCGCCCTAATAAGATGAGCCCCAGGAGCCTGCTCACCTCTTCTGGGAGGACATGGAAGGCCGCAATCCAGCAGGCAACCTCTCACCAGGCACGGGATGTGCTGGCTTCACAACGAACTTGGCCTTTCAGCTACAGAGCCATGAGAAATACACGATTACAAGTCACCCACTCTGCGGCATTTCTGCTACACTGGGGGCACAGCACCTCCGGGCGCAGGCTGCCAGGGTGGGGCCTACAGGGTATAGTGCGGGTGATGCCCCCGCAGCCAGGACAGCTGGCTCACAGCACCAGAGGGGAGGCCTGCCCTTCCCCATCCACAGGGGGCAGAGCCCCAGGCACCACCGGCCCCTCTCATCCTGAGTCCCCCACCCACCACAGCAGAATGACGGACAGTGGCAGCCACACCAGGGGCCCCAGGGAGGACGGGGTCTTCCTCCCTCACCCACTGGCAGGCTCTTATTGGCTCTAGAGCCTTTCCTCCCAGACTGTGCACTCTCGGTCTTCAGCCACCTCCCCTCTCCACCTCAGGAGGTCAGACAGCTGCCTCTCCTTCAGGAGAGGTAGGCCGGGTCCCCAGGGAAGCCACACAGGCAGGCAGCTCACCCTGCTGTCACAGACACTTTTCTCTCCGCTCTACTGGAATCCCAGCGCCATCTCTCATGGGCCCTGGGGCTGGAGCAAGGACACCAGAGCCGCAGAGCCCTCCAGCCTCAGCCAGGGCTTCACCGCTGCCTGACAGAGCCCGTGGCAGCCGAAGCACGACAGAGGGGCAGACCTGAGACGTGCACAAGAGCGCCAGCCGTCGGCACTCCTTACGTGATAATCTCTCTGTCCATGCAGGCCTCTCAGCACCCCCATGTTTATAACCTGTCTCCTCAAACCCTCCACTCCAACAGCAGCTTCCTCAGAACCACTGCTCCCTAGCCTGTACTGCTGACCTGGACGAGGCAGTGGCACTGGCCTACGCCCGAGATCGCTGCCCTGTCTCCAGGACCCTCGAGAGCAACTTGACAATGCTTAGGTTATCAATGAAAATCCAGCCCGGAAGTTAGATTAAGACATGCTCTTTCTGACCAGCACACAGAACCCAAATGTGGAGTGAATGCTTGGTACAGACATTTTTCTTTAGATTGGTAAATTTTGCCTTTAATCAAACCACATTCTAAATAAAAAACATCTGGAAGAACAGAGAGCTGGGGATGAACATTCCCTAATTTGAATGACCCATATGAATTCTGTATGTAACAATTTTTCTCCTCATTGATTATAATTATCATGGAACTCCTAGTGTTTTCACATTGGGGCATGAGATCTTTCAGTTTGCAGAATATTAGGTAGACA